>CM053272.1:5619269-5952690 GCA_028583415.1 Protea cynaroides | reverse complement strand
CTCCTACCCGCCTCCACCAACTTGTTCTTGAACAGGGGGTAAGATTCTTGTTTTTCTAGTGAAAGAAACCGCACTTCATCCAACACTGGAGGAGTGGGAACTCTTGACCTTTTCCTTGCAGCCATTTGTCTGCAAAAGAAACATGCAACCAAAATCTTAAACATGCACAACGAATAAGAAGTTAATGAAGATAGTAGTAAAAATGGGTAGAAAGTTGGTTGAATGAAATTGCAGTAGTTTGGTGATTGGACAATGATGGAAAAACATGAAGAACAAAAGGGAAAAGGAAAAAAACCTCAAATTGATTATATGAATGAGATATGAGAAGATTCCCATGTTCTATCGATGAAAACAATGGAAAACATGAGGAAAAGTGTAAATGAACATGGCATAGTAGCATACAACCCAACATGATAGTATTCATGCATAATGGAAAAACATTGGGGAAGAAGTTGCATAAAAATAAAATTATACTAGAATGCCAAGGAAAGAATCCAATTTGGCATGGTTCCTATGCTATATGCAATGCAAAACATGATATCATCATTGCATAATCACAAGAATAGCATTATGGAAGCATTGAATGGATAAAAACATGCTAACATTGTTTTGAGAAGAAGAAACTCAAGGAAAAGAGAAGTTAGGGTTTAAATCCAACAATCCCAAACCCTAGAAGAGAAATTGATAATGAGAATCGATGGAAACAAACCTTGGAATGAAGTAGGAGAAGATTGATTGAAGGGTTTAAGGTTTGGAGTTCACCGAATGCAAGAATCCAACATCCGGAGGCGAAAATGAAGCTCTAGCAACTTAGGAGAAAAGTTAGAATGAATAGAAAATTTTCAAACCCGCGTGGAAATTTATAGGAGGGAAAAATTTTCTCATCCCATTGTGATTTCCGATGGGGGTTGTAGTTGGATACCGCGATCGGATATCCCATTGGTTGGGTTTTAGTGCTCTCGGTAATGGCACCGGTCGGGCTACTGGTCGCGCCACTGTTACGACCGAATGTCGTGACTGGCCGGTTCCAGAAGACTCCATCAGATTTTCGATCGCGAAGTTCCAGTCGCGATTTTTGAAACCAGACATTGTGACCGAAAAAATAAAATTTTGATATATTATGTACATTATTTGGTTTTGGCTATTATGTGTGTGGTGTCATTTCATACATGTTCTATTTCGATATTACGCCCATACCGCTTGTCGTAGAACATGTCACTAATCATGTTATGTAACGTTTCAGGAACCGTTACCAGGTTACAAATGGCACCCAATACCCGCTCAAATTTCTGCGCCAACAAACAGAGTGACGGATTAAATCCGAATGAGACACAGCCTCTTGGTACGAATACTCAGGTAAAAACCATGCTACCACCGCCACTTAAAGCTACTCCTAAGAACATCCCAGCAATCATGAGGAACCTAGCTCATATTATGGGTCAGGAACAGCGTAAAGTACTGAGAGAACAGTAGCATGAAAGCCAGACTCAGTAGCAAAAGTTTTTTGATGACCTTAGAGACATACTGAGGCCAGCACTGGCACCACAATACTACCACTGCCCCTTGACCTGGAGCCAATATTGATAACATTGCTGGAATGTCAACAGATCAAAATAGGGTTGTAAATTAGGCAAACCGTACCATAGCAGCTACTCAAAACCAGCAGCAAATCATGTTGATACTACACCAGCATGACCCAACCAGGACTGTAGAGAGGTTCATGAAGATGAAACCTCTGAAATTCACTAGGATAGGGAATAATCCTTTTCAAACAGCAATCTAGATTAAGTCCATTGAAAAGACTCTTCAAATGATGGCCTATACAGAAGAAGAAAAGATTCTTTGTGCCACTTACATGCTCGAAGGTGAACCTAACACATGGTGGGAATAAACTCAGCCTCTCTTAGCTGCAAAGCATCCCCAAATCACTTGGGCAATTTTTAAGGCTTTTTTGAAAAGTACATCCCAAAAAGTTTCAAGGACAAGAAAATAGGTTGAATACCTGAATGTGTCCCAAGGACAGTTGTCTGTGGATGAATACCAACACAAGTTTAAAGAATTATTCTACTTTGCTCCGCCAATATGAAAGAAGAAGTGGCTAAGGCATGTAGGTTTACCAAGGATTTGCGAGGCAACATTCTAGCTACCGTAGATGCACTAGGAAAGGAAGTGTACTCTGAGGTCGTTCAAACGGCCAAGATCATAGAAGCCAGTCTAAGGGACAGATATTTTGCACAAAAAGGAACCAATAAGAGGACAGCCAACTTCACGAGTGAGAGAGCAACTAACAAAACCTTCTGTACCACTCAGACCACGACAAGGCCTACTATGACTAAGATGGCACCCGTGGGAAATCGTTCATCTGTCCGACCTGCCACTAATTTCAAGTATTTTAATTGTGGGGAGACCAAACATTTTTCTAGGACTTGTCCTCACCCTCTTAGAGCAGCTCAGATGGGAAAGGTGTATGATGTTTCGACTGAAGAAGCAGAAGCTTCCCCTTACATGGTGACAGGTATGCGTTTAAAATTATTGCATTATAGATTTTGTGCATGAGCAGAATTATAGTAATTACCTTAGGTACTGTAACTATAGCGGGAGTTCCCACAATGGTACTCTTTGATTCAGGAGCCACCCACTCCTTTGTGTCCCCATCTTTTAGAGAAAGTATCGAAGGTGTTACAAAACCCCTCGATACGTCATTGGTTGTCCGATCGCCTCTTGGTGCAGAAGTGATTCTTAATGAATACCAAGGACCATGTCCAGTCCTAATAGATAGCAAGAAGTCTTAAGGCAAATCTAATTCAGCTAGACATGTCAGACTTCAATGTAATCTTGGGTATGGACTGGTTATCTTTACATAAGGCAAGTCTCCAATGTGCCGAGATGAAGTTGTTGTTCAATGAAAGTAATGGAAAGACGTTTGAGTTCATTTGGGATAGGAAGCCTAAGAAGAGAAAACTATTTCTTTCTGCACTTAAGGTAGTTAAGTGTCTACAAAAGGGGGGAGTAAGATTTCTAGTATCGATCTTAGACGCCACTATAAATAGGCCTCGATTAGAAGACCTAGAGGTGGTAAGGGAGTTTCCCTATGTATTTCCTAAAGACCTACCAGGATTCCTACCAGATCGAGCAAAAGAGTTTGTGATAAACTTACTACCAGGATCAGCACCGGTGTCTAAGGCTCCATATCAAATGGCACCTACGGAATTAAAGGAATTGAAGGTGCAGTTACAAGAATTACTGAACAAAGGCTTTATCAGACCTAGCATCTCCCCATGGGGAGCACGTTATTCGTGCAGAAGAAGGATAATAGTGTGCGTTTGTGCATCAACTACCGTGAATTAAACAAGCTCACCATCAAGAACCGATATCCACTACTGAAGATAAATGACTTGTTTGACCAGCTACAAGGTGTTGTGTTGTTTTCAAAGATCGATCTCAGATCAGATTACCATTAGTTGAAGATCAAGGAGAGTGACAAACCTAAGACAGTTTTTCGCATTAGGAATGGACACTACGAGTTTTTAGTCATGTCATTTGGACCGACGAATGCTCCAGCATAATTCACAGAACTCATGAACCAAGAGTTTCATGATATGCTAGACACTTCAGTCATAGTCTTCATTGATGATATTTTAATATACTCTCTAAATGAAAAGGGGCATAAGGTACACATATGACAAGCCTTCCAAAGGTTGAGAGAGAAGACTCGTTACGCCAAATTTAAGAAGTGTGACTTTTGGCTAAATGAAGTAGCATTCTCAGGTCACGTAGTATTAGTCGAAGGAATCAAAATGGATCCCAATAAGATTGAAGCCATTATAATTGAGAAGCACCCAAGATGGTTACTGAGATTCACAGTTTCCTAGGTTTAGCTGGGTACTATCAAATGTTCGTGGAGGACTATTCCATGATCGTCGTACCTTTAACGAAGCTAACCAAGAAGGGGGAGAAGTTCATTTGGTCAAACCAATGTGAGAAGTTTTCAAACTTTGAGGAAAAGACTAGTCTCAACCCCTACTGACCATTACAAGGTCAGCTGAACCTTTCACACTATAACTTATGACTCCAAGCTAGGCTTGGGATGTGTGCTCATGTAAGGAGACCAAGTCATAGCTTATGTGACACACCCCAAAATACCGGTACGAAAAATTTTTGGGATACGATTGGATTAACACCATAGTTTGGATGTGATCCTACCAGGACCTCATAAGCGGTGCACACACATACCAACCACATTCTAACACAATGCCACATACACAGTTCAGAGTAATAAATAGCAAAAGATAACTAGGTAACCATGAGCTGTCTAATGATAAATAAAAATAATAATATCATTACATTGCATCCTTAAAACTTGTTCATCCGTCATCCCCATCTAACAAACTTATAGTATCACGGACCAATTAAATGTAAAATTAAATGATCCAAAAGGGGAAAAATAATGAAAGTTGTTCATTGTTCCAGACTTCACTAAGATTATCTATCGATCAAAGACACATGCAATGCATTCACAGTCTGCGTTATGTGCTTTTTCCTCAAACGGTATTCCTCTTAGTTGTGCTAAGTGAGAGATCGTGGGTGCATTCAAAAAATCAGCAATGGTAGTGCCTGTAATATCATCTAAAAACAATGGCGTATACAAGGGTCAGCTCTCCAACATGAGATCATTGAGAAACAGGCAGGCAAGCAAACAATATGCATGATCAGTTTATTACACACAACAATGCAAGAGTCTGGTATCATGTATGCTAGTATGCTATGGTAAGGCATAGCCACACTTACCAGCCTACTCTAATAGCCCTAGTAAAGCCACGTGACATCTCAATCAGATTGGTAATCTGGCAACAAGTCCAGCCAGTGATGCTCCAACGAATACTGTCGACCCTTTCCCCTCATCACTCCATCCTACCAGTACATGACCCCCTACTAACTAGGATTGCGTACAGGAGTAGTGTTACTAACCAATCCTATATGTCATCCAAAATATCCCTCTCACCAATCCCAGCAGGAATCCTAGACCATCCGTTTTGTCCTCCCAAGATGCAGTTATCCCTTTAAGGGTGAGTGACATACTCGTCGATAATTGCCAAGTAGGTCGGATCCAGCGGTCCTCAATCATTTCACCACTACCTACTAGGTCTCAGACATATACATCTACATAGCAATCATATAGTATAAATGAAAATGTAGGCACAAAGTAGTCATTGGATGACATGTTATCACAGCAAGCACGTGGCACAACAATCATAAATTAAAACACTCCAAAATTAGTCAGGGTTATGTTCCTCCCTTGATATCACGTATTTGTGGTTATCTACGCTAGAGTAATCAATGTTCCAGATGTTCTCTACACCTCTATAGAGTATGAAATTATTGGCTATAATTTCTTCATTATTTATTATTGAATTATAGAAGTCTGGGGTTCACCGATCTGTGCCTCGATCGCTCATATTGCGTTCAACGTATTATCCGATGAAGGTCAGAACCTTCTACCAAGGGTCAATCATGTCAATGACCACTGTTGCATCCAGCCACTTCCAGTGGCCTTCTGAAACTGTTCAGACATTGGGCCGGATCTTAGGATTCATCGTCATTGATAACGTCCAGCCTCTCCCATAACACACTTTGAAACTTCTTCTTTTGTGCTCATCGATAATCCCCAAGATGTGAGATTTAGTCCATAATTTCCTAACCTAGTGTGGTCCAATAGTAGGGTACTTCCTAGGCTTAAATATTAATGTAACAAGGATGGATACAAGGTTTACACTAAATCACTCATCAAGAATATGTCTTCTCGAGATCAAGAAGCAACACAATGGTTCTGCCATGAATGGAGAGTGATCATCCATCTTCTTAAGGTAATATTTGACAGAGTATGGAATTTCTATTAGAATTTAAAAAGAGGTTTAGAGTTTTACCGACCATTACTTGGCCAACGTTGATCAGCGGTGTACGTCATCGTTAAATCTCTAACACAAGTGCTGCCAAGCTCCTCCCTCTTCCTTTAACTTCCTCTCTTTCCCTGAGAATGCTCAGATTTTCTCTAATGCAGTTACATACTTAGAGGAAAGTGAAAAGGAATGGTTTTTAATCTATGGAAGTGTCCCCCTTGGAGTAAAACTCCTGTCTTGCATAGGGAACTCTTACGGAGTTGCTAAGTGGCAAGAGTTTGAGGTGGGAAGGGACTCCTTCCATTCCTCAATTCCAAAGGTAGTTAGGATAGGTGTGATGTAAGACCCGTATCAAACTAACCGGTCAAATATGAGTGTGTGGTCGCATGCCTAAACAGGTATGACCGATCCCACCTCAAAGGAGTCCAACCCATGACTTTTGGTCGTGGGGTCGGATGTTTTAAAAACATAGGATCGACGGATTCTATGACCCTACATTCGACCCCATGGAAACAGGCAGAAACTAAAATTAGGAAACCTTCCTAATTCAAAGGGGGATCTTTCCTAAACTCATTGGGGCATATTATGGAGGGTTTTCCTCTATAAATAAGATGTCCCTTAGCCTCTTTCACTCCTTTAGAATCCTAATCTGATAGTGAGAGAAAGAGAAGAGAAGGAAGAGAAGGAAAATTGAAGAAGAAGACCAAGGAAGGGGAAAGTTCAGAGAAAACTCTGAATCTCAACAAACCTAAGGTATGAACCTAATTCCCTACATGAATTAAGAGCCTAGAATAGTTCATGAATAAGATAAGATTAAGAGAAACCCAAATCATCCATCCATGGACAAATTCCAAGAGAATCCATGGAGAAAGTCATTGTGGACAATGGATGATGTATAAAATTATAGTTTTGAGCCATAGAATGATCATAGGAAGGACCATGATGGTAAGCCAAAGGATTCAAACATGAAGGAATGGACTTAAGAGTGAAAGGTCGACCATGAACATGTGTGGTCGCACATAGGGTCGCATGATATTCGACCCTACGAGACCTACATGTTCGACTACATGCCCTCGAAAAGTTCCAGGGAGGGTGTGGTCGCACATAGGGTCGAAGTATGTCTGACCCCACCTGCGACCCTACACCCTATGGTTGCAGAACTGAGACCCCAGGTGCTACCCCACCTGTGAGCCCTCAGTTTCTATTAGTCTAAACATATTGGAATTAATTCTAATTAAAATCTATCGACTTTTTAGGTTTTTTCAGTGATTTAAAAGTAAATTATAAAGCTTGAACGAGGATCTACTAGCAATCAAAGGTGAGGGAACAAGACCTAAGCTAAATGGCTAATAATAAATTGTTTTTGTTTATTGAGTCTGATGCCATGAACGATTATATGCTTGTATGCGTGTAATGTGCATTTAACATGTCATCCAATATTCCTGCTATTAATGTTCATGCATATTTAATTTTGTTTATTTATAACATGATGATGATGATGATGCTAGGAATAAGCATGTGAATGTTTATGTGTGGTTAGTGTACTTGATGCGAGTAGGGCATCAGGGGAAGTGTAATGCGGTGTGGTCCTAAGCACTTTAGCTTTATCTCTACTCAAGTCTTGTCCACTGACATCGTCATATCGCCATTACCTTAGCAGAACTATTACGTCGTAGGACATCAGGGGAGGTGGTCTCAGACCGTGTAGTCTCTGACTCTGCCAGGGGGCCTTAGCTCTATCTCTATGGACGTATTGAGGGATGCGGGGGTGAGGCCTTGGATACACTGTTTGACATTAGGATTAGTTAATTGTGAGCCCAGTTTGCAAGCCCTCGCCAATAGGGGCTTACGTGTTGGTATGGATAGGGCATCAAGGGAAGTGTGATGCAGTGCGGTCCTAAGCACTTTAGCTCTATCCCCATTCCACGGTGGGGTGGATGTGGACGAAAATGGTGTTTAATCCATTGGGTGGGCTTACACACCCGTGTATAGAGGTGCGGCGGCCATCAAACCTTTCTATTGCACATTGCAAACTTATGAACCAGACCAAAGATATGAATTGAATGCATGCATATGTTTGTTGCATTGTTTTGTTTGCTCACTGAGCCATGATGTGTGCTCACCCTTTCGACGTCGAATATTTTTAGTTAATGATGCAAGTAGCACTGTAGAAGACTATATGAATGCTCTGATGTACGGACATGCTGCGGCTATGGATGCAGAAGTTATGATGGAGTCGCATGATTCGTCGTGCGAGTGCAACTCATGCGTCTTCGATTAGATTATATTTGAATTATTCAGACGATGTAATTGATTAAATTATTTTATTTTATGTCTTAGTCTTTTGAAGATAATTGGATAATTTATTTATGTTACCACTGTTAGACTCTCAGTTCATTAGTATAAAGACTTTCGCTATTGTTTATTTACTCTGATTATGGTTGTAGATGTGTATGGTTTAAACAAGGACACAGCCTATTCGAGTTCCTAGTTGAACCATTGGTTTATTGGCGATTCATCACACCATTCTAGTTGGTGTAGAATTAGGGTGTGACAACTTGGTATCAGAGCTCTCGGGCCCTGTCTATTAAACCAGTATACTTCCATAAAAGTTCGTGAACTGAGTTAGGATAAAATTTAAAAGCTATAATAAAAACACACTATAAGCACCTATGTTGTATGAGACAAAATTAAGAAAGAGAATAATGCACTATTAAGATGAGAAACAAGTTTCATATACACTAGAATAAAAAGCAACGTATATACATATCCAAATCAGAGTACGGTCCACAATTCGAATAGTTACTCTGTAGTACAAGGAAAAACAAAAAAAATATACATCATGGAGCTGGAGGTGCTGGAGGAAGTGTCTCGCGATCTCTATCGTAATCCTCAGCATACACTCTAGTCAGCCAGGCTACCAGAGTCTGGGTCACCTGGAGACTAGCTGTCAGGTCGGCCATCTGTTGATCAGACACACGCTGGGCCTCTAGAAGCTCTCCTACTCTCCAATCAGTCACGCGCTGAGCCTCTCTAATCTCACGCAGTAGCCCCATCACAACATCAGATGGTGGGTGCGAAGGACCAGCTGCATGTGAAGGAACCCAAGATGGGCCAGCTCTAGTGGAATGCGGTAGCGATGGAGGAGGTATGGCATCTACATCCATGAACATACGATCATCATCCTCAGCATCACCCCCATGGACCCCTACTGCTACTGCTGCTGCTGCCGCCTCTGCGTCTGTTGTCTCTACCCAAGTACAGGGATGCACCAGAGCATTCCTCTCATCGTCACTGACCTGTACATCTCGCATCCCCATCCTGTAGATGGCCTCCCAGTCTAGGTCAGAAGAGAAAGTATCCTCACGAATCTTCTCATCTAATAAGTCAACGTGTAGGCGTGTGAGCAAAGTAGTGATCAGACGTCCGTAGGGTAGGTTGCCTATCTGACTAGGCAGCGTAGCACGGATCATCATCCGGATAATAATGTATGGAAGGCAGACCGGCTGCCTAATGCAAATGTAGTACAAGACATACTGGGTCAACTGAGAAATCCTATCATAATGGCCACTCTGGGGAATCAGGTTGTGCTGAATGATCTTGCAGTACACCCGAGGCTCTGGTCGTAGGTTGATTGCCTTCATCTCCCAGCAATCACCTCTAAGAAGCTGGCTATCAATTTCAGTACGCATCATCAAGGATAGGAACTGGGGTTCCTTAGGAGCACAGTACACCTAGGGGCCGTCATTTGATATGCCCAGGAGATCAGCTAACTGCTGGCAGTTAAAGGAAACTTCTACCCCTTTCACATAGTTGGTGATCATGAGCTCCCTACCCCTGCCTATATCATTGCGATCACCCACTACTTGGAGGTTGCAATAGAATTGCTTCACCAAAGCAGGACAGGTACAAGCCTCATATGTGATCACGGAAAGCCAACCTATATCACCGAAGGAACCCTCTAGGTTAAACAAGGCAAAACTAGCCAAGTTTACACAGCGACCCCCTTCCACCTTCTTACGCTCATAACGAGCATACTGAGCCTCTGCCTCATTGGAGCAAAAACAAATGGGATCATGAGCTCTGGGAACCTTAGTACGAGCCATACTATCTGTAAAGACACAAAAAAATAAACAAGATATTAGATATAGTGAAAAACTCAAAATTTTGGCATTATAACGGCATGATTTGGCCAAAAGCCTCACTTTTCACCCAAACAGCTGGGCAGGAGGACTTACATATGTTTCAAACCATCCTGCAAAGCTCATACAGTTGGAAATTTAAACTAGGAAGATCGAATTTGAAGAAATTCCAACAAATTGGAAAAATCCCAAAAATTAGGTCAAAAGAGAAAATTTTCAAGCTTCTCAAAAACCAACTGATGAAACTCAAATTTTTTTGAGGGCTTTCATCCATTGGGTGGCCAATAGCAAAAGCCCCCAATAAAAATCGAATTTTTATGGTTAGAAAAATTTTAATTTGAAGAAAACGCTATAAATGGAGAAAAACCTAGCTTTGAAAGCTTAAAAATGAGAAACAGTAGAGAGCATACCTGAAGGAAAGGAACGAAAATCATGAACGAAAGAAATAATCACCAACACTAGGGGTTGATACTGTAGCAACTCAGGGGAAGCGAGTTGAGTTGGAGGAAAGAAGAAAGAGTAAGAAATGACTCCAAAATCGGGTTTAAAAACCTAATTCTGGGTCGTGGGGTCGCAGAATTCGACAAAATGTGCGACCCTACGACCGACCCTACCATCGACCGTAGGCTCTCGGTGAGCTGACAAGGTTTTGTAAGGTCGCATACCCTGTGGTCGGACACAGTGTGACCCTATCATCGACCCTACGATAGAAAATTTAGTATTTTCACTGAATGACTTGAAAATTTGGAATTTTACATTGATTAGTTGCATTTTGACTTGAGAATGGAATGGTTAGCTCGGCATTCTGCAAACCTATTATGTGCAGAAAAGAAATTGACATTTAAAAACAAGGAAGGAGCAGAGTTTAGTTTTATGGGAACCAAACTACCTCGTAAATGAAAACTCATCCTCTCCGCATTAAAGGCTAGAAAATGCCTCGAGAAAGGAGGAGTTGGGTATCTAGTATCTATGGTAGATCTCACCAAGGAAGTACCACTAATGGAGGATATTGATATTGTCCGTGACTTTCCAGATGTATTTCCTGAGGAATTACCAGGACTACCACCCGATCGAGCGACAGAGTTCGTTATAAATCTTATACCCGGAGCCGCACCAGTATCTAAAGCATCCTATCGAATGGCTCCTACTGAACTGAAGGAATTAAAGGTACAGTTACAGGAATTACTGGACAAGGGTTATATCAGACCTAGCATATCACTATGGGGAGCGCCAGTATTGTTTGTAAAGAAGAAGGACGGTAGCATTCGACTGTGTATAGACTATCGAGAATTGAATAAGCTTACAATCAAGAATCGGTACCCGTTGCCTCGGATTGATGACTTGTTCAATCAGTTGTAAGGTGCAAGGTGTTCTCCAAGATTGATCTTCGGTCAGGATATCATCAATTGAAGATTAAGGAAGGTGATATTCCAAAGACAGCATTCAGAACAAGATATGGACACTATGAATTTTAGTCATGTCTTTTGGATTAACTAACGCATCCGCAACTTTTATGGAACTCATGAATCGGGTATTCCATGATATGTTGGATACATCAGTCATTGTGTTTATTAATGATATATTGGTCTACTCCAAGGACAAGGAAACTCATGTCATGAATCTAAGAGTCGCCCTGCAGCGACTGAGAAAAGATAAGCTTTACGCCAAATTTACAAAGTGTGAGTTTTGACTAAATGAGGTCGCTTTCTTAGGCCATGTTGTATCCGCTAAAGGAATTAAAGTGGATCCTAGCAAAATTGAAGTCATTGTGAAGTTGGAAGCACCTAAGAGTGTTGTAGAAATTATAAGTTTCCTAGGTCTAGCTGGGTATTATCGACGGTTCGTGGAAGACTATTCCAGAATTTTCGTACCTCTCACCAGTTTGACTAAGAAAGGAGAAAAGTTTGTTTGGACCGACAAATATGAGAAAAGTTTCCAAACATTGAAGGCTAGATTGATATCTGCTCCCATCTTGACTATTCCTATTCCAAGACAACCATTTACCTTATACACTAATGCGTCTGGTTTGGGTTTAGGATGTGTACTTATGCAAGGAGAACAAGTAGTTGTGTATGCCTCAAGACAATTGAAGAGACATGAGAAGAACTATCCCACACATGACTTGGAATTAGTAGCAGTAGTACATGCTGTCAGATATAGAGACATTATTTGTATGGAGAGAAATTTCAGAATAAATCAGATCATAAGAGTCTCACTTATCTTTTTAATCAGAAGGAGTTGAACATGAGACAGAGAAGATGGCTGGAACTATTAAAGGATTATGATTGCGATATCTAGTATCATCCAGGAAAGGCTAATGTAGTTGCTGATGCGCTAAGCAGAAAAGCAATGATAAAATCCTAAGGAGAGGTTAACACGACTGTGGCAATGTGTATTACAGGAAAAGTATTCAATCATGGTAACAAGCAGTTCGTGATAGATGCTCCGGGCGGATCAACCAACCAAGGATTTATTCATCGGTTTTCAAATATATTCGCAACATTGAAGATTGTACCTGATATAATTGATGAAGTGAAAGCCGCTCTTAAATCAGACCCTTATTTGAAAACGGTACAAGAAGACATCGAAAAAGGTAGGACTATTCCTGAGTTCACCTTGGACGATGAAAAAGTATTGAAGTACAAAGGAAGATTATGTGTTCCTAAAATGGAAAACTTGGACATTAGACACAGACTAATGAAGGAAGCTCACACCACCGCTTATTCGGTACATCCTGGAAGTACAAAGATGTATCATGATTTGAAAAAATTATATTGGTGGAGAGGAATGAAAGCAGATGTAGCTAAATTCGTGTCTCAATGCCTAAATTGTCAGAGGGTAAAGACTGAAAGGCAAAGACCTGCAGGATTGTTGTAGCCACTGCCAGAACCAGCATGGAAATGGGACTGCATCACTATGGACTTCGTCACCGGGTTACCATTGACTCCCAAGTAGTTGACACGGTCTGGGTGATTGTAGATCGTCTGACTAAAACAGCTCGCTTTATAGCTATACGACCACAGTATACCCTGGAGAGGTTAGCCAAGCTATATGTGGATAATATTGTCAGATTACATGGTGTACCTGAAAGCATTGTGTCCGATAGAGACCCACGCTTTACCTCAAAGTTTTGGGAAGGATTACAAAAGGCTATGGGTACCACGTTGAAATTCAGTACTACATTCCATACTCAGACAGACAGACAGTCGGAGCGTACCATTCAGATTTTAGAAGACATGCTTTGAGCCTGTGTTATTGATTTCAAAGGATCATGGAATGAGAAACTACCATTGATCGAGTTCACCTATAACAACTGCTATCAGGCTACTATACAGATGCCACCCTATGAAGCACTGTATGGTAGGAAGTGTCAAACTCCTTTGTTTTGGAATGAAGTTGGTGAACGAAGTATTGTTGGACCAGAATTTGTTGAAGAGACTTGTCGTGTAGTCGACATTATTAAGGAAAGAGTTAGAACGGCTCAGAATCGTCAGAAACAGTATACAGATACTCGACATCAAGACCTTGAATTTGTCATAGGTGATAAGGTATTCTTGAAAGTATCACCTGTAAGACCCGCACTCCATGAAACCGATCTAAACCTTGATTTCATGTCGTAACAGGTCTTCCGATCATCACCGGGCCAGACGAGACGAGTGGATGACAGACAGGTACGGAATGGACCATATTTTGTATGATTTTATTCATACCAGTCGATGTACCAGTCGCTGGTACCGGTCGATCGGTATAGTCTGCGCAACAGACTACTAAGATCCGAAACAGGATCTCTGTGGGTCCCATTTTCCAAAGTCCGAACCCTAAGACTTTCCTAATCCTAGGAGGCTTCCTAAACCTAAATCCTAGCCTATTTAAACCACTCTAAACCTCCTAGAATCCCTCCCATTGACTCTCACAAACCTTAGAGAGGAGAAGGAGATTGAAGAAGGAGAAGGAGCTAGGAAGAAGAAGGAAGGGCCGCCATTACCGTTCGACGAAGAACACCTTACGTAAATTGATGGTAAGTGCCTGAACCTTCCTCTACTTTATGAACTCTTATAGGGTTGATTATTGTTGAATAAATATCATGCAAAGCATGTATTGATCTAAAACCCTATCTTGCCAATAAACCCTACTTTTCCGTCAAACCTTAATTTAATCGATAAACCCTAGATTCGAGTTCTAGGATGAATACCATCAAATTGGGACTTGAATGGAGTTGGAAACAATTCTAACTCAATGCTCAGACCTAGAATGTGTAGGAGAAACCCTGGAATCAATAGGGGGTGACCGACGGAAGTCGAGAAACCGAGCGTATAGTCTTCCAGAGACATACCGATCGACTATACCGGTTGCACCCTGTGCGACCGGTATGTTGCGACCGGTACCTCCCAGGAGCTGGTCTGTGGGGGACCGACTGACCATACCGGTCGTAGGTTTTCCCCACAGAGCTGTGACCGGTATATGTGACCGGTCAGCCTTGTGAGATGTGTTTTTTGCCATTGTTGGTTTTTCGACCAACGTAAACCTATTCTAATTAAACCCTAATATTATGTAGGACCTTGTGATAGCACGTTTGGACCTTGCGACGTGGAGCAAGCTATCAAATGAGCGTCAGGTAAGGGAATCGGACCTAAACCATAATAATCTAATGGACAGTAAATCATTGTTAATAACCATGACTCTATGGATTGATGTCTGTGCATACTCGCATGTCATCCTTTACTTTCAGTTATTATTATTGTTCATGCATACTCGCTATGCTAGGCTGTGATTGTTAGGCATGTGATTGTTTTCGTTGGTGTGTGGAATGGGAATGGCCTGGGGTCTGGGATCATTCCTCATACTAGCACCTTTTTGTAGTATTCTATCTTAGCATGCTTGGTGCCGGTAGGGCATCAGGGGGAGGACGTGGCACTCTGGTCTCTGGCCTGGCCACCAGACTCTAGCTCTATCTCTATGCCATAGGGAGTTATGTTGGGATAGGGTCTACCTTGCGTATTATTCTGTCTTAGTATGCTTGGTGCGAATAGGGCATCAGGGGGAGGACGTGGCACTGTGGTCTCCGGCCTGGACACTAGACTCTAGCTCTATCTCTATGCCGTAGGGAGCTGTGCTGGGATAGGACCTACTGTGATGACATATAGGATTGGTTAGTTGCGAGCCCAGTTTGCAAGCCCTCGCCAACAGGGGCTTACGTGTTGGTATGGGTGGAGCATCAGGGGAGGTATGTGGATGCCTTAACTCTATCTCTATTCCATGGTGGGTGCATGTGGGTCGGCAGCGGTGTGATCTACTGGGCGATGCCACACACTCGTGTATAGAGGTGCGGTGGCCGCCAATCCTTTCTATAGCATATTGCAAACTTAAACCAGACCACAGCATAAAATGATTGTTACTCATGCATATGATTGTTACACTGTCTGATTGTCTTACTGAGCTAAGTTGTGAGCTCACCCTTGTATATATACATGTTTTTAGATGTTGATGCAGGTTACACAGTGGACGACTACATGAGCGTGCCGGCGTATGGAGGCGTGGCTGCTCTGGATGTGTAGGCAGGAGAGGACAAGCATGAAGCTTCATGTGAGTGCCCTTTCTGCGTGTACCTTTAGGATTGATTTGATTTTATTTATTTTAATTATTTTCAGTTGGAATGAAGTTGATGTAAAGATATTATTTAAGTTTTGGTTAGTTGAATAATCGAATATTTTATTTAAATCTATCAATAGATGCTCAGTTCATTTTATTAAAGACTTCTGTTGTATTTATTATTATTCTGATTGTGGTTGTGTGCAATGGTTTGTATGAGTAGACACGGTCTTATTGAGATCCTGGTGTGAGCCGTTGGTTCAGTGACGGTTCACTCACACTTCTGGTTCAGCTAGAATTGGGTTGTGACAACTTGGTATCAGAGCTCTTAGGCTCTGTCCAACAGACCATATTGCACTTAACTGAGTCGATGAACTGAGATAAGAAAAATTAAAAGCCTTATAAGAACACACCTTAAGCACTTGTTTGATGTCTGAGACTACATAAGAAAGAGCATAACATACTATACTAAATATGGAATTAATAAATGCACATGCTCTAGATAGGTAAAAATCATAAATTGCTATTAAAACATCAAGGAGTGTTAATTTAAAAGTGCTACAGGGTACGGTCCACAAGCCGGACAGTTATCCTGTTATATAAACTGTACTGTGAAGAGAGAAAAAAATAAGAAAACTATCATGGGGTTGGGGGCCTAGGAGGAATAGGGTCAGTAATATCATAATCCCGCTCATAAGCGACCCTAAGCCAGTGCACCTGATCCTGAGTGACTTTGAGGCTGCGAGCCAAGTGCCCCAAGTCACGGCTCATCTCACGCTAAGCGTCCCTGATCTCCGTGAACATACCCATTACAGTGTCAGGAGGAGCCTAAGATGGTCCCGCTGGATATGTGGGCTGTTGTGCTGGCGCTGGAACATCCTCCATCTGATCATCGCCACCCTCGTCATCACCCGCTGCCTCTGCTGCATGAGCAGCATTGGCTGCTGCTACTGCTGCCGCGGCTGCTACCCTCCTGAGTGGGCGAGGACGAGCCTCTAAGTCCTCATCGCTGATCAGCAGGTTATCCATCTGCATCCGCAGGATGGCATCCCAGTCGATGTCTGAGGTCATAGTGTCCTCCATAGCAATCTCACTCCTCATGCTCACTCGTAGTCGCTGCAGAAGAGTGGTGATGAGCCGGCCATATGGAAGGTTACTGGCCTGACCAAGTAGAGTAGCCTGATGCATGGTCCTGATGATGATGTAGGGGAGGCAAACCTGCTCCCTAGTGCAGACGAAGTAAGTCAGGTATTGAGTGAGCTGAGACAACTCACTGTAATGGTCGCTCTGGGGCACAATGTTGTGCTGGATGGTGCGACTGTATACCCGAGGCACGGGCCTCAAACTAGCAGCCTTTATGGGCGCCCCAGGGTTGAGTAGTTGCTCTGAGATCTCCTGGCATAGATCGCAGTGAGAAAGCCCTTCATCTTAGGGGCATAGTAAACCAAGTCCCCATCGTTGGAAATCCCCAGGAGATCAGCAAGCTGGTGAATGTCGAAAGAGATGGGGACACCCTTGACGTAGCTGGTTATGTGGAATGCCCAACATTGATTGAAGTCGTTGACATCCCCATCTATTTCCAGATTGGCATAGAAATGTTTGACGAGGTTGGGACGGGTAGTCGTCGTGTAGGTGATAACGGGCAGCCACCCAAGTCTATCAAAAGCTACCTCAACGTCGAACCATTGCAACTGCTCCAGGTTTACCCATTGCCCTGATTCGATATTCTTTCCTTCGAACCAAGGAAAACGGGCTTGCGCCACCTCAAAACCAAATTGTAAGACCCGTATCAAACTATCCAGTCTTACCACCTTGAACCAGGTCTACGGATGTGAATTAAATATGTATGTAACCGCAAGTGCACGGTATCGTGCAGTAATGGGTCGATCTCAGGGAGGAATCGCTATTATCCTAATTTAAATAAGGCAAAATGTACCAAAGGAATTTGGTTGAATTAACACCCTAATCACTTCAAATAAAAATTAATCAAGCAATAAAAACAATGATAACCATTCATAACGGTACGAAAATTTACGAAACCACTAACCATAAAGTAACACAGATCTATTGCAAGAAATGAACAAAATTAAAAGTAAAAGAATGTAAGAAAAACTTATCTCGATAGAAGATTTCTCTGTCGTTGCTCGTCGTCTTATTGTCACTCCAAGGCGATGTGCAAACAATTACAAAGGGAGCCTTCTCCCCCAAATTAAATTAGTAATGGGGTACAACCTATATTTATCTACCCTACTACAAAGTTCTAAATCTGAAATTAAAACTTAAAAATAAATAAATAAATAAAAATAAACTTAAGCAAGAAGAACACAACTTGAAAAGAAAAAAACTAAGAATCTCAAACTCTCATAAATTCTCAAAACTAAAAAAAAAAACTCATAATAGAATTCTTGGATGATTTTCTATTGCTGAGCATCACATATATATACAAGAGAGTAAAGATCACAATCAATCTTTACAATTGAATTACAAGAGATTTTGTGGAGATAATTTTGGTAACTGAATTCCAATCTTGTAGGTTCATTGTATATGGACGATTCTTGAGTAGAAAAAAATCTTGCACCAACTCATCATATCTTTAGCATCATTATCTCTTTTTGAAAACATCCATAATCGATTGGAGCTTTCCATTCTTCCATGCCATGCCAATCTTGTAAATTTAATTCCAAATAACTAAGGAATATTTTCTCAAGAGAATGGAATCTTTCACATGAGATTGGGCTACTCTTTGACTTGGTCCAAAGCTGATCTTATACACAAAATTCGTGGCTCTCCTCATAAAATTCATCTTATGCCCGGCTGCTGAGTTGACTGGGACAGGATCACCAAAAATTCATAAAATGATATTTTTAAGCTCAAATTTCTCCATTCTTTCACCTACACCCAATAAACATAAAATCAACATTAAATAGCCAAAAAGCATCATAAATAGAATAAGAGAAGTATATTTTATGCCCTAAATTCACACTTAAAATGTGTTCATCATCTACCCATCATGGTCAAGCCAAATGGATCAAGTGCGTGAAGGAGATAACGATCCCAGGTATTAAACTGACCCAAAAACACAAAAATAAGGGGGAGGGTCGCATACCCAGCAAGGCAGGGTCGGACCCCCCCAAAATAAAAAGTCAGACCCTGAGTTTCTAACCGGGGGTCGGACAATTTAGAACCAGGGGTCGACGGGATCTCCGACCCCCTCATCGACCCCCAGTCTGCCGACAGAAACCGTGAATTGGGAACTTTTCAAATTTCAATGGGATTCTTTCCTAATCTCAATGGGACTTATTTTTAGAGTTTCTACTCTATAAATAGGACGTCCCTAAGCCTTTTTCACTCCTTTTATAACCCTAATTGGATTGAGAGAAAGAGAAGAGAAGGAGAAGAGAAAGAGAAGAGAAGGAAAGTGGAGAAGAAGATCAAAGAGAAGGCTTCAGAGAAACAAGCCTAATTCTCAGGTATGGATACTATCTCCATGTAATTCTAAAGACCTTAGAATAGATAGTGAAGAGGGAATGATCTAGGAAAAACCCAAATCATCCACCTATGGTTAGGTTTTCATGGAAACCATGGGGGAGATCATAAAAATCATATAGGTGAATAAACTATGGTTCTAAACCATAGAACATGTATGGAATGGATTGTTGAAACAAACCATAGGACCCAAACACGAAAGAATGGACTGTAGGATGAAAATTTTGACTAAACCCACGGGGGGTCACATAAGGGGGCTCGATGGACAATCGACTCTACCAGACCCTAACATCGACCCCCAGTGTTCGGGAAGTCCATGTGGGTGGTAGCACCCAGGGTCGATGGAAGGTCCGACCCTGGCATCGACCCCCAGTTAACAGTAGGCTTTTTAAAATTAGAATTAATTCTAATTAAATTCTATCGACTTGATTAGGTCTTCTAGTGATATAATATTAATTTAGTCGATTCTTAAAGCTTGAGAGAGGATCTACAATCAAGCAAAGGTGAGGGAACAAAACCTAAACTAATTGGTTAATAATAAACTGTTTTTATTTCTGGAGTCCAATGCCATGATTGATTATATGCGTGTATGCTTGTCATGTACATTTAACATGTCATCCAATATTTCTATTATTATTCATACATGTTTAAATTTATTGTTTATAACATCATGATGATGGTGATGATATGAATAGACATGTGAATGTATGTTTGTGGTTAGTGTGCTTGATGCGAGCGAGTATCAGGGGGGGTGTCATAGGCCGGGCCTTAGCACTCTAGCTCTATCTCTAACTCAAGTCTTGTCCACTGACATCGTCGTATTGCCATTACCTTAGCAGCCTTAGCAGAACTATTACGTCATAGTGTATGAGGGGAGGTGGTCTCGGACCGTGTAGTCTCTGACTCTGTCGGGGGGCCTTAGCCCTATCTCTATGGACGTATTGAGGCATGCTGGGGTGAGGCCTTGGATACACTGATTGGCATTAGGATTGGTTAGTTGTGAGCCCAGTTTGCAAGCCCTCGCCAGCAGGGGCTTACGTGTTGGTATGGGTACCGTATTAGGGGAAGTGTCATAGGCCAGGCCTCAGCACTTTAGCTCTATCTCTATTCCAAGGTAGGGTGGATGGGGACGACAATAAACATTAACATTTGGGCGGGCTTCTACACCCTGTGCATAGAGGCGAGGCGGCCACCAAACCTTTCTATAGCGCATTGCAAGCTTATTTACCAGACCACAGATATGAATTGAATGCATGCATATGATTGTTGCATTGTTTTGTTTGCTCACTGAGCCATGATGTGTGCTCACCCTTTCGATGTCGAATATTTTTAGTTGATGATGCAGGTACCACTATCGAAGATTATATGAATGCTCCTGTGTACGAACACGTGGCGGTACTGAAAGCTGAAGACTTAGTGGATACACATGACTCCTCATGCGAGTGCAACTCATGCGTATTCGATTAGATTTTGTTTGAATTATTAAAGGAATGTAATTGATATTTTATTTATTTATGTCTCAGTTGATATAACAATAACTTGATATTTTATTTATGATTATCACAGTTAGATTTCTCAGTTCATTTATTATTAAGACTTTCGCTATTGTGTATTTATTCTGATTATGGTTGTGGATGTGTATGGTTTTATTTTCAAAGGACACAGCCTATTAGAGATCCTGGTTGAACCGTTGGTTTATTAGGGGTTCATCACACCATTCTGAATATTACAGAATTGGGGTGTGACAACTTGGTATCAGAGCATCTCAGGCCTTGTCTGTGAAACCAGTATACTTCCACAAAAGTTTGTGAACTGAGATAGGATAAAAATTTAAAAAGATGTAATAATAAAACACCATAAGCATCTATGTTGTTTGAGACAAAACTGAACAAGAATAATGCATCTATTAAATGAGAAATAAATTTATATACAACCAAAGGAAGAACAAACATTTATATATATATATATATATATATATATATATATATATATATATGATTAAGGTAGAGTACAGTCCACAGCCCGGACAGTTACTCTGAAGTACAAAAGAAAGATAAAAGAAATACATCAAGAAGCTGGAGGTAATGGGGGAGGCAGTGCCTCACGGTCTCTCTCATAGTCCTCAGCATAGACTCTAGTCAACCAAGCTATCTGAGTCTGGGTCGTCTGGAGACTAGCTGTGAGATCAGCCACCTGCTGGTCAGTCACACGCTGAGCATCCCTAAGCTCTCCCACCCGCTGATCCGACATGCGCTGAGCAGCTAGAAGCTCTCCCACCCGCTGATCCGACATGCGCTAAGCAGCCAGAAGCTCTCCCACCCACTGAACGGACAAGCGCTGAGCCTCTAGAAGCTCTCCCATCCTCAGGTCAGACATGCGCTAAGCCTCTCGTATCTCATGCAATATCCCCATCATGTCATCAGAAGGAGTATACGAAAGACCAGCTGCATGTGAAGGACCAGCTGAAGAAGATGGACCAGCTCCTGTAGTATGAGTAGGTGATGGAGGAGGTATGGCATCTACATCCATGTATAGCCGATCGTCATCATCCCCATGAACCCCTGCTCTAGCGACTGCTGCTGCTGCCTCAGCGTCAGCCATCTCCACTCAAGTGCAAGGGCACACCATCGCGTTCCTCTCCTCATCGCTGACCTGGGCATCCCACATGCGCATCTTGCAGATGGCCTCCCAATCCAGAGGCGATGAGAAGGATTTCTCCTGAATCTTCTCACCCAACAAATCAACCCCCAGGCGGGTAAGCAATGTAGTGATCATGCGTCCATAAGGAAGGTTGTCAGTGTGAATGGGCAATGTGGTACTGATCATCATCCGCATGATGATATAGGGAAGGCAGACGGGCTGCCTAGTGCATATGCAGTACAACAGATACTGGGTCAACTGGGAGACCCTCTCGTAGTGTCCACTCTATGGTATCAGGTTATGCTGAATGATCTTGCAGTACACCCGTGGATCTGAACGCAGATAACTCGCTTTCATCTCTCAGCGATCAGGTCTGATGAGCTGACGGTCTGTCTCAGCCTTCATCTGTAATGAAATGAACTAGGGCTCTCCTAGGGCACAGAATACGAAGGAGCCGCCATAGGAGATACCCAGCAAGTCCATTAGTTGTCGATAGTCGAAAGAAATATCGACCCCCTTGACATAGCTAGTGATCCGAAGCTCACCACCTCTCTCAACATCATTGTAATCCCCCACCACTTGTAGATTACAATAAAACTGGTGTACCAAGTTAGGACAGGTACAAACATCATAGGTGATGACAGGGAGCCATCCCATATCGCCAAAAGCCCCATCCACATTGAACAAGGCCAAGCTAGCCAAGTCCACTTTGCGGCCTCCCTCTACTTTTACGAGCGTAGCAGGCATACTGTGTCTCGGCTTCAATGGAACAGAAGCGAAGACGGTCGCAAACACTGGGTACCTTGGTACGAGCCATGGTATCTGCAAATAAGAAATAAAAACAAATAATGGCTTAGTGGAGATGAAAAACCTGAAATTTCGACATAATAACGACGTAAATTGGTCAAAAGTCTCACTTTTCACCCATACACGTGGGCAGGAGGACATACATAGATCCTAAACTATCCTATAAGACTCATACAGTCGGAAATTTTAGCTGCTGAGATTGAATTGGAAGAAATTTCAAGAAATTCGAAATCTCGACAAAATTAGGGCAAAAAAGAGTAAATTTCGAGTTTCTCGATAACCAACCGATGAAACATAAATATTTTTTAGGGCTTTCGTTCCTCGAGTCAGCAACAACAAAAGCCCCCAATAAAAATCAAATTTTTACGGTTGGAAAAAGTTTAATTTGAAAATACGAGATATACGAGCAAAAACCTAGGTAAGGAAACCTAAAAACATGAAAATGTAGAAGATATACCTGTAGCGGAGGTGTAGACGACGAAATAAGGAGTGCAAACCACCAACGGATCAGAGTTGTCACTTTAGCAACTCAGAGGGACGAGACGAGTCGAAGCGGAGAAGAAAGAATGGGAAATGGACTTTGAATCGGAACTTAAAAATCTGATTTTTTGTCCGGGGGTCGGAAAATTCAACCAAAGCCATCGACCCAGCCATCGACCCCGGCATCGACCCTCGGCTCTCGGGAATCTGACAGAGAACCAGGGGTCGCACCCTGGGTCGGACATCCTCCGACCCCCCATCGACCCCCGGCTCTCGGGAAGAATTGTTGATTTCTCAGGGTCGCATACTGAGGATCGGACACCCATCGACCCCCACCATCGACCCTGCAGTGAAAACACAGCATTTTCGACAGAATGATCTGAAAAATTTGAAATTTGCATTTGTTAGTGGTTTTAAAATATGAGAATGATGTATTTAATGATTGTCTCACGTGTTCAATGATTTTCAGGCAATCCCACTATCATATTAGTTAATAGCTGGACGCAGAGTAACCAGACAGAGCCATAACTCTATCCCACCACCACCACCTGGGGGGAAAATAGCCAGCCACACCCGGAAGCACAGGGGAATATGAACACGGCATCGTCCGTCATAAATGGGCAGACAAATCCTACAAATCTGCCAGCTCCACCTACAGACTTGACCACAATCGTATTGAACTTGGCCCAACAGCTGCAGCAAATTCAACAGGCATAGGCTACTATGCAAGCTACCTTAGGTATGACTTTTCCAGCTACACAGACACCTCCAATGCCAGCAGGACAGGCAAGTACAGCTCCAAGGGGAAGTAACACATTACCCCACGCACCTCAAACTCCCATCATGCAGGCTCAAGCACAAAATCCTGGGATAGCTCAAGGTGGATATCAACCCCAACCACCTATGTATGGGGCATATGTCCCGCAGCAGTTAGACCACTCCAGACTAGTGGAGCGTTTTCTGAAACTGAAGCCCAAAGAATTTATTGGCAAGCCAGCAGATCCCTTATGGCCGGCACACTGGGTTGACGAGATGGAAAGAAACTTTATGATGATGACAGTGAATGAAGAATAAAAAGTATTGTGTGCCACCTTTATGCTGAAAGGAGATGCACACCATTGGTGGAGATCCACCAGGACATATTTATTAACCAAGCACGCCCAATTGACTTGGGATATTTATAAGGAGGCGTTCTTTGAGAAGTACTTTCCTAGAAGTTTCAGAGATTCTATGGAAAGAGATTTCCTGAGTTTATATCAGGGGCAGATGACCGTGGATGCATATCAACAGCGTTATGAAGAGCTGTTCTTCTTTGCACCCGCCAGTATGCAAGAGGAAAACACAAAGACCGGAAGGTTCGTCATGGGACTTAGGGGTAGCATCCACGAGCACGTATTGGGACTTGAAAAGAAAATCTATAATGAAGCTGCACAAATTGCTCAAGTAATAGAGTCGAGCCAGAAAGAGAGCTACCTTGCTCAAAATAGGGGAATAAAAAGGCCTAATGGGAATTCTTACAACGGAGGGAACACCAAGATATTCAAACCCTTCCGTACTCAAGGCTTTAATGCTGCAGCCAAGACTACTCCCGCAGCCTCACAGTAACAAAAGCCAATCCCTGAGGGGATGAAATGTCATAACTGCAATCAAGTGGGACATATGGCAAGGGAATGTCCTAAGCCCAAGAAGCAGCTACATCAAGGACGAGTTTACGCGGTTACATCTGAGGATGCTCCCGCATCGTCTGATGTGGTCACATGTATGACTTAAAATTTTTTTAGTTAGTTGTATTACATTGTATGAGCATGTATCCATTGCCTCGGATCGATGACCTATTTGATCAGTTGCAAGGTGCCAAAGTGTTCTCCAAGACCGATCTTCGGTCAGGCTACCATCAGCTGAAGATTAAGGACGATGATATTCCTAAGACAGCATTCAGGACTAGATATGGACATTATTAATTTCTTGGTTATGTCTTTTGGATTGACAAACGCACCAGCAACCTTTATGGAACTTATGAATCGGGTATTCCATGATATGTTGGATACGTCGATTATTATATTCATTGATGATATATTGGTCTACTCCAAAGACGAGAAAACTCATATTAAGAACCTAAACGCCGCTCTGCAGCAACTACCTAAGGAAAAGCTCTACGCCAAATTTTCAAAGTGTGAGTTTTGGCTAAAGGAAGTTGCTTTTCTAGGCCATGTAGTATTCGCTAAAAGAATTAAAGTGGATCCCAGCAAGATCGAGGCTATTGTAAAGTGGGAAGCACCGAAGAGCGTTGCAAAAATTAGAAGTTTCTCGGGTCTAGCTGGGTATTATCGACGATTTGGGGAAGACTATTCCCGAATTGCCGTACCTCTCACCAGCTTGACTAAAAAGGGCGAGAAGTTTGTTTGGATGGATAAATACGAGAAGAGTTTTCAGAACTTGAAGGCTAGATTGATATCAGCTCCAATCTTGACCATTCCGATTCCAGGACAGTCATTTATCTTGTACACCGATGCGTCAGGACTAGGATTAGGATGTGTACTTATGCAAGGAGAACAAGTAATTGCCTATGCCTCAAGACAGTTGAAGACACATGAGAAGAACTATCCCACTCATGATTTGGAATTAGCGGCAGTAGTACATGCTGTCAAAATATGGAGACATTATCTGTATGGGGAGAAGTTTCAGATTAAATCAAACCATAAAAGTCTTACTTATCTATTTAATCAGAAGGAGCTGAATATGAGACAAAGAAGATGGCTAGAATTATTAAAAGACCATGATTGTGATATCCAGTATCATCTAGGAAAAGCTAATGTAGTAGCCGATGCGCTGAGTAGAAAGGCAATGATAAAATCTCAGGGAGAGGTTAGCACAACTGTCGCAATGTGTACTACCGGGAAAGTATTCAATCACGGTAATTAACAGTTTGTGATAGATGCACCAGATGGATCAGCCAACCAAGGGTTTATTCATCGGTTTTCAAATATGTTCGCCGCATTGAAGATTATACCAGATATAATTGATGAAGTACAGACAGCTATCAAATCAGACCCTTACCTAGGAACGGTACAAGAGGATATCGAAAAAGGTAGGACTAATCCTGAGTTCACCTTGGACGAAGAGAAGGTATTGAAATACAAAGGAAGAATATGTGTACCCGAAACAGAAAGCTTGGACATAAGACACTGATTGATGAAAGAAGCCCATACCACCATCTATTCGAAACATCCTGGAAGTACAAAAATGTATCATGATCTAAAGAAATTATATTGGTGGAGAAGAATGAAAGCAGATGTAGCTAAGTTCGTATCTCAATGCCTAAATTGTCAGAAAGTAAAGGCTGAACGACAAAGACTGGCCGGACTGTTACAGCCGTTATCGAAACTAGCATGGAAATGGGACTGCATCACTATGGACTTCGTCACAGGATTACCATTGACTCCTCGAGTGGTTGACGCAGTTTGGGTGATTGTAGACCGCCTTACTAAAACAACTCGCTTTATACCTATACGACCTCAGTATACATTGGAGAGGTTAGCTAAGCTGTATGTGGATAACATTGTGCGATTACACGATGTACCTGAAAGCATTGTGTCCGATAGAGATCCATGATTTACCTCAAAGTTTTGGGAAAGATTGCAAAAGGCTATGGGTACAACATTGAAATTTAGTACTGCATTCCATCCACAGACAGATGGACAGTCAGAGCATACAATTCAGATTCTAGAAGATATGCTTCGAGCATGTGTAATCGATTTTAAAGGATGAAAAATTACCACTGATTGAGTTCACTTATAACAATAGCTATCAAGCTACTATACAGATGTCACCCTATGAAGCATTGTATGGCAGGAAGTGTCGAACTCCTTTGTTTTGGAATGAAGTTGGGGAACATAGTATTATTGGACCGAAATTTATTGAAGAGACTTGTCGAGTGGTCAAAATTATCAAGGAAAGAGTGAGGACAGCTCAGAATCGTCTGAAGCAATATGCAGATACTCGATGCCGAGACCTTGAATTCGTCGTGGGTGATAAAGTATTCTTAAAGTATCACATATGCGAGGATTGAAACGGTACGGACAGAAAGGGAAATTAAGTCCAAGATATGTCGGGCCATATGAGATTCTAGCTAAGCGTGAAAAAGTGGCTTACCAGTTAGCACTACCACCATCTATGTCAAGTGTGCATGACGAATTTCATATTTTCTTATTGAAGAAGTATGTCAAGGATCCGACGCACGTTTTGACAGTAGACATACCTGATTTGACTGAAGATTTGACATTTGAAGTAGCACCAACTAAAATCACTAGTCGAAAGGTTCAACGACTATGCAACCGTGATATTTATTATGTTAAGGTCACCTGGAGAAGTAAAGATATGGAAGAAATCACATGGGAAGAAGAGAATGCTATGCGAAAGCAATATCCTCATCTATTCGACTCGAAAGGTATGTACAATTTTGAGGATAAAATTTTTATTAGTAGGGGGAGTTGTAAAACCCGTATCAAACTAACCCGATCTTACCACCTTGAACCAGGTCTACCCATCATGGTCGAGCCAAATGGATCAAGTGCGTGAAGGAGATAACGATCACATGTATTAAACTGACCCAAAAACACAAAATTAAGGGGGAGCGTCGCATACCCAGCAAGGCTGGGTCGGACCCCCCCCCCCAAGATAAAAAGTCAGACCCTGAGTTTCCAACCGTGGGTCGAACAATTTAGAACCAGGGGTCGACGGGATCTCCAACCCCCTCATCGACCCCCAGTCTGCCGACAGAAACCGTGAATTGGGAACTTTCCAAATTTCAATGGGATTCTTTTCTAATCTCAATGGGACTTATTTTTGGAGTTTCTACTCTATAAATAGGACGTCCCTAAGCTTCTTTCACTCCTTTTAGAACCTTAATTGGATTGAGAGAAAGAGAACAGAAGGAGAAGAGAAAGAGAAGAGAAGGAAAGTGGAGAAGAAGATCAAAGAGAAGGCTTCAGAGAAACAAGCCTAATTCTCAGGTATGGATACTATCTCCATGTAATTCTAAAGACCTTAGAATAGATAGTGAAGAGGGAATGATCTAGGAAAAACCTAAATCATCCACCCATGGTTAGGTTTTCATGGAAACCATGGGGGAGATCATAAAAACCATATAGGTGAATAAACTATGGTTATAAACCATAGAACATGTATGGAATGGATTGTAGAAGCAAACTATAGGACCCAAACACAAAAGAATGGACTGTAGGATGAAAATTTAGACTAAACCCATGGGGGGTCGCACGAGATTCGATGGACAATCGACCCTACCAGACCCTAACATCGACCCCCAGTGTTCGGGAAGTCCAGAATGTGGGTGGTAGCACCCAGGGTCGATGGAAGTCTCCGACCCTGGCATCGACCCCTAGTTAACAGTAGGCTTTTTAAAATCAGAATTAATTCTAATTAAATTCTATCGACTTGATTAGGTCTTATAGTGATATAATATTGATATTTAGTTGATTCTTAAAGCTTGAGAGAGGATCTACAATCAAGCAAAGGTGAAGGAACAAAACCTAAACTAATTGATTAATAATAAACTATTTTTATTTCTTGAGTCCAATGCCATGATTGATTCTATGTGTGTATGCTTGTCATGTGCACTTAAAATGTCATCCAATATTTATATTATTACTGTTCATGCATATTTAAATATATTGTTTATAACATGATGATGATGATGATGATAGTAATAGGCATGTGAATGTATGTGTGTGGTTAGTGTGTTTGATGCGAGCGAGTATCAGGAGGGGTGTCATAGGTCGGGCCTTAGCACCCTAGCTCTATCTCTAACTCAAGTCTTGTCCACTGACATCGTCGTATCACCATTACCTTAGCAGAGCTATTACATCATAGTGTATGATAGGAGGTGGTCTCGGACCGTGTAGTCTCTGACTCTGTCGGGGGGCCTTAGCCCTATCTCTATGGAAGTATTGAGGGATGCTGGGGTGAGGCCTTGGATACACTGATTGGCATTAGGATTGGTTAGTTGCGATCCAAATTTGCAAACCCTCGCCAGCAGGGGCTTACGTGTTGGTATGGGTAGAGTATGAGGGGAAGTATCATAGGTCGGGCCTCAGCACTTTAGCTCTATCTCTATTCCATGGTAGGGTGGATGGGGACGACAATAAACGTTAACCTTTGGGCGGGCTTCCACACCCTGTGCATAGAGGCGAGGCGGTCACCGAACCTTTCTATAGCGCATTGCAAACTTATTTACCAGACCATAGATATGAATTGAATGCATGCATATGATTGTTGCATTGTTTTGTTTGCTCACTGAGCCATGATGTGTGCTCACCCTTTCGACGTCGAATATTTTTAGTTGATGATGCAGGTACCACTGTCGAAGATTATATGAATGCTTCTGTGTATGGGCACGTAGCGGCAATGGAAGCTGAAGACTTAGTGGATACGCATGACTCCTCATGCGAGTGCAACTCATGCGTATTCGATTAGATTTTGTTTGAATTATTAAAGGAATGTAATTCATATTTTATTTATTTATGTCTCAGTTGATATAGCAATAACTTGATATTTTATTTATGATTATCATAGTTAGATTTCTCAGTTCATTTATTATTAAGACTTCCGCTATTGTGTATTTATTCTGATTACGATTGTGGATGTGTATGATTTTATTTTCAACGGACACAGCCTATTAGAGATCCTGGTTGAACCGTTGGTTTATTAGCAGTTCATCACACCATTCTGAATAGTACGAAATTGGGGGGTGACAGAAACCACCGCTCATCGAGCTGTGGAACAGGTGGATGAGGAAGGTGCATGCCAAGACCATACGAGCGTTTACCGGCACCTCTATGATGAGCCATTGAAACTGTAAAACAAAGACAAACAATGAGGAAATTGTTAGATTTCTAGAAATTTTGGCAGCATAATGACAGTAATTTAAGCAAAAGCCTCGAACTCACCCCAAACCTGGGGAGAGGACTTACGTAACCCCCAAACACTTCATGAAATCCAACCATTCACCAATTGAACAAGAAATTTGAGAAATTTCAGCAAAAATCGATTTTATAATAAAACCTAGGTTAAAAATAAAAAATTTTGATTTTTGGAAAAACCTTTCGGTAGAACCTCAAATTAGTTGAGGGATTTTGCTCATAGAGGTCCCTAAACCCATTCCAAGCCGAAGGAAAAGAGTTCCTACGGTTAGAATTTCCTAAACAAAGAAAAACCTAGTTTTTGGGTATAAAACCCTGAAAAAACGATTTGAAAATGATGAATGGAAGGAGAGAACTTACCTTGAGGCGATGTTCTAAGTCCGGATCGGAAGGAAATGGCTTCTAAGATCACCGGTCGGACTGTAGCAACTCAAGGAGTCAGAGAGGAATCGCCACCGGAGAAGAGGAAGAAGAGAAAAGTGAGAAAAATCTCACTTTTCGTGACTTTAAAGGAGTTCTGGGCATACCGGTCGACGGTTTTGCCCATACCGGTCAACCGGTACCCCCTGGGTACTGCGACCGCTATCTCTCGGTCAAAGAGATGGTGCTGACCAGTCGATTATACCGGTCACACCATACTCTACAGAGTAGCGACCGGTCAGCTATGTGCAACCCAGAAAAAATTTGGAAAATTTAAATTTTAAGTTTCCATTTCGATTATTCGCCTTGAAATTGTTAAGGACTAACACTATTATGATTATTCGACAATACCTCATGTGTTATGTCTTTGTCTCAGATCCAAACAGACTAATCTGAGATGGTAGGTGGAAATGGTCGTAGAGGCTCACGAAAGCGTCACCACTCCAGAGTGTGTCAAGTTGAGGAAAATGTAGAAACTGAATATGTTGGAGAGCAAAATCAGAACCCGGAAAGTGTAGAAGGGAAGACCCCTAGGGCCCCGACCAACTTACCAGGCCCTCCTCACACTAACTCGGAGACGATTGTCACAAATTTGGTTTATCTGATGGAAGCTCAGCAGAAGACGTTCCTGGATGAGATGCTGAAGATGTTCAGGCCACCAGGATATATCCCTACAGAAGGCACACCTGAACATAGGGGAAATAACACCACACGGCCAATGGATGGTAGCTCTGGACCAATGGTCCAATGACAGAATCTACAACCACCAAACCAATTTCCATCTTCGTCTGCCTATCAAGGAGTCTACCCGTACCCACCACCATGGTACGGAATGAATGCACAGGGGCAGCAAGATCTGAGTCGAGCAGTGGATAGGTTCTTAAAACTGAAACCCCCTACATTCATCGGGAAGCCAGGGAAACCACTCTGGCCTGCATAGTGGGTTGCTGAGATGGAGAAGAATTTATACCTGATGACATGTACAGAGGACGAGAAGGTGCTGTTTGCTACGCACATGCTAAAGGAGGATGCAAACGCTTGGTGGAATTCTACACGGGTGTATTTGGAGACAAAGCACACTCAGATTGATTGGGCAGTATTCAAGGGAGCCTTCTTTAAAAAATATTTTCCAAAGAGCTTTAGAGATCAGATGGAGAAGGAATTTCTAAACCTGCAGCAATCTTAGTCAACGGTTTATGCCTACCAGCAGAGATATGAAGAGCTATTCTTCTTTGCACCAGCAAGTATGAAAGAAGAAGAAACAAAGACCCGTAGGTTCACCATGGGACTGCGTGGAAGCATTAGAGAGCACATCTTGGGTCTGGAGAAAAAGGTCTATAATGAGGTCGTACAAGTTGCGAGGGTGATAGAGTCAAGTCAAAGGGACACCTTCTTTGCACAGAATAGAGGACTGAAGAGACCGACTACTGAGACTTCTGGTAGCAGCAATAATCGATCATTCCATCCTTTCAGGACTCAGCCCACTGTAGTACCAGCAAGGAACGCTACTGCACCACCACCGCCAGAGTTCGCTGGACAAAACCTGACCATTAAATGTTTCAACTGTCAGCAACTAGGTCATGTTGCAAGGACCTGCACTCTACCTAGGAAACAACCTCCACAACAAGGAAAGGTATTTGTCGTTACCACTGAAGAGGCAGCCGCATCACCTGATGTGGTTACTGGTATGATTCTATCCCTTCCTATTTGTTTTACTGTTGTTATGGTTGAGCATGTAGAACTAAGGGATAACTAAATTTCAGGGACTGTAAATATAGCTGGTATACTGGCCAGAGTACTCTTTGACTCTGGGGCCACGCACTCCTTCGTTTCTATTTCTTTTGGGAAGCGAATGGAATTACCTGTCAAGTGTTTGAACCCAAGCTTGATAGTTCGCTCTCCGTTGGGAGTCGAAGTGGCATTGACTAAATATTATGGGCCGTGTACAGTAAGCATTGAGGGCCGAAACCTACAAGCAAATCTGGTTCAACTCGAGTGGCAGACTTTGACGTCATCTTGGGAATGGATTGGCTAGGCCACCATTCAGCTAGCTTATTATGTGGTGAAAGGAAACTTGTGCTTAAAGATGAGAAGGGCAATGATTTTAGCTTCACTGGGACCAAGTTACCTAGGAAGCGGAAGTTGATCCTCTCCACCCTAAAAGCTAAGAGATGCTTAGAAAAGGGAGGAGTGGGGTATTTTGTGTCTGTGGTCGACATAACTGCTGAGGTGCCAAGGATGGAAGATCTAGATGTGGTACGAGAGTTTTCAGATGTGTTTCCAGAAGATCTCCCAGGTCTACCTCCAGATAGGACTACAGAGTTCGTGATAGACCTGATGCTAGGGTCGGCACCGGTGTCTAAAGCACCGTACAGGATGGCCCCTACCGAATTAAAGGAGTTGAAGACCTAGTTACAAAAACTACTAGATAAGGGTTTCATACGACCAAGCATATCACCATGGGGAGCACCTGTATTGTTCATCAAGAAGAAGGACGGTAGTGTACGGCTATGTATTGACTACCGAGAGCTGAACAAATTAACCATCAAGAATCGATATCCTTTGCCTAGGATCGATGATCTATTCGATCAGTTACAGGGTGCAAAGGTTTTCTCGAAGATTGATCTCAGATCAAGGTATCACCAATTGAAGATCAAGGCCAGAGATATTCCAAAGACTGCTTTCAGGACAAGGTATGGGCATTATGAGTTTCTGGTAATGTCGTTCGGGTTGACTAACGCTCCAGCGTCGTTCATGGAACTGATGAACCGAGTGTTTCATGACATGTCGGACACTTTGGTCATCGTATTCATCGACAACATATTGGTCTACTCAAAGGATAGGGACTCTCATGCAACACATTTGAGAGCATCCCTACAACGGCTGAGAAGGGAGAAGCTTTATGCCAAGTTCAAGAAGTGTGAATTTTGGCTGAAGGAGGTGGCTTTCTTGGGCCACGTAGTATCTAAAGACGGTATCAAGGTAGATCCAAGTACGATAGCTGCTATAGTAGGATGGGATGCATCAAAATCAGTTACAGAGATTCGTAGTTTCCTTGGATTGGCTGGTTACTATAGAAGATTCGTGGAAGACTACTCAAGGATCGCCATTCCACTTACCAGACTAACCAAGAAAGGAGAAAAATTTATATGGTCAGATGAGTGCGAGAAATGCTTTTAGACTTTGAAATCAAGACTAGTCTCTGCACCTATCTTGACCATCCCAGCACCAGGCTTACCGTTTACCCTATATACGGATGCCTCAGGGTTGGGTCTTGGATGTGTATTGATGCAAGGAGAACAGGTGATTGCCTACGCATCAAGACAATTAAAAGAGCATGAGAAGAATTATCCTACACATGATTTGGAGTTAGCAGCGGTTATACATGCAACCAAGACTTGGAGACACTACCTTTATGGTGAAAAGTTTTAGATTAAGTCAGATCACAAGAGCTTAACCTATCTTTTCACTCAGAAGGACTTGAATATGAGATAGAGGAGATGGCTGGAGTTATTGAAAGATTATGATTGTGACATCCAGTACCATCTGGGTAAGGCAAATGCTGTGGTTGATGCCTTAAGCAGAAAGTAGGCATTGAAACTTGAGGCAGGACCAAGTACAAATGCTGCGTTGTGTGCTACAGCCTCAAGTTCAATAGAAAATGATGAAGAGTATATAATATAGACTGCAAGAGATCCAGTGGAACAGGGCTTAATTCATAAGTTCACATTAATGTTCGCAGCTTTGAAGATCTCATCGGATCTCATAGATGAGGTCAAAGTAGCAATCCTACAGGATCCACACCTCAAGACTATACAAGAAGATCTAGAGAAGGCTAACAGCAATCCTGACTTCACCTTGGATTCAGACAAGGTACTCAGGTATCGTGGATGATTATGTACACCTGAGACTGAGAACTTAAATATCAGAGATAGAGTTATGACAGAAGCTCATTACACTCCATACTCGGTACATCCAGGAAGCACCAAGATGTACCATGATTTAAGAAGATTATATTGGTGGAGGGGTATGAAAGCGGATATAGCTCGTTTCGTATTCCAATGTCTGAATTGCCAGCAAGTTAAAGGAGAAAGGCAGAGACCCACAGGTTTACTACAACCACTACTAGAACCTGCATGGAAGTGGGATTGTATCACAATGGATTTCGTCACTGGTCTACCCTTGACACCAAGGTCGGTGGATGCAGTTTGGGTTATAGTCGATCGACTTACCAAGACAGCTCGATTCATTGCGGTCAGACCTCAGTATACCATGCAGAAGCTGGCCAAGCTACAAGTAGATAATATAGTCAGACTTCATGGCGTCCCAGAGAGTATAGTATCTGACAGAGATCCCCGTTTTACATCAAAGTTCTGGGAAGGATTACAGAAAGCTATGAGAACCAAGTTAAAGTTTAGTACAGCTTTTCACCCTCAGTCAGATGGGCAGTCAGAACAAACTATTCAAATTTTAGAAGATATGCTCTGAGCTTGTGCCATAGATTTCAAAGGAGCTTGGGATGAGAAGCTATCGCTCATCGAGTTTGCTTATAATAATAGCTACCAGGCTACAATTCAGATGGCTCCATATGAAGCACTCTATGGGAAGAAATGCCATACACCTCTGTTATGGAATGAGGTGGGAGAAAGAAGAATTGTAGGACCGGAGTTTGTCGAAGAAACTTGTCGAGTGATTGATCAGATCAAGGAAAGAGTGAAGACAGCTCATGTTTGACAGAAGCACTATGCGGATAATCGACGTCGAGATCTGAAATTTGTAGTAGGTGATAAGGTATTCTTGAAGATATCACCTGTGCGAGGTCTGAAATGGTTTGGTAATAAGGGGAAGCTATGCCCCAGGTACATGGGACCATACGAGATATTCACCAGACATGGTAATGTGGCATATCAACTGGCCCTACCACCATCCATGTCAAGCGTTCATGACGTGTTCCATGTATCTTTATTGAAAAAGTATGTCAGGGATCCATCGCACATCTTGACAGCAGACCTACCAGACTTGACAGAGGACTTAACATTTGAAGTGGTACCTATGATGCTCACAAGCCGAAAGGTACAACAACTTCGAAGCAAGGATATCCACTATGTGAAAGTGCATTGGAAAAGCCAAGATGTCGAGGAAATTACTTGGGAGGAGGAGAGCGCGAAGAGAAAGGAATACCCTAACCTTTTCGACGATCAAGGTACGTTCAAATTTCGAGGCCAAAATTTCTTTTAAGGGTGGGGGAGTTGTGAGACCTACATGCAAATTTCAGGGATGAAATTTCTTTTAAGGGTGGGGGAGTTGTAAGACCCGCACTCCATGAAATCGATCTAAACCTTGATTTCATGTCGTAACAGTTCTTTCGAACATCATCGGGCCAGACGGGACGAGCGGATGACAGACAGGTACGGAACGAACCATCTTTTTTATGATTTCATTCATACTGGTCGATGGTACCAGTTGCTGGTACCGGTCGACCGGTATAGTCTACGCAGCAGACTACTAAGATCCAGAACAAGATCTCTACGGGTCCCACTTTCCAAAGTTCGAACCCTAAGACTTTCCTAATCCTAAGAGGCTTCCTAAACCTAAATCCTAGCCTATTTAAACCACTCTAAACCTCCTAGAATCCCTTCCATTGACTCTCACAAACCCTGGAGAGGAGAAGGAGATTGAAGAAGGAGAAGGAGCTAGGAAGAAGAAGGAAGGGCCGCCATTACCGTTCGACGAAGAACACCTTACGCAAATCGACAGTAAGTGTCTGAACCTTCCTCTACTTTATGAACTCTTATAGGGTTGATTATTGTTGAATCAATATCATGCAAAGCATGTATTGATCTAAAACCCTATCTTGCCAATAAACCCTACTTTGTCGTCGAACCCTAATTTAATTGATAAACCATAGATTCGAGTTCTAGGATGAATACCATCAAATTGGGACTTGAATGGAGTTGGAAACAATTCTAACTCAATGCTCAGACCTAAAATGTGTAGGAGAAACCCTGGAATCAATAGGGGGTGACCGACGGAAGTCGAGAAACCGAGTGTATAGTCTTCTGGAGACATACCTGTCGACTATACCTGTTGCACCCTGTGCGACCGGTATGTTGCGACCGGTACCTCCCAGGAGCTGGTCTGTGGGGGACCGACTGACCATACCGGTCGTAGGTTTTCCCCATAGAGCAAGCTATCAAATGAGCATCAGGTAAGGGAATCGGACCTAAACCATAATAATCTAATGGACAGTAAATCGTTGTTAATAACCATGACTCTATGGATTGATGTCTGTGCATACTCGCATGTCATCCTTTACTTTCAGTTATTATTATTGTTCATGGATACTCGCTATGCTAGGCTGTGATTGTTAGGCATGTGATTGCTTTCGTTGGTGTGTGGAATGGGAATGGCCTGGGGTCTGGGATCATTCCTCATACTAGCACTTTTTTGTAGTATTCTATCTTAGCATGCTTGGTGCGGGTAGGGCATCAGGGGGAAGACGTGGCACTCTGGTCTCTGGCCTGGCCACCAGACTCTAGCTCCATCTCTATGCCATAGGGAGTTATGTTGGGATAGGGTCTACCTTGCGTATTGTTTTGTCTTAGTATGCTTGGTGCGGGTAGGGCATCAGGGGGAGGACGTGGCACTATGGTCTCCGGCCTGGCCACTAGACTCTAGCTCTATCTCTATGCCGTAAGGAGCTGTGCTGGGATAGGACCTACTGTGATGACATATAGGATTGGTTAGTTGAGAACCCAGTTTGCAAGCCCTCGTCAACAAGGGCTTACGTGTTGGTATGGGTGGAGCATCAGGGGAGGTGATTAGATGCCTTAGCTCTATCTCTATTCCATGGTGGGTGCATGTGGGTCGGCAACGGTGTAATCTACTGGGCGATGCCACACACTCGTGTATAGAGGTGCGGTGGCCGTCAATCTTTTCTATAGCATATTGAAAACTTAAACCAGACCACAGCATAAAATGATTGTTACTCATGCATATGATTATTACACTGTTTGATTATCTTATTGAGCTAAGTTGTGAGCTCACCCTTGTATATATACATGTTTTTAGATGTTGATGCAGGTTACACGGTAGACGACTACATGACCGCGCCGACATATGGAGGTGTGGCTGCTCTGGATTTGCAGGCTGGAGAGGACGAGCATGACGCTTCATGCGAGTGCCCTTTCTGCGTGTACGTTTAGGATTGATTTTATTTTATTTATTTTAATTATTTTCAGTTGGAATGAAGTTGATGTAAAGATATTATTTAAGTTTTGGTTAGTTGAATAATCGAATATTTTATTTAAATTTATCAATAGATGCTTAGTTCATTTTATTACTGTATTTATTATTATTCTGATTGTGGTTTTGTGCAATGGTTTGTATGAGTGGACACGATCTTATTGAGATCCTAGTGTGAGCCATTGGTTCAGTGACGGTTCACTCACACTTCTGGTTCAGTCAAAATTGGGGTGTGACATCACCTATGCGAGGTTTTAAACGATTCAAACAGAAAGGGAAGCTAAGTCTGAGATATGTCGGGCCATATGAGATTCTAGCTAAATGTGAAAAAGTGGCTTATCAGCTAGCACTACCACCATCTATGTCAAGTGTGCATGATGTATTTTATATCTCATTATTAAAGAAGTACGTCAGAGATCCAACACACATTTTGACACCGGATCCACTAGATGTAACTGATGATTTGACATTCGAAGTAGCACCAACTGAAATCACCAGCCGAAAGGTTCAACGTCTACACAACCGTGACATTTATTATGTTAAGGTCACTTGGAGGAGCCGAGATACGGAAGAGATCACATGGGAAGAAGAGAATGATATGCGAAAGCAATATCCTCACCTTTTCAACTCGGAAGGTATGTGCAAATTTTGAGGACAAAATTTCTAATAAGAGGGGGGGAGTTGTAAGACCCGTATTGAACTAACCGGTCTTACCACCTTGTACCAGGTCTACCTATCATGGTCGAGCCAAGTGGACCAAGTACGTGAAGAAACCATAAGACCAGGTATGAAATTTAACTCAAAAGCAGTCAAATATGAGTGTGTGGTTGCATGCCTAAATAGGTATGACCGACCCCACCTCAAAGGAGTCCAACCCATGACTTTTGGTCGTGGGGTCAGATGTTTTAAAAACGTAGGGTTGACGGATTCTGCGACCCTACATTCGACCCCACGGAAACAGGCAGAAACCAAAATTAGGAATCCTTCTTAATTCGAAGGGGGATCTTTCCTAAACTCATTGGGGCATATTATGGAGGGTTTTCCTCTATAAATAGGACGTCCCTTAGCCTCTTTCACTCCTTTAGAACCCTAATTAAAAGTGAGAGAAAAAGAGAAGAGAAGGAATAGAAGGAAAATTGAAGAAGAAAACCAAGGAAGAGGAAAGTTTAGAGAAAACTCTGAATCTCAGCAAACCTAAGGTATGAACCTAATTCCCTACATAAATTAAGAGCCTAGAATAGTTCATGAAGAAGATAAGATTAGGAGAAACTCAAATCATCCATCCATGGAGAAATTCCAAGAGAATACATGGAGGAAGTCATTGTGGACAATAGATGGTGTATAAAATTGTAGTTTTGAGCCATAGAACGATCATAGGAAGGACCATGATGGTAAGCCAAAGGATTCAAACATGAAGGAATGGACTTAAGAGTGAAAGGTCGACCATGAACATGTGTGGTCGCACGTCGGGTTGCATGATATCCGACCCCACGAGACCCACATGTTCGACCACATGCCCTCGAAAAGTTTCAGGGAGGGTGTGGTCACATGTAGGGTCGAAGTATGTCTGACCCCACCTGCAACCCTACTCCCTGTGGTCGCAGAACTGAGACCCGAGGAGCTACCCCACCTGCGACCCCTCAGTTTCTGTTAGTCTAAACATATTATAATTAATTATAATTAAAATTTATCGACTTGTTAGGTTTTTCCAGTGATTTAAAAGTGAATTATAAAGCATGAACGAGGATCTACTAGCAATCAAAGGTGAGGAAACAAGACCTAAACTAATTGGCTAATAATAAACTATTTTTGTTTATTGAGTCTGATGCCATGTGTAAGACCCGCACTCCGTAAACCCGGTCTAAACCTTGGTTTTGTGTCGTAGCAGGTCTTCCTATCATCACCGGGCCAGACGGGACAAGCGGATGACAAACAGGTATGAAATCGGACCAAAGACGATCAAATCAACATGATTTTATGTTGACCGGTCGATGGTACCGGTCTTGGTACCGGTCGACCGGTCAGCTCTGCGCAGCTGAGTGTGGAAATTTGGAAATTGACTTCTGAGGGTCCCACTTTCCTGATTTTGAATCTAAGACTTTCCTAATCCTGATAGGGTTACTAAACCCTAATTATAGCCTATAAATACACCCTTAAACCTCCTCAAATCCTTTCCATTGTCTCTCGCAAACCCTAGAGAAGAGAAAGAGGTTGGAAAGGAGAAGGAGCTAGGAAGAAGAAGGGGGTGCCGCCATTGCCGTTCGACGAAGCTCACTCTACGCCAGTCAACGGTAAGTGTTTGAGTCAATCTTCTTACCCTATGTTAGTTGTGTGGGTGGATCAATACCATGCAAAGTAGGTATTAATCTAAAACCCTAAATTGGCCAATGAACCCTAAGTTGCCATCAAACCCTAGATTCAAGTTCCGAGATGATATTCATCGAATTAAGACTTGAATGAGTTGGGGATAACTCTAACTCCAAGTTTAGATTTAGAATGGATAGGAGAAACCTTGGAAATCCAGGGAGGATGATCGACGGCAGTCGAAAAACCCATGTATGGTCTTTCGGAGACATACCGATCGACTATATCGGTTGCACACAGTGCGACCGGTATGTTGCCACCGGTATCCCTCGGGAGGCTGGTCTGGGGGGACCGGCTGACCATACCGGTCGCCAGTCTTTCCCACAGAGCTGCAACCGGTACATGCCATCGGTCAGCTCTGTGAGGGTATTTTGTAACCATGTTGGTTTCCGACCAACATGAAACCCTAAGCAATATATTCTAATGAAACCCTAATAACATTGTAGGACTTTGTGACTTCCCGTTTGGATCTTGCGACGTAGAGCAAGCTATCAAACGAGCGTCAGGTAAGGGAATCTGACCTAAACCTAATAATTAATGGACAGTAAATCTTTGTTATCGACACTGAAATATGATGTGATGTTTGTGCATATTCACATGTCATCCTTTACTTTCCGTTATTATTATTGTTCATGCATTGATAGGATGTGATTGTTAAGCATGTGATTGTTTTTGTTAGTGTGTGGAGTGGGGCATGGGCCTGGGATCGCTCCTCACACTAGCACCTTTTGTAGTATTCTGTCTTAACATGCTTGGTACGGGTGGGGCATCAGGGGAAGGTCGTGGTACGGTGGTCTCCGATGTTGATGCTGGCGTGGTAATGGTTATGTGGCATTGTGGTCTCCGATTCGACGCTGGCTTGTCCACGATGCTTTAGCTCTATCTCTATGCCGCAGGGAGTTATGTTGGGATAGGGTCTACCTGCGTTATATATCTATCCTAGTGGGTTAGTTGCGGATAGGACATCAGGGGAGGTGTGGGAATGCCTTAGCTCTATCTCTATGTCGTAGACGGTTGTGCTGGGATAGAGCATACATTGATGACATATAGGATTGGTTAGTTGCGAGCCCAGTTTGCGAGCCCTGGCCAGTAGGGGCTTAGGTACTGGTATGGGTAGAGCATCAGGGGAGGTACGGGGGTATCTTAGCCTATCTCTATACCATGATGGGTGCATGTGGGCCAATGGGGGTGTGATCCATGAGGTGCCACACACTCGTGTATAGAGGTGCAGGGGCCACCAAACTTTTATATAGCACATTGCAAACTTAAAACCAGACCACAGCATAAAATGATTATTACCCATGCATAATATTATGAAATTGTCTGATTGTCTTACTGAGCTAAGTTGTGAGCTCACCCTTTGTGTACACATTGTTTTTAGATGTTGATGTAGGTTACACTGTTGACGACTATATAAATGCTCCGGTGTATGGTGGTGTTGCGGCGTTGGACGTACAGGCAGGAGAGGACGAGCATGACGCTTCATGCGAGTGCCCTTTCTGCGTGTACCTTTGATTGGTTTTATTTATTTATTTCAGTTATTTTCAGTTGGACTAATTGGATGTAAGGATATTATGTTATATGTTTGAATTTGAATAATTAGATATTTTATTTAAATTTATCAGTAGATTCTCAGTTCATTATATTTTAAATACTTCCGCTGTACTATTTATACTCTGATTGTGGTTATGTGTAATGGTTTGTACCAGTGGACACGGCCTATTCGAGATCCTGGTGTGAACCGTTGGTTCAATGACGGTTCACTCACACCATTCTGGTTGGATCAGAATTGGGGTGTGACAACTTGGTATCAGAGCCCTCGGGCTCTGTCCAACAAACCATATTGCACTTAACTAAGTCGATGAACTGAGTTAGGAAAAAAAATTTAAAAATCTTAATACAAACACACCCTAAGCATTGTTTGATACCTGAGACGGACTAAGAAAGAGAATAATGTACTATATTAAATGTGGAACTTAACATGTGCACATATACTAGTTAGGTGAAACATGAAAACTTTCATTAAATAGAAAAGGAGTATCAGTTAAATAGTGCTACAGGGTACAGTCCACAAACCGGACAGTTACCCTGTATTATAAACCGTCTGAAGAAAGAATATAAGAGGGACAATCATGGGGTAGGGGGCCTGGGAGGAATAGGGTCTGCTATATTGTAATCTCGCTCGTACGCGACCCTGAGCCAGTGCACCTGATCCTGTGTGACTCGAGAGCGCGAGCCAACTACGCCAAGTCGCGGCTCATCTCACGCCGAGTGTCCCCGATCTCCATAATCATACCCATCATGGTGTCGAGGGAGGCTGAGATGGTCCAGCCAGAGGTAGATGGTGGTGATGCAGGTGTAGGCTGTGGAGCTGACGCTGGTACACCCTCGGCTCTATCCTCGTCATCATCACGCTCGAGCTCGGCTGCATAGGCCGCATTGGCTACTGCCGCCGTGGCTGCTACCCTCCCAAGTTGGTGAGGGCGAGCCTCCAACTCGTCATCGCTAACAGGCAGGTCAACCATCTGCATCCTCGGAATGGCGTCCCAGTCTATGTCGGATGTCATAGTATCCTCAACGGTCACCTCGTCTCTCATGCTCATGCCTAGGCGACGTAGCAGGAAGGTAATGAGAAGACCGTATGGAAGGTTACTAACCTGATCGGCCAGGGTCGCCTGATGCTTGGTCCTGATGATGAGGTAAGGGAGAGAGACCCGCTCCCCAGTGCAAACGCAATAAGTAATGTACTGAGTGAGCTGGGATAACTCACTATAGTGGCCGCTCTGGGGCACGATGTTGTGCTGAATGATGCGACTACATACTCGAGGTGCAGGTCTCAAGCTAGTCGCCTTCATGGGAGCTCCAGGGTTTAGTATCTGATCTGCTATCTCTCGGCGTAGATCCTCAGTCAGATAGCCCTTCGCTTTGGGAGGGCAATACACTAGGTCTCCATCATTAGGAACCCCTAGAAGGTCGGCCAGCTGGTGGGTGTTGAATGAGATAGGTACACCCCTGACATAGCTAGTGATGCGCAAATCCCAACCCTGGTTGGGATCATTAACATCTCCATGCAACTCCAGGTTAGCATAGAAATGCTTAACCAGATTGGGACGGGTGGTATCAGTGTAGGATATTATCGGTACCCACCCAAGCGCGTTGAAAGCGGCTCGCACATCGAATCTCTCCAGCTGATCCAGGTTAACCCGGCGCCCAGATTCTATGCCCTTGTTATCAAACCACGGGAATCGAGTCTGTGCTTCCATAGAATGAAACCAGTGTTCGTCAAGTTGGGGAACTGGTGGCTGGGGAGCACGTGAGCTCGAGCCATGGGGACATTTCCCAAGAGCACTTTGGGGAGCCATTTTAACTGCAAAAACAAGGGAAAACAAGATGAAAATGTTAGAAATTATCGAAATTTCGACAGCATAACGACAGTAAATTGGGAAAAGCCTCAAACTCACCCAAAAACATGGGGAGGAGGACTTACGTAACCCCCACACTCTTCGAAAAATCAATCACAAGCAATTACATTAAGAAATTTCAAGAAATTAAGAAAAATCAAGAAATTTCAAAAAATTTGAAAACCTAGGTCAAAAGTTGTAAAAATTCGATTTTTATGAAAACCGTTCGGTGAAACCTCAAATTGGTTGAGGGCTTTTGCTCTTGGGGGTCCCTAAACCCTTTCCAAGCCGAAGGAAAAGAGTTCCTACGGTTGGAACATCTCAATCAATGAAAAACCTAAATTTTTACATAAAATGATATGGAAAATATCTAAAAACTTGAAAGAGAAGGAAGAGACCTACCTGGAGATGATATTCTATGCTTTGAATGGAGGGAATCGGCTTCTAAGGTCACCGGCCGGACTGTAGCAACTCGGATTGACAGAGAGGAATCGCCACCGGAGAGAAAAGAGAAAGAAAAGTGAGAAATTTTCTCACTTTTTGCGATTTTAAAGCCAGTCTGGGCATACCGGTCGACGGTTTTGCCTATACCGGTCGACCAGTATCTCCCCAGGCGTGCGACCGCTATGTCTCAGTCAGAATTTTAATTCTGACCGGTCGACTATACCGGTCGCAACACTGTATACAGAGTGTCGATCCGTATGTTGCGACCGGTCAACACCAGAAAAGCAAGAAAAACCTCTGAAAAATTTTTAAAAAAAATTTGTAGACTTAATTACTCCTTTTTATGACTGTTTCGCCTTATATTGTTCCAGACTAACACCACTATTGTCTTCTTCTCAGATTCAAACAGCATAGTCTGAGATGGTGAGCGGAAACGGTCGTAGGGGTCGGAAGCGTCATCAGGCCAGGATGCGCCTCGAGGAGGAAGAACAGGTTGAACAAGGCCATGTTAGAGAGCCAAGCCCGGAAGTTAAGGAAGAACAGGTTCCAGAAGTAACAACAAATTTGCCTGGGCCACCTCACAGGAATTCGGAGACCATTGTTACAAACTTGGTCTATCAGATGCAAGCTCAGCAGAAAGAATTCCTGAGCGAGATACTGAAGATGTTCAGGCCACCGGGTTCTGTTCCCACTGGAGGTACGCCTGAGTCTGGAGAGAAAAATACTTCACAGCCGATGCAGGGTAGCCCAAGGCCGATGGGCCAAGCACAGAATGTACCACCGCATCAGTTTCCGTCGCCTTCTGCGTACCCGGGAGCCTACCCGTATGCACCACCATGGTACGGAATGAACACTCAGGGACAGCATGATCTTAGCAGAGCGGTGGATAGATTCCTGAAGTTGAAGCCTTCATCATTCACCGGTAAGACGGGGAGACCATTGTGGCCAGCACAGTGGGTTGCAGAGATGGAGAAAAACTTCCGACTGATGACCTGTACAGAGGAGGAAAAGGTCTTATTTGCCACTCATATGCTGAAAGAAGACGCAAATGCTTGGTGGAATTCTACACGGGCATATCTGGAGACGAAGCATACGCAGGTGGATTGGGAAGTGTTCAAGGTTGCCTTCTTCGATAAGTATTTTTCAAAGAGGTTCAGAGATCAGATGGAGAAGGAGTTCCTTAATTTGCAACAGTCTCAATCGACTGTGGATGCTTACCAGCAGAGGTACGAGGAGTTATTTTTCTTCGCACCGGCAAATATGCAAAAGGAAGAGACCAAGACACGTAGGTTCACCATGGGACTACGTGGAAGCATCAGAGAGGACATATTGGGCCTGGACAAGAAAATCTATAATGAGGTTGTGCAGGTTGCAAGGGTGACAGAGTCCAGTCAGAGGGACAACTTCTTCGCTCAGAACAGGGGAATGAAGAGACCTGCTATTGAGAGTTCGGGTGGCGGTAACAATAGACCCTTTCGACTATACAGGGCTCAGACCGCTACAGTGCCTGCTAGGAACAATGCGGCACCACCTGTGCCTCAGAACGTCGGATTCAACCCGAATATCAAATGTTTCAACTGTCAGCAAGTGGGTCATATTGCAAGGACCTGCACTCTACCTAGGAAGCAACCTCCCCAGCAAGGAAAAGTTTATGCGGTCACCACTGAAGAGGCAGCTGCATCACCTGATGTGGTCACGGGTACGACTCTATCCCTTACTATTTGGCTTACTAATTTTCATTGTGTGTATGCGCATGTAGAACTAAGGGATAATAAAAATTTCAGGAATTGTAAATGTAGCTGGTATACCTGCAAGAGTACTATTTGACTATGGGGCCACGCACTCCTTTGTTTCTATTTCTTTTGGGAAGCGAATAGAGTTACCAATCAAGCATTTGAACCCAAGCTTGATAGTTCGCTCTCCACTAGGAGTCGAAGTGGCTTTGATCGAATATTATGGACCATGTACTGTATGTATTGAGGGCCGAGACTTAGAAGCAAGCCTAGTACTACTCGAGATGGCAGACTTTGATGTCATCTTGGGAATGGATTGGCTAGGCCATCATTCAGTCATTTTATTATGTGGTGAAAGGAAGCTTGTGCTTACTGACAAGAATGGAAGGGAATATCGCTTCACTGGGATCAAACTATCTAGGAAGCGGAAGCTGATTCTCTCCGCCCTAAAAGCCAAGCGATGCATAGAGAAAAGGGAAGTGGGGTATCTAGTGTCTATAGTCGACATCACTGCCGAGGTGTCAAAGATGGAAGATAAAGAGGTGGTTCGAGAGTTCCCAGATGTATTTCCAGAGGAGCTTCCAGGTCTACCGTCGGACAGGGCTACAGAGTTTGTAATAGACCTTATGCCAGGTTCGGCGCCGGTGTCCAAAGCACCATACAGGATGGCCCCTACCGAGTTAAAGGAGTTGAAGACCCAATTACAAGAATTGTTAGATAAGGGTTTCATACCACCTAGTATATCGCCTTGGGGAGCACCGGTGCTATTTGTCAAAAAGAAGGATGGAAGTGTAAGGCTGTGTATCGACTACCGTGAGCTGAACAAATTGACGATCAAGAATCGGTATCCTTTGCCTAGAATTAATGATCTGTTCGATCAGTTGCAGGGTGCAATGGTTTTCTCGATGATTGATCTCCGATCGGGGTATCACCAACTGATGATCAAGGCCGGAGATATTCCGAAAGACTGCTTTCAGGACGAGGTATGGGCATTATGAGTTTCTAGTTATGTCTTTCGGGTTGACCAATGCTCCAGCGTCGTTCATGGAACTGATGAACCGAGTGTTTCATGATATGTTGGACACTTCGGTCATCGTATTCATCGATGACATATTGATCTACTCTAAGGACATGGAGACTCATACAGCACATTTGAGGGCAGCCCTACAACGGCTGAGACAAGAAAAGCTTTATGCTAAGTTCAAGAAGTGCGAGTTTTGGCTGAAGGAAGTGGCTTTCTTGGGCCATGTTGTATCGGAAGACGGTATCAAGGTTGATCCAAGTAAGATAGCTGCTATAGTAGGATAGGAAGCATCAAAATCTATTGCGGAGATTCGTAGTTTCCTTGGGTTGGCTGGTTATTATAGAAGATTCGTGGAAGATTACTCCAGGATCGCTGTTCCACTCACCAGATTGACCAAGAAGGGAGAGAAATTCATATGGACAGATGAGTGTGAGAAGTGCTTTCAGACTTTGAAGTCAAGACTAGTCTCTGCACCTATCTTGACCATCCCAGAACCAAGCGTACCGTTTACTTTATATACAGATGCTTCAGGGTTGGGTATTGGGTGTGTATTGATGCAAGGAGAACAGGTGATTGCTTACGCATCCAGACAGTTAAAGGAGCATGAGAAGAACTATCCTACGCATGATTTGGAGCTAGCAGCAGTTATACATGCCATCAAGACTTGGAGACACTACTTGTACGGTGAGAAGTTTCAGATTAAGTCAGATCACAAGAGCTTAACTTATCTTTTCACTTAGAAGGATCTGAATATGAGGCAGAGGAGATGGCTGGAATTATTGAAAGACTATGATTGTGACATCCAGTACCATCCGGGCAAAGCAAATGTTGTGGCTGACGCCTTAAGCAGAAAGTGGGCATCAAAACCTGAGGCAGGACCAAGTACAAATGCTGCATTATGTGCCGCAGCCTCAAGTTCAATTGAAGACGATGAAGAGTATATAATAGAAACTGCAGAAGATCCAGTCGAGCAAGGCTTAATTCATAAGTTCACCATGATGTTCGCTGCTTTGAAGATCTCGCCGGATCTAGTTGATGAAGTCAAGATAGCAATCCTACAGGATCCACATCTGAAGACAGTACAAGAAGATTTAGAGAAGGGTACGAGTAATCCTGACTTTATCTTGGATTCAGACAAGGTACTCAGGTATCGTGGACGGTTATGTATACCTGAGAGTGAAGACTGCAATATTAGAGATCGAGTTATGACTGAAGCTCATTACACTCCATATTCGGTACATCCAGGAAGTACCAAAATGTACCATGATTTAAGAAGAATATATTGGTGGAGGGGTATGAAAGCAGATATAGCTCGTTTCGTGTTCCAATGTCTGAATTGTCAACAAGTTAAAGCAGAAAGGCAGAGACCCACAGGTTTACTACAGCCATTACCGGAACCTGCATGGAAGTGGGATTGTATAACCATGGATTTCGTCACTGGCTTACCTTTGACACCAAGGTCAGTGGATGCAGTTTGGGTTGTAGTTGACCGACTCACCAAGATAGCTCGATTTATTACGGTCAGACCTCAGTATACCATGGAGAAACTGGCCAAGTTATATGTTGATAATATAGTCAGACTTCATGGCGTTCCAGAGAGTATAGTATCTGACAGAGATCCCCGTTTTACATCAAAGTTCTGGGAAGGATTACAGAAAGCTATGGGAACGAAGTTGAAGTTCAGTACAGCTTTTCACCCTCACACGGAAGGACAGTCAGAACGAACTATTCAAATTTTGGAAGATATGCTCCGAGCTTGTGTAATAGACTTCAAGGGAGCTTGGGATGAGAAGATATCACTTATCGAGTTTGCTTATAACAACAGTTATCAGGCTACAATTCAGATGGCCCCATATGAAGCCCTCTATGGGAAGAAGTGTCGTACACCTCTGTTATGGAACGAGGTGGGAGAAAGAAGAATTGTAGGACCGGAGTTTGTTGAAGAAACTTGTCGAGTGATTGATCAGATCAAAGAGAGAGTAAATACAGCTCAAGTTCAACAGAAGCACTATGCGGATAATCGACGTCAAGATCTGGAGTTTGCAGTGGGTGACAAAGTATTCTTGAAGGTATCACCGGTGCGAGGTCTGAAACGGTTTGGTAAGAAGGGGAAGCTATGCCCCAGGTATGTGGGACCATATGAGATATTGACCCGACGTGGTAATGTAGCATATCAATTGGCTCCACCACCATCTATGTCAAGCGTTCATAACGTGTTCCATGTATCATTACTGAAGAAGTATGTCAGAGATCCATCGCACATCTTGACCGCTGATCCCCCAGACTTGACCGAAGATTTAACATTCGAAGTGGTGCCTGTGATGCTCTCAAGTCGAAAGGTACAACAACTTCGAACCAAGGATATCCATTATGTGAAGGTGCATTGGAGAAGTTAAAATGTCGAAGAAATTACTTGGGAAGAGGAAGGCACGATGAGGAAGGAGTACCCTAACCTTTTCGACGATCAAGGTACGTTCAAATTTTGGGGCCAAAATTTATTTTAAGGGTGGGGGAGTTGTGAAACCTACATGCAAATTTTGGGATAAAATTTCTTTTAAGGGTGGGGGAGTTGTAAGACCCGCACTCCGTAAACCCAGTCTAAACCTTGGTTTTGTGTCGTAGCAGGTCTTTCGATCATCACCGGGCCAGAAAGGACGAGCGGATGACAAACAGGTATGAAATCGGACCAAAGACGATCAAATCAACATGAATTTATGTTGACCGGTCGATGGTACCGGTCTTGGTACCGGTCGACCGATCAGCTCTGCGGAGTTGAGTGTGGAAATCTAAAAATTGACTTCTGAGGGTCCCACTTTCCTGATTTTGAATCTAAGACTTTCCTAATCCTGATAGGGTTACTAAACCCTAATTCTAGCCTATAAATACACCCTTAAACCTCCTCAAATCTTTTCCATTGTCTCTCGCAAAGCCTAGAGAAGAAAAAGAGGTTGGAAAGGAGAAGGAGCTAGGAAGAAGAAGGGGGTGCCGCCATTGCTGTTCGACGAAGCTCACTCTACACCAGTCAATGGTAAGTGTTTGAGTCAATCTTCTTACCCTATGTTAGTTGTGTGGGTGGATCAATACCATGCAAAGTAGGTATTAATCTAAAACCCTAAATTGGCCAATGAACCCTAAGTTGCCGTCAAACCCTAGATTCGAGTTCCGAGATGATATTCATCGAATTAAGACATGAATGAGTTGGGGATAACTCTAACTCCAAGTTTAGATTTAGAATGGATAGGAGAAACCTTGGAAATTCAGGGAGGATGATCGACGGCAGTCGAAAAACCCTTGTATGGTCTTCCGGAGACATACTAGTCGACTATACCGGTTGCACACAGTGCGACCGGTATGTTGCCACCGGTATCCCTCGGGAGGCTGGTCTGTGGGACCGGCTGACCATACCGGTCGCCAATCTTTCCCACAGAGCTGCGATCGATACATGCCACCGGTCAGCTCTGGGAGGGTATTTTGTAACCATGTTGGTTTCCGACCAACATGAAACCCTAAGCAATATATTCTAATGAAACCCTAATAACATTGTAGGACTTTGTGACTTCCCGTTTGGATCTTGCGACGTGGAGCAAGCTATCAAACGAGCATCAGGTAAGGGAATCCGACCTAAACCTAATAATTAATGGACAGTAAATCTTTGTTATCGACACTGAATATATATGATGTGATGTTTGTGCATATTCACATGTCATCCTTTACTTTTCGTTATTATTATTGTTCATGCATTGATAGGATGTGATTGTTTTTGTTAGTGTGTGGAGTGGGGCATGGGCCTGGGATCGCTCCTCACACTAGCACCTTTTGTAGTATTTTGTCTTAACATGCTTGGTACGGGTGGGGCATCAGGGGAAGGTCATGGTACGGTGGTCTCCGATGTTGATGCTGGCCTGGTAATGGTTATGTGGCATTGTGGTCTCCGATTCGACGCTGGCTTGTCCACGATGCTTTAGCTCTATCTCTATGCCGCAGGGAGTTATGTTGGGATAGGGTCTACCTGCGTTATATATCTATCCTAGTGGGTTAGTTGCGGATAGGACATCAGGGGAGGTGTGGGAATGCCTTAGCTCTATCTCTATGTCGTAGACGGTTGTGCTGGGATAGAGCATACATTGATGACATATAGGATTGGTTAGTTGCGAGCCCAGTTTGCGAGCTCTGGCCAGTAGGGGCTTAGGTACTGGTATGGGTAGAGCATCAGGGGAGGTTCGGGGGTATCTTAGCTCTATCTCTATTCCATGATGGGTGCATGTGGGCCAATGGGGGTGTGATCCATGAGGTGCCACACACTCTTGTATAGAGGTGCGGGGGCCGCCAAACTTTTCTATAGCACATTGTAAACTTAAAACCAGACCACAGCATAAAATGATTGTTACCCATGCATAATATTGTGAAACTGTCTAATTGTCTTACTGAGCTAAGTTGTGAGCTCACCCTTTGTGTACACATTGTTTTTAGATGTTGATGCAGGTTACACTGTTGACGACTATATAAATGCTCCGGTGTATGGTGGTGTTGCGGCGTTGGACGTACAGGCAGGAGAGGACGAGCATAACGCTTCATGCGAGTGCCCTTTCTGCGTGTACCTTTGATTGGTTTTATTTATTTATTTCAGTTATTTTCAGTTGAACTAATTGGATGTAAGGATATTATGTTATATGTTTGAATTTGAATAATTGGATATTTTATTTAAATTTATCAGTAGATTTTCAGTTCATTATATTTTAAAGACTTCCGTTGTACTATTTATACTCTGATTGTGGTTATGTGTAATGGTTTGTACAAGTGGACATGGCCTATTCGAGATCCTGGTGTGAACCATTGGTTCAATGACGGTTCACTCACACCATTCTGGTTGGATCAGAATTGGGGTGTGACACCATGAATGATTCTATGCTTGTATGCATGTAATGTGCATTTAACATGTCATCCAATATTCCTGCTATTAATATTCATGCATATTTAATTTTGTTCATTTATAACATGATGATGATGATAATGCTAGGAATAGGCATGTGAATGTTTGTGTGTGGTTAGTGTACTTGATGCAAGTAGGGCATCAGGGGAAGTGTGATGCGGTGCGGTCCTAAGCACTTTAGCTCTATCTCTACTCAAGTCCTGTCCAATGACATCGTCGTATTGCCATTACCTTAGCAGAACTATTACGTCGTAGGGCATCAGGGGAGGTGGTCTCGGACCGTGTAAGCTCTGACTCTGCCAAGGGGCCTTAGCTCTATCTCTATGGACGTATTGAGGGATGCTGAGGTGAGGCCTTGGATACACTGTTTGACATTAGGATTGGTTAGTTGTGAGCCCAGTTTGCAAGCCCTTGCCAATGGGGGCTTACGTGTTGGTATGGGTTGGGCATCAGGGGAAGTGTGTTGTCGTGCGGTCCTAAGCACTTTAGCCCTATCCCTATTCCATGGTGGGGTGGATGTGGACAACAATGGTATTTGATGCATTGGGTAGACTTACACACCCATGTATAGAGGTGCGACGGCCACCAAACCTTTCTATTGCACATTGCAAACTTATGAACCAGACCAAAGATATGAATTGAATGCATGCATATATATGTTGCATTATTTTGTTTGCTCACTGAGCTATAATGTGTGCTCACCCTTTCGACATCAAATATTTTTAGTTGATGATGCAGGTACAACTGTAGAAGACTATATGAATGCTCCAAAGTATGGACATGTTGCGGCAATGGATGCAGAAGTTATGATGGAGTCGCATGATTCGTCGTGCGAGTACAACTCATGCGTCTTCGATTAGATTTATATTTGAATTATTCAGACGATGTAATTGATTAAATTATTTCATTTTATGTGTCACACCCCAATTCCGCACTATTCAGAATGGTGTGATAAACTGTAAATAAATCAACGGTTCAACCAGGATCTCAAATAGGCTGTGTCCATTTGCTTAAACCATACACATCCACAACAATAATCAGAATAAGTAAACAATAGCGGAAGTCTTATATATTAAATGAACTGAGAGTCTAACTGTGATAGAGTAAATAAATTATCCAATTATCTCCACAAGGACTAAGACATAAATTAAAATAATTAAATCAATTACATTGTCCGTATAATTTAAACCAAATCTAATCGAAAACACAAGAGTTGCACTCGCATGACGAATCATGCCACTCCATCATAACTTCAGCGTCCATCGCCATCGCATGTCCTTACATTGGAGCATTTATATAATCTTCTACTGTGGTACCTGCATTATAAGACCCACACGCCACCAATCCGGTCTAACCTTACATTTCGTGTCGTGGCCCGTCTACATATCATGGTTGAGCCAAGTGGACCAAGTGTGTGAAGAAAAACCAAGACCCAATATGAAAATTTACTCAAAAATAGTCAAAATGAAGGTAGGGTCGCATGCCTAAACAGGCAGGTCTGACCCCCCCATCGACCCTCACCATCGACCCATGACCAGGGGTCGCAGGGGTCTCGAATTGTCCGACCCCCCCATCAACCCCCGATAATCGGTAAAAACAGCACGAACCGAAAATTAGGAAACTTTCCTAATTTCAATTGGAACCTTTCCTAAACTCAATGGGACTTATTTTGGGAGGTTTTACTCTATAAATAGGACGTCCCTAAGCCTCTTTCACTCCTTTTACAACCCTAATTGGATGGAGAAAGAGAAGAGAAGGAAGAGACGGAGAAGAGAAGGAAAGTAGAGAAGAAGACCAAAGAAAAGGGATTCAGAGGAAGAAGCATACTTCTTAGGTATGGATACTATTTCCATGAATTTCTAAAGACCTTAGTGTAGATAATGAAGAGGGTATGATCTAAGAAAAATCCAAATCATCCATCTATGGTTAGGTTTCAATAGAAACCATGGAGGAGATCATTGAAACCAGGTAGGTGAATAAATAATAGTTCTACAGCATAGAACATGTATGGAATGGACTATAGAAGGAAGCCATAGGACCCTAACATGAAAGAATGAACGAAATTTGATATTCTCGACTCAAACCAGGGGGGGTCGCACCTAGGGTCAATGGAACACCCAACCCTAGCATCGACCCCCAGCATTCGGGAAAAGGGAAGGGGTGGTCGCACCTAGGGTCGATGGAACATCTGACCCTAGCATCGACCCCCAGTATTCGGGAAGTCTAGAATAGGGGTGGTCGCACCCAGGGTCGATGGAACCTTCGACCTTGGCATCGACCCTACTACAGGGGGTCGCAGCATACTGCTACCCTAGCATCGACCCGTCCTGCTACCCCCAGTTAACAGCAAATTGAAAAAATTGGAATAAAATCTAACTAAATTCTATCGACTTTGTTAAGTCTTCTTGCAATATAATATCAATATAAAGGTGATTCTTAAAGCTTGAAAGAGGATCTACTAGCAAGCTAAGGTGAGGAAACAAGACCTAAACTAATTGGTTAATAACAAACTGTTTTTATTTCTTGAGTCCAATGCTATGCTTGATTCTATGCGAACATGCTTGTAATGTGCATTCAACATGTCATCCAATATTTCTATTTATTGTTCATGCATATTTACTTTATTGTTTATAACATGATAATGACCATGATGATAGGAATAGGCATGTGAATATATGTGTGTGGTTGGTGTGCTTGATGCGAGCGAGTATCAGGGGGAGTGTCATAGGCCGGGCCTCAGCACTCTAGCTCTATCTCTAACTCAAGTCTTGTGCATTAGCATTGTCGTATCGTCATTACTTTAGTAGAACTATTACGTCGTAGAGTATCAGGGGAGGTGGCCCCGGTCCTTGTAGTCTCTAACTCTATTGGGGGGCCTTAGCTCTATCTCTATGGGGGTTCTGAGGGATGCTGGGGTGAGGCCTTGGATCACTGTTTGGCATTAGGATTAGTTAGTTGCGAGCCCAGTTTGCAAGCCCTCGCCAGCAGGGGCTTACGTGTTGGTATGGCACTGTACAACAATAAACGTTAACCTTTGTTGTACAATGTTCATGGATGGATGATTTGGGTTTCTCCTAACCCTATGTTCTTCATAACTATTCTATGATCTCTTATTCAGGTAAGAAATTAGGTTCATACCTTTATTCAGAGGTTTCTCTGAACTTCCTCCTCTTCCTTAGTCTTTTCTTCAAGTTCCTTCTCCTCTTCTCTTCCTTTTCTTTCTCTTTCTCTCACTTTTAATTAGGGTTGTAAAGGAGTGAAAGAGGCTAAGGGATGTCCTATTTATAGAGGAAAACCCTCCATAATAAGTCCCAATGAGTTTAGGAAAGATCCCCTTAGAATTAGGAAAGTTTCCTAATTTTTGGTTTCTGTCTATCATCGTAGGGTCGGACGTAGGGTCACAGGATCCGTCGACCCTACACTTATTAGTCATTCGACCCTACGACTAAAAAGTCATGGGTTGGACTTCTGTTGAGGTGGGGTCAACCCTACCTGTTTAGGCATGCGACCTTACCCTCACATTTATTATTTTTGGGTTAGACTCATACCTGGTCTTGTAATTTCTTCACGCACTTGGTCCACTTGGCTCGACCATGATAGGTAGACCTGGTACAAGGTGGTAAGACCGGTTAGATCTATTCGGGTCTTACAACTCCCCCCCCTCTTATTAAAATTTTGTCCTCAAAATTTGTACATACCTTTCGAGTCGAAAAGGTGAGGATATTTCTTTCGCATAGCATTCTCTTCTTCCCAGGTGACCTCTTCTATGTCTTGGCTCCTCCAAGTGACCTTAACATAGTATATATCACGATTGCGTAGTCGTTGAAAAGTTTGGCTTGTGATCTCAGTTGGTGCTACTTTGAATGTCAAATCATCGATTAAATCTGGTGGATCTGCTGTCAAAATGTGTGTTGGATCTCTGACGTACTTCTTTAATAATGAGATATGAAATACATCATGCACACATGACATGGATGGTAATAGTGCTAACTGATAAGCCACCTTTCCACATTTGGCTAAAATCTCATATTCTCAGACTTAGTTTCCCTTTCTGTCTGAATCGCTTTAAACCTCGCATAGGTGATACTTTCAAGAATACCTTATCACCTACGATAAATTCAAGGTCTCTATGTCGAGTATCTGCATACTGTTTCTGAAAATTTTGAGCCATTTAAACTCTTTCTTTGATAATGTCGACTACTCGACAAGTCTCTTCAACAAATTCAGGTCCAACGATGCTATGTTCTCCAACTTCATTCCAAAACAGAGGAGTTCGACACTTTCTACCATATAGTGCTTCATAGGGTGACATCTGTATAGTAGCTTAATAGCTGTTGTTATAGGCGAACTCGATCAATGGTAGTTTCTCATCCCATGATCCCTTGAAATCAATAACACAGGCTCGAAGCATGTCTTCTAAAATCTAAATGGTACGCTCCGACTGTCAGTCTGTCTGAGATGGAATGCAATACTGAACTTTAATGTTGTACCCATAGCCTTTTGCAATCCTTCCCAAAACTTTGAAGTAAAGCGGGGATCTCTATCGGACACAATGCTTTCAGGTACACCATGTAATCTGACAATGGTATCCACATATAGCTTAGCTAACCTCTCCAGGGTATACTGTGGTCGTATAGCTATAAAGCGAGCTGTCTTAGTCAGACGATCTACAATCACCCAGACCATGTCAACTATTCGAGGAGTCAATGGTAACCCAGTGACGAAGTCCATAGTGATGCAGTCCCATTTCCATGCTAGTTCTGGTAGCGGCTGCAGCAGTCCTATAGGTCTTTGCCGTTCAACCTTCACCCTCTAACAATTTAGGCATTGAGACACGAATTTAGCTACATCTGCTTTCATTCCTCTCCACCAATATAATTTCTTCAATTCATGATACATCTTTGTACTTCCAGGATGTACCGAATAGGCGGTAGTGTGAGTTTCCTTCATTAGTCGGTGTCTAATGTCCAAATTTTCTGTTTCAGGAACACATACTCTTCCTTTGTACTTCAGTACCTTTTCATCATCCAAGGTGAACTCAAGAATAGTCCTACCTTTTTCGATGTCTTCTTGTACCGTCCTCAGATAAGGGTCTAATTTAAGAGCAGCTTTCACTTCATCAATTATATCAGGTACAATTTTCAATGTTGCAAACATATTTAAAAACCAATGAATAAACCCTTGGTTACTTGATTCACCCGGTGCATCTATCACAAACTGCTCATTACCGTAATTGAACACTTTTCCTGTAGTACACATTGTTGCAGTCGTGTTAACCTCTCCTTGAGGTTTTATCATTGCTTTTCTGCTTAGCGCATCAGCAACTATGTTAACCTTTCCTGGATGATACTGGATATCACAATCATAATCCTTCAATAATTCCAGCCATCTTCTTTGTCTCATGTTCAACTCCTTCTGATTAAATAGATAAGTAAGACTCTTATGATCTGATTTAATCTGATATTTCTCTCCATACAAATAATGTCTCCATATCTTGACAGCATGTGCTACTGCTGCTAGTTCCAAGTCATGAGTGGGATAATTCTTCTCATCTGTCTTCAGTTTTCTTGAGGCATACGTAATTACTTGTTCTTCTTGCATAAGTACACATCCTAAACCCAATCCAGACGCATCAGTGTACAAGGTAAATGGTTGTCCTGGAATAGGAATAGTCAAGATCGGAGCAGATATCAATCTCGCCTTCAATGTTTAGAAACTCTTCTCACATTTATCAGTCCAAACAAACTTTTCTCCTTTCTTGGTCAAACTGGTGAGAGGTACGGAAATTCTGGAATAGTCTTCCACGAATCGTCGATAATACCCAGCTAGATCTAGGAAACTTCTAATTATTGTAACGCCCTTCGGTGCTTTCCACTTCACAATGGCTTCAATATTGCTAGGATCCACTTTAATTCTTTCAGCGGATACAACATGGCCTAAGAAAGTGACATCATTTAGCCAAAACTCACACTTTGTAAATTTGGCATAAAGCTTCTCTTTCCTTAGTCGCTGCAGAGCGGCTCTTAGATTCATGACATGAGTTTCCTTGTCCTTGGAATAGACCAATATATCATTAATAAACACAATGATCGACGTATCCAACATATCATGGAATACCCGATTCATGAATTCCATAAAAGTTGCGGGTGCGTTAGTCAATCCAAAAGACATGACTAAGAATTCATAATGTCCATATCTTGTTCTGAATGTTGTCTTTGGGATATCACCGTCCTTAATCTTCAACTGATGGTATTCTGACCGAAGATCAATCTTGGAGAACACCTTGGCACCTTGCAACTGATAGAACAAGTCATCGATCCGAGGCAACGGGTATCGATTCTTGATTGTAAGCTTATTCAATTCTCGGTAGTTTATACACAGTCGAACACTTCCGTCCTTATTCTTTACAAATACTGGTGCTCCCCATGGTGATATGCTAGGTCCGATATAACCCTTGTCCAGTAATTCCTGTAACTGTACTTTTAATTCCTTCAATTCAATAGGAGCCATTCTATAAGGTACTTTAGATACTGGTGCGGCTCTAGGTATCAGATCTATAACAAACTCTATCGCTCGATCGGGTGGTAGTCTTGGTAGTTCTTCAGGAAATACATCTGAAAAGTCACGCACAACATCAATATTCTTCATTTGTGGTGCTTCCTTGGTGAGGTCGACCACTGATACTAGATACCCAACTCCTCCTTTCTCTAGGCATTTTCTAGCCTTTAATGCAGAGAGGATGAGTTTCTGTTTACGGGGAAGTTTGGTTCCCGTAAAACTAAACTCTGCTCCTTCCTTGTCTTTAAATGTCAGTTTCTTTTCTGCACATAATAGGTTTGCAGAATGCCGAGCTAACCAGTCCATTCCCAAGATGACGTCAAAGTCTGTCATCTCAAGTTGAATCAATGTTGCATCCAAAGTCTTCTCGTCAATAAGAACTGGACATGGTCAATAACCCTTTTCTAATTCCACTTCTAATCCCATCGGCGATCGTACAAGCAGTTTGTAGTCTAACGATCTGAGGGGTAGATTCAGCTTCTTTCCAAATGACACAGATATAAAAGAATGAGTAGCTCTAGAATCAAAGAGTACTCTAGCGGGTATGCCATTAATAGGTACAATACCTGTGATTTGTTTTAGTTTTAGTCTACATGATCACACAATGTAGCACAAATGAAAGGTTCAGGCCATACCTGTGACCACATCAAGCGATGCGATAGCATCCTCAGATGTAATAGCATAAACCTTTCCTTGTTGTAGCTGCTTTCTGGGTTTAGGACACTCCCTTGAGTAATGTCCTACTTAGTTGCAGTTATAGCATTTTACTCCTTCGATGGTTTGCTTTTGTTGTGGTTGAGCTGCTGGAGTAGTCTTGGCTGCAACATTGAAGCCTTGTGTACAGAAGGGTTAAATGTCCTTGTATTCCCTCCGTTTTATGAATTTCCGTTTGGCCTTTTTATACCTCTATTTTGGGCAAAGTAGCTCTCCTTCTGGCTCGACTCTATTACTTGAGCAATTTGTACTGCTTCATTGTAAACTTTCTTCTCCAGTCCCAGAACATGCTCGTGAATGCTTCCCCTAAGTCCCATGATGAACCTTCGAGTCTTTGTATTTTCCTATTGCATGCTGGCGGGTGCAAAGAGAAACAGCTCCTCATAACGCTGTTGGTATGCATCCACAATCATCTGGCCCTGATATAAACTCAGGAACTCTCTTTCCATAGAATCTCTAAAACTTCTGGGGAAGTACTTCTCAAAGAATGCCTCTTTATATATAGCCCATGTCAATTGGGAATGCTTTGTTAATAGATAAGTCTGTGTGGACTTCCACCAGTGGTGTGCATCGCCTTTTAGCATGAAGGTTGCACACAACACTTTCTCCTCCTCATTCACTATCATCACCATAAAATTTCTTTCCATTTCATCAACCCAGTGTGCTGGTCACAAAGGATCTGTTGGCTTACCATTATATTCTTTGGGCTTCATCTTCAGAAAACGCTCGATCAGTCAGGAGTGGTCCAGCTGATACGGAGCATAGGCCCCATACATAGGTGGTTGATACTGGTAACTGCCTTGAGCTACCTCAGGATTCTGCACTTGAGCCGGCATGACTGGTGTTTGAGGTGCGTAGGGTACCATGTTGCTTCCCCCTGGTACTGTGCTAGCCTGCCCTGCTGGCATAGGTGTCGTATGTGCAGCTGGAAAAGCCATGCCTATGGCAGCCTGCATATTGGCTTACACCTGTTGTGTTTGCTGCAGCTGTTGTGCCAAGTTCATTACCGCTGTAGCCAGATCTGTAGGTGGGGCTGACAAGTTTGTAGGATTTGCCTGGCTACCAGCCACTGGCGGTGCCATATTCAGATTCTCCCGTGCTTCATGATTTACGTGGCTGTCTTCCTCCACAGGTGGTGGTGGTGGAATTGGGTTACGGCCTCGTCTGGTCACCCTTCGCCCAGCCATTTCCTGTTCTGGTGGTGGTAGTATCTGAAAACAATCATAGCACATGTGAGGCAATCAATATAAGTTGTTCTCAAGTACAAATCCATCTAATCAATATAAATTTCCAATTTTTCAGATCATTCTGACAAAATACTGTATTTTCCATCGTAGGGTCGGTCCTTATGCGACCCTAATAAACCATGTCAGCTTACCGAGAGCCGGTATATGTCCGACCCTCGGTCCGACCCATGGTTCTCTGTCAGATCACCGAGAGCCTAGGGTCGATGGTAGGGTCTGACGTAGGGTCGCACATTCTGGTCGAATTCTGCGACCCTACGATCCAAAATTAGGTTTTTAAACCCGATTTTGGATTCATTTCCCATTCTTTCTCCTTTCTTCCAACTCAACCCGTTTCCCTGAGTTGCTACGGTATCGACCCCTAATGTTTGGTGATCTTTCCTTCTGTTTGTGACTTCCGCTCCTTCTCTTTAGGTATGCTCTCTATTGTTTCACATTTTTAAACTCTCCAAACTAGGTTTTTCCCCCATTACATCATTTTCTTCAAGACAAAAGCCCTCAAAAATATTTGAGTTTCATCGGTTGGTTATCGAGAAACTTGAAATTTTCCATTTTTAACCTAATTTTTGAGATTTTTTGAATTTATTGAAATTTCATCAAATTCAATCTTTCTAGATTAAATTTTCAACTGTATGAGCCTTGCAGGATGGTTTGGAACCTATGTAAGTCCTCCTGCCCAGTTGTTTGGGTGAAAAGTGAGGCTTTTGGCCAAATCATGCCGTTATAATGCCGAAATTTTGAGTTTTCACCATTACTAATATCTTGTTTGTTCTTCTGTGTCTTGACAGATAGTATGGCTCGTTCCAAGGTGCCTAGGGCTCATGACCCAGTTCGTTTCCACTCCAATGAGGCCGAAGCTCAGTATGCTCGCTATGAGCATAAAAAAGTAAAGGGGGGTCACTGTGTGAACTTGGCTAGTCTAGCCTTGTTCAACGTGGAGGGTGCTTTTGGTGACATGGGCTAGCTCTCTGTGATCACTTACGAGGCTTGTACCCGTCCTGATCTAGTGAGACAGTTCTATTGCAATCTCCAGGTAGTAAGGGATCGCAATGACACAAAGAGAGGTAGGGAGCTCAGGATCACAAGCTACGTCAAAGGGGTGGAGGTTTCATTTGACTGCCAACAGTTGGCTGATCTTTTGGGCATATCAAATGATGGCCCTTTGGTGTACTGTACTCCCAAGGAGCCCCAGTTCCTATCCTTGGAGATGCGTGCTGAGATTGATAGTCAGCTCATCAGAGATGATCGCTGGGAAATGAAAGCGATCAACCTACGTCCAGTGCCTCGGGTGTACTGCAAAATTATCCAGAACAACCTGATACCCCAGAGTGGACATTATGAGAGGATCTCCCAGTTTACTCAATATGTCCTCTACTGTATTTGCACCAGGCAGCCTGTCTGCCTTCCTTATATCATTATCCGGATGATGATCCGTGCTACGCTGCCTGGTCAGTTGGGGAACCTACCCTATGGACGTCTGATCACCACATTGCTCATCCGCTTACGCGTTGACTTAGTGGATGAGCGAATTCAGGAGAAGACCTTTTCATCGGATCTTGACTGGGAGGCCATCAGTAAGATGGGTTTGCGGGATGCTCAGGTCAGTGATGATGAGAGGAAAGCTATGGTGCGTCCTCGTACTCGAGTAGAGGTAGCAGATACCGCGGCGGCAGCAGTAGCAGTAGGAGCAGGGGTCCCTGGGGGTGATGCCGAGGATGATGATCATATGTTTATGGATGTAGATGCCATACCTCCTCCATCACCTCTACATTCTACTGGAGCTGGTCCATCTCGGGCTCCTTCACACATGGCTGGTCCTTCACACCCACCATCTGATGATATGATGGGATTACTGCGTGAGATCAGAGAGGCTCAGTGCACGATGAACTTGAGAGTGGAAGAGCTTCTAGATGCTCAGCGCACGACAGATAAGAGAGTAGGAGAACTTCTAGATGCTCAGCGCGCGACTGATGGGAGAGTGGACGAGCTTCTAGATGCTCAGCGTGCGTCTGATCAGTAGATGGCCGAGTTAACAGCTAGTATCCAGACGACCCAGACTCAGGTAGCATGGTTAACTAGAGTGTATGCTGAGGACTACGACAGAGATCGCGAGGCACCTCCTCCTCCATCACCTCCAGCTCCATGATGTACATTTTCTTTTTATCCTTCTTTGTACTACAGAGTAACTGTCCAGAATGTGGACTATACTCTGATTTGGATATGTATAAACGTGCTTTTTATTTGATGTATATGAAACATGTTTCTCCTTTTATATGTATATTATTCTCTTTCTTTAATTTTGTCTCAAATAACACAGGTGTTTATAGTGTGTTTTAATTACAACTTTTAAATTTTATCCTAACTCATTTCACCACTTTTGTGGAATTATACTAGTTTAATAGACAGGGCCTGAGAGCTATGATACCAAGTTGTCACACCCCAATTCTGTACTATTCAGAATGGTGTGATAAACCACAAATAAACCAACGATTCAACCAGTATCTCAAATAGGCTGTGTTCGTTTACTTAAACCATACACATCCACAACCATAATCAGAGTAAATAACCAAGAGCGAAAGTCTTATTTATTAAATGAATTGAGAGTCTAACTGTGATAGAGTAAATAAATTATCCAATTATCTCCACAAGGACTAAGACATAAATTAAAATAATTAAATCAATTACATTGTCTGTATAATTAAAACCAAATCTAATCGAAAACACAAGAGTTGCACTCGCATGACGAATCATGCAACTCTATCATAACTTCAGCGTCCATCGCCGCCGCATGTCCATACATTGAAGCATTTATATAATCATCTACTGTGGTACCTGCATCATCAACTAAAAATATTTGACGTCGAATGGGTGAGGACACATCACGGCTCAATGAGCAAACAAAACAATGCAACAAACATATGCATGTATTTAATTCATATCTTTGGTCTGGTTCATAAGTTTGCAATGTACTATAGAAAGGTTCGGTGGCCGCCTCACCTCTATACACAGGGTGTATAAGCCCACCCAATGGATTAAACACCATTGTCGTCCACATCCATCCCACCATGGAATAAAGATAGAGCTAAAGTGCTTAGGACCGCACCGCATTACACTTCCCCTGATGCTCTACCCATACCAACACGTAAGCTCCTGTTGGCGAGGGCTTGCAAACTGGGCTCGCAACTAACCAATCCTAATGTCAAACAGTGTATCCAAGGCCTCACCCCAGAATCCCTCAATACGTCCATAGAGATAGAGCTAAGGCCCCCCGACAGAGTCAGAGACTACATGGTCTGAGACCACCTCCCCTGATGCCCTACAATGTAATAGTTCTGCTAAGGTAATGGCGATACGACGATGTTAGTGGATAAAAATTGAGTAGAGATAGAGCTAGAGTCTGGTGACCAGGATGAACCACAGTGTCACGTACTCCCCCTGATGCTCCACTCGCATCAAGCACACTAACCACACACATACATTCACATGCCTATTCCTAGCATCATAATCATCATCATGTTATAAATAAACTGACTGAATTAAATATGCATAAACAGTAATAACAAGAATAGTAGATGACATGTGATATGCACATTACAATCATACAATCATAGAATCATACATGATATTGGACTCAGTAAACGAAAACAGTTTATTATTAGCCAATTAGTTTAGGTCTTGTTCCCTCACCTTTGATTGAGTGTAGATCCTCGTTCAAGCTTTATGAATCACTTTTAAATCACTAGAAAGGCCTAACAAGTCAATATATTTTAATTAAAATTAATTCTAATAAATTTAGACTACCTAAAATCGTAGGGTCGCAGGTAGGGTAGCACCTAGGGTAGCAGTTTTCTACGACCCTAGGGTATAGGGTCGGATGTGGGGTCGGATACCATTCGACCCTACGTGCGACCACACCCTCCCTGGAACTTCCCAAGGGCATGTGGTCGATCCTGTGGTCTTGTAGGGATAGATATCATTCGACCCTACGTGCGACCACACGTATTTTGAGTCGACCTTTCATTCTAAAGTCCATTCTTTCATGTTTTGATCCCTTGGCTTACTTTCATGGTCCATTCTAAGATTGTTCTATGGCTCAAAACTCCAAGTTTTACACTATTCATTGTCCATAATAATTTCCTCCATGGAATCTCTTGAAACTTGTCCATGGATGGATGATTTGGGTTTCTCCTAACCCTATGTTCTTCATAACTATTCTATGATCTCTTATTCAGGTAAGAAATTAGGTTCATACCTTTATTTAGAGGTGTCTCTGAACTTCCTCCTCTTCCTTAGTCTTTTCTTCAAGTTCCTTCTCTTCCTCTCTTCCTTCTCTTTCTCTTTCTCTCATTTTCAATTAGGGTTGTAAAAGAGTGAAAGAGGTTAAAGGACGTCCTATTTATAGAGGAAAACCCTCCGTAATAAGTCCCAATGAGTTTAGGAAAGATCCCCTTAGAATTAGGAAAGTTTCCTAATTTTCGGTTTCTGTCTGTCATCGTAGGGTCGGACGTAGGGTCACAGGATCCGTCGACCCTACACTTCTTAGTCATCCGACCCTACGACTAAAAAGTCATGGGTTGGACTTCTGTTGAGGTGGGGTCAACCCTACCTGTTTAGGCATGCGACCGTACCCTCACATTTAATATTTTTGGGTTAGACTCATACTTGGTCTTGTGATTTCTTCACGCACTTGGTCCACTTGGCTCGACCATGATAGGTAGACCTAGTACAAGGTGGTAAGACCGGTTAGATCGATACGGGTCTTACATTATGTCTTAGTTTTTTGAAGATAATTGGATAATTTATTTATGTTACCACTGTTAGACTCTCAGTTCATTAGTATAAAAACTTCCGCTATTGTTTATTTACTCTGATTATGGTTGTGGATGTGTATGGTTTAAGCAAACGGACACAGCCTATTCGAGATCCTGGTTAAACCGTTGATTTATTGGAGGTTCATCACACCATTCCGGTTGGTGCAGAATTGGGGTGTGACATGTGAACCCCTCTAGATTCATCCATGGGTCCAGGGAATATCCTAAGTAGCTTCCAAAACAAATTCAACTATTAAATCCCACGGTTAGGTCCATTTTGGCCTAGTCGATCGATGGTCCCGGTCTTTACCCTATCGGGTTTTTCGACCACCAGTAGCGACTAGCCTCCTTTAAGTCACACACTAACACATAGACAAGAAAATTTTGAGGGTTTTAAGGTTACCTGCTATGCTAGTCGTCAATTTGGTATCGAATCGGGTCCAACAAAGGTGCAAAACCCTGGCATGAAAGAAAAACCGAGTTAGGCTGAGTTTTCTGGGTGTGGGTTTTACAACTCCCCCGTTAGAATTTTGTCCCTGAAATTTTTACACCCATCGCCTCAAACATCCTCTTCATAGATTCTTCCTCATCCCAAGACAGGTCTTCCACATGCTGGTTCTTCCACATGACCTTGACATAGTGAATGTCCCAATTTCTTAGGTGTTGAACCTTCCTATCCAAGATCATTTGAGGTTCAAGTTTCAATGTCAAATCTTCGATCAGCTAAGGATCATCAGCTTCCAATACGTGGGATGGGTCTTGCACATACTTTTTCAGCATTGATACATGGAACAAGTCGTGCACATCTAATAATGATGGTGGTAGCACTAATTGGTAGGCTACAGTTCCACACTTCTTTAGGATTTCATAAGGTCCTATAGGTCTAGGGCTCAACTTCCCCTTCTTACCAAGAATTTTAGTCCTTTGAAAGGTAAAACTTTCAGGAATACCTTATCTCTTACAACAAATTCAATGTCCTTTCTTCTGACGTCAGAGTAGTTTTTCTGCCTGGTTTGGACTGCTTTGATCCTTTCCCTTATTATGTCCACTTCTTGGCAAGTCTCTTGGACAAAGTCTGGTCCAACAATTCTTCTTTTACTAACTTCTTCCCAACATAGTGGGGTTCTACATTTTTGTCCATAAAGGGCTTCATACGGAGCCATACCAATACTGGTTTGGTAGCTATTATTATAAGCAAACTCCATCATGGATAGTTTCTCATCCACGCTCCCTTGAAATCTATCGTACAAGCATGAAGTATATCTTTGAGGATCTAAATTATCCTCTTAGACTGACCATCCATTTGTAGATGAAAAGCTATACTGAATCTCAATTCGGTGCCCATTGCGTATTGTAGACTTTCCCAAATTCTGGAAGTGAATCAAGGATCCCTATCTGACATGATGCTTTGTGGTACACCATGTAATCAAACTACTTGGTTTACATAAAGTCTAGCCAGTTTGTCCAAATATTGGGGTCAAATTGCTATAAATCTGGCTGTCTTTGTGAGTCTATCGATGATTATCCAAACAACCTCTACATTGCGTCAAGAGTAAACCCGTAACAAAATACATGGTGACGTGGTCCCACTTCCACTTGGGTACTGGTAGTGATTGAAGTAACCCGGATGGTTTCTGGCGAACCGCCTTCACTTGCTGGCACGTTAAGCATCTGTATACATATTCTATTACATCTACCTTCATCCCTGTAAGCACCTCATTTTTGTTACCCTCAGATTAAGTGAACCAATATGACAGGTTTCCGGCTTTTAACCCAAAGGTTTGTGATTCTCTAATGAACCCCACAGCAGGGTCATTGTCTATTACCTACTTGGAAGAATAGATTGTGAAATTATCTTCGAAATGAGACTGAAATCATCAAATTATGATGTCAAACAAGGAAGATATTGCAGTTTGAAGTGCAAGGGCATTTATGTAATTATTATATGATGCATCCATTATCATTCAAACTTCAAGACATCATATCTTAGTCATCTGATATCAAAATCAGATGATTCAAAAGCCAATATTCCTTATTTTCAGTCCTCTTCAAAGTGGATGTGAAAAATCTCGGGTAGAAGTTACCGGTGGGCCCCTTGCAAGCTTTCATGCAAAATTATCGTTAGAACTTCAAAGCTTCATATCTTTTTCATTCTACGTCGGATTCAGATGATTGCAAGGCCATTATTCTTCATAAATGATGTTCTACAAAGTGGACGAAAAAAATCTCAGGTAAAAGTCTCTGAAGGGTCCATGCAAAATTACACATGGAAATGGTCATTTAATCTTCGAAAATTCATATTTTGGTCATTCCATATCCAAATTAGATGATTTCAGTTTCATTATGTCCCATTTTTAGTACTCTACAAAGTGGATGTAAAAAATCTCAGGTAGAAGTCTCCGAAAGATCCCATGCAGAATGGTCAGTCAAATTATCGATAATTGACCTGCTTAAACTTCAGAAATTCATAAGTTGGTCATTTTTTCTCCAAATGAGGTGATTCAAGTTCAAATATTTCTTATTTTTAGTGTTCTACAAAGTGAACGTAGAAAATTTAGAATAGATATTGTTGGAAAATTCTATGCGGAATGACGGCAGAAATTGTCACACACCAATTCTGATCCAACCAGAATGGTGTGAGTGAACCGTCATTTAACAAACGGTTCACACCAGGATCTCGAATAGGCCGTGTCCACCCATACAAACCAAATACACATAACCACAATCAGAATATAAATATACAGCGGAAGACTTTAAATAGAATGAACTGAGTATCTATTGATAATTTAAATAAATATCCCATTATTCAAATTCAAACACATAAAATAATAATCTTTTACATCTCTTAATACCAAGCAAAAATAACTGAAACAACTAAATAAAATCCATCACAGGTACATGCAGAAAGGGCACTCGCATGAAGCATCATGCTCATCCTCCCCTGCTTGTACATCCAGAGCAGCTACACCACCGTACGCCGGAGCGTTCACATAATCGTCCACAGTGTATCCTGCATCAACATCTAAAAACAATGTATATACAAAGGGTGAGCACACAACACAGCTCAGTAAGACAATCAGACAGTTTCACAATATTATGCATGAGTAACAATTAATTTTATGCTTTGGTCTGGTTTAAAGTTTGCAATGTGCTATAGAAAGGTTTGGTGGCCCCCGCACCTCTATACACGAGTGTGTGGCGTCGCACAGTAAATCACACTACCACCAACCCACATGCACCCATCATGGAATAGAGATAGAGCTAAGGTATACCCGCACCTCCCCTGATACTCTACCCATACCAGTACCTAAGCCCCTACTGGCCAAGGCTCGCAAACTGGGCTCGCAACTAACCAATCCTATATGTCAACAATGTATGCTCTATCCCAGCACAGCCGTCTACGACATAGAGATAGAGCTAGAGCGTGCAGGCCGGGCCGGAGACCACAATACCTCACCTCCCCCTGATACCCTATCAGCAACTAACCCACTAGGATAGAAACAATACGCAGGTAGACCCTATCCCAACATAACTCCCTACGGCATAGAGATAGAGCTAAAGCATCGTGGACAAGCCAGCGTCGACTCGGAATCCTCAGTACCACATAACAATGGTCGGGACAACATCAATATCGGAGACCACCGTACCACGACCTTCCCCTGATACCCCACCCGTACCAAGCATGTTAAGACAGAATACTACAAAAAGTGCCAGTGTGAAGAGCGATCCCAGGCCCATGCCCCACTCCACACACCAACGAAAACAATCACATGCCTAACAATCACATCCTATGAATGCATGAACAATAATAATAACTGAAAGTAAAGGATGGCATGTGAATATGCACAAACATCACATCATAGATATTCAATGATTAACAACGATTTACTGTCCATTAATTATTAGGTTTAGGTCAGATTCTCTTACCTGATGCTCGTTCGATCACTTGCTCCACGTCGCAAGATCCAAACGATATGTCACAAAGTCCTACAACATTATTAAGGTTTCATTAGAATATATTGTTTAGGGTTTCATGTTGGTCGGAAACCAACAGGGTTACAAATACCCTCACAGAGCTGACCGGTGGCAACATACCGGTCGCAGCTCTGTGGGAAAGACTGGTGACCGGTATGGTCAGCCGGTCCCCCACAGACAACCTCCCAAGAGATAGCGGTCGCACATACCGGTCGCACCATGTGCACCCGATATAGTCGACCAGTATGTCTTCGGAAGACCATACATGGGTTTTTCGACTGCCGACGATCACCCTCCATGGATTTTCAGGGTTTCTCCTATCCATTCTAAGTCTAGGCTTTGAGTTAGAGTTATTCCCAACTCATTCAAGTCTCGTTTCGATGAATATCATCTCGAAACTCGAATCTAGGGTTTGACGGCAACTTAGGGTTTATTGGCCAATTTAGGGTTTTAGATCAATACCTACTTTGCATGGTATTGATCCACCCATACCACTAACATAGGGTAAGAAGATGGATTCAAACACTTACCGTTGGCAGGCGTAGCGTGAGCTTCGTCAAACGGTAATGGCGGCACCTCCTTCTTCTTCCTAGCTCCTTCTCCTTTCCAAGCTCTTTCTCTTCTCTAGGGTTTGTGAGAGACAATGGAAAGGATTTGAGGAGGTTTAAGGGTGTATTTATAGGCTAGAAATAGGGTTTAGTAACCCTACTAGGATTAGGAAACTTCTAGGATTCGAAATCAAGTAAGCGGGACCCGCAGAGACCAATTTCCAAATTCCCGCACATAGCTGCGCAGGCCATATCGGTCGACCGGTACCATCAACCGGTACCATCAACCGGTATCTAAAATCAGATATAATTGGTCGACTTCGGTCCGATTTTGTACCTGTTTGTTATTCGCTTGCTCCGTCTGGCTCGGTGATGATCGGAAGACCTGTCACGACACAAAACCAAGGTTTAGACCGGGTTTTTAGAGTGCGGGTCTTACAACTCCACCACCCTTAAAAGAAATTTCGTCCCAAAATTTGCATGTAGGTACTACAACTCCCCCACCCTTAAAAGAAATTTTGGCCTCAAAATTTGAACGTACCTTGATCGTCAAAAAGGTTAGGGTACTCTTTCTTCATCGCGCTCTCTTCTTCCCATGTAATTTCCTCCACATTTTGGCTTCTCCAATGCACTTTCACATAGTGGATATCCTTGGTTCGAAGTTGCTGAACTTTTCGGCTTGAGAGAGCATTACGAGGCACCACTTGAAAGTTAAGTCTTGATCAAGTCCGGAGGATCAGCGACCAAGATATGTGATGGTTCTCGACATACTTCTTCGGTAATGATACATGGAACACATTATGAACGCTAGACATAGATGGTGGTAGAGCCAATTGATATGCTACATTACCACGTCGATTCAATATCTCATATGGTCCCACATACGGGGCATAGCTTCCCCCTTCTTACCAAACCATTTCGGACCTCGCACCGGGTGATACCTTCAAGAACACTTTGTCACCCATTGCAAACTCCGGATCTCGACGTCGATTATCCGCATAGTGCTTCGTCGAACTTGAGCTGTCTTTACTCTCTCTTTGATTTGATCAATCACTTCGGCAAGTTTCTTCAACAAACTCCGGTCCTACAATTCTTCTTTCTCCCCACCTCATTCCATAACGGAGGTGTACGACACTTCTTCCCATAGAGTGCTTCATATGGGGCCATCTGAATTGTAGCCTGATAACTGTTGTTGTAAGCGAACTCGATAAGTGATAGCTTCTCATCCCAAGCTCCTTTGAAATCTAATGCACAAGCTCGGAGCATATCTTCCAAAATTTGAATAGTTCGCTCCGACTGCCCGTCCGTCCGAGGGGTGAAAAGTTGTACTGAACTTCAACTTGGTTCCCATAGCTTTTACGTAATCCTTCCCGAACTCGATGTAAAAGCGGGGATCTCTCGTCGGATACTATACTCTCTAGAACGCCATGAAGTCGACTATATTATCAACATATAACTTGGCCAGTTTCTCCATGGTATACCGAGGTCCGACCGCAATAAATCGAGCTGTCTTGGTGAGCCAATCTACTATAACCCAAACCGCATCCACCCGACCTTGGTGTCAAAGGTAGGCCGGTGGCGAAATCCATAGTGATACAATCCCACTTCCATGCGGGTTCCCCGTAACGGCTATAGTAAACCTGCGGGTCTTTGCCTTTCCGCTTTAACTTGTTGTATTCAGACATTGGAACACGAAACGAGCTATATCTGCTTTCATACCCCTCCACCAATATAGTCTTCTTAGATCATGGCACATCTTGGTACTTCCGGGATGTACCGAATATGGAGTGTAATGAGCTTCAGTCATAACTCGACCTCTGATATTGCAGTCTTCGCTCTCAGGTATACATAACCGACCGCAATACTTGAGTACTTTGTCTGATTCCAAGGTAAATTCAGGATTGCACGTACCCTTCTCTAAGTCTTCTTGCACTGTCTTGAGATATGGATCCTGTAGGATTGCTACCTTGACTTCATCAATTAGACCCGGTGAGATTTTCAATGCGGCGAACATCATAGTGAACTTATGAATCAAGCCTTGCTCAACTGGATCTTCTGCAGTCTCTATGATATGTTCTTCCTCAATTTCCATTGAACTCGAGGCTACAGCACACAATGCAGCATTTGTACTTGGCCCTGCCTCAGGTTTCGATGCCCACTTTCCTGCTTAAGGCGTCAGCCACAACATTTGCTTTGCCGGATGGTACGGATGTCGCAATCATAATCTTTTAACAATTCCAGCCATCTCCTCTGTCTCATATTCAGATCCTTCTGAGTGAAAAGGTAAGTTAAGCTCTTGTGATCTGACTTGATCTGAAACTTCTCACCGTACAAGTAGTGTCTCCAAGTTTTGATTGCATGAATAACCACTGCCAGCTCCAAGTCATGCGTAGGATAGTTTTTCTCATGCTCTTTTAACTGTCTTGATGCGTAAGCAATCACCTGTTCTCCTTGCATCAATACACACCCGATACCCAACCCGAAGCATCCGTATATAAAGTAAACGGTACGGCTTGGTTCCGGGATGGTCAAGATAGGTGCGAGAGACTAGTCTTGACTTCAAAGTCTGAAAGCACTTCTCACACTCATCTGTCCATATAAATTTCTCTCCCTTCTTGGTCAATCGGGTGAGTGGAACCGCGATCCTGGAGTAATCTTCCACGAATCTTCTATAATAACCAGCCAACCCAAGGAAACTACGAATCTCCGCAACAGATTTTGGTGCTTCCCATCCTACTATAGCAGCTATCTTGCTTGGATCAACCTTGATACCGTCTTCAGATACAACATGGCCCAAGAAAGCCACTTCCTTCAGCCAAAACTCACACTTCTTGAATTTTGCATAAAGCCTCACATCTCTCAGCCGTTGTAGGGCTGCTCTCAAATGCGTTGTATGAGTCTCCATGTCCTTAAAGTAAATCAATATGTCATCGATGAATACGATGACCGAAGTGTCCAACATATCATGGAACACTCGGTTCATCAGTTCCATAAACGGGATTTGGAGCATTGGTCAACCCGAAAGACATAACCGAAACTCATAATGCCCATACCTCGTCCCGAAGGCGTCTTGAATATCTCCGGCCTTGATCTTCAATTGGTGATACCCCGATCGGAGATCAATCTTCGAGAAAACCTTTGCACCCTGCAGCTGGTCGAACAGATCATCGATCCTAGGCAAAGGATACCAATTCTTGATCGTCAACTCGTTCAGCTCACTATAGTCAATACATAGCCGTACACTTTCATCCTTCTTCTTGACGAATAATACAGGTGCTCCCCAAGGCGATATACTAGGTCGGATGAAGCCCTTATCCAGTAATTCTTGTAATTGGGTCTTCAACTCCTTTAACTCGGTCGGGGCCATCCTGTATGGTGCTTTGGACACCGGCGCTGAACCCGGCATAAGGTCTATCACAAATTCGTAGCCCTCGTTTCGGTGGTAAACCTGGGAGATCTTCTGGAAATACATCTGGAAACTCCTGAACCACATCTATATCTTCCATCTTGAGTGACTCTGCCGTGAGATCGACTACAGATACGAGATAACCCACTCCCCCTTTCTCCAAGCATCTCTTAGTTTTTAGGGCGGAGAGGATCAGCTTCCGCTTCCTAGATAGCTTAATCCCAGCGAAGCTATATTCCCTTCCCTCTTTGTCAGTAAGCACAAGCTTCCTTTCACCACATAAAAGGACGGCCGAATGATGGCCTAGCCAATCCATCCCCAAAATGACATCAAAATCTGCCATCTCAAGTATTACTAGGCTTGCTTCTAAGTCTCGGCCCTCAATACATACAGTACATGGTCCATAATATTTGGTCAAGGCCACTTCGACTCCTAGTGGAGAGCAAACTATCAAGCTTGGGTTCAAATGTTTGATTGGTAACTCCATTCGCTTCCCAAAAGAAATAGAAACAAAGGAATGCGTAGCCCCAGAGTCAAATAATACTCTGGCGGGTAAACCAGCTACATTTACAATTCCTGGAATATATTGCCCCTTAGTTCTATATGCTCATGCAACTGAAAGAATAAACCAAATAGTAAGGGATAAAGTCGTACCAGTTACCACATCAGGTGATGCGGCTGCCTCTTCAATGGTGACCGCATAAACTCTTCCTTGCTGGGGAGCTTGCTTCTTAGGTAGAGTGCAGTTCCTTGCAACATGTCCCAGCTGCTGACAGTTATAACATTTAATAATTGAGTTGGGTCTAGCGAACTGTGGCACAGGTGGTGCCGGGTTGTTTCTCGCAGGTGCTGTGGCGGTCTGCCCCCTGTATGGGCGGAATGGTCTAGTATTACCGCCACCCGAGCTCTCACCAGCGGATCTCTTCACTCCCCTGTTCTGAGCGAAGAAGCTGTCCCTCTGACTGGACTCTATCACCCTCGCAACCTGCACCGCCTCATTGTAGGTCTTCTTGTCCAGACCCAAAAGGTGTTCTCTGATGCTTCCACATAGTCCCATGGTGAACCTACGTGTCTTTGTCTCTTCTTCCTGCATACTGGCTGGTGCGAAGAAGAACATCTCTTCGTAGCTCTGCTGATATGCATCTACGGTCCGACCGAGCTCTTTGCAGGTTGAGAAACTCTCTCTCCATTTGATCTCTGAAGCTCTTTGGGAAATATTTATCGAAGAAAGCCTCTTTAAACACTTCCCAATCAACTAGTGCTTACTTATTCTCCATATATGCCCGAGTAGAATTCCACCAAGCATTTGCGTCTTCTCTCAGCATATGAGTGGCAAACAGAACCTTCTCCTCCTCAGTGCAAGTCATCAGTCGAAAGTTCTTTTCCATTTTCGAGGAAACCCACCGTGCTGGCCACGGTGGTTTCCCGTCCGCCCGTGAACGATGAAGGTTTCAACTTCAAGAATCTGTCCAACGACCCGCTTCGGATCATGCTATCCCTGTGTGTCTGCTCCGTACCATGGTGGTGGATACGGATATGCTCCCGGATACGCAGAAGGCGACCTAAACCGATGCGGTGGTGGTACATTCTGTGCTTGGCCCCTCGGCCTTGGGCTACTCTGCATCGGTTGGGTAATGTTAATTCCTCCTGTCTCGGGCGTATTTCCAGCGGGAACAGAACCTGCTGGCCTGAGCATCTTCAGTAACAATGGTCTCGGAATTCCGTGAGGTGGGCCCGGTAATTCTGTTGGTACTTCCGGGACCTGTTCCTCCTCCACTTCAGGACTGGTTTCTCTAACCTGGTCTTGCTCAGCTTGCTCTTCTTCTAGGCGCATCCTGGCCTGATGACGCTTCCCTGATGACGCTTCCGACCCCTTCGACCGTTTCCACCTGCCATCTCAGACTATTTATTTGGATCTGAGAAGATAACATAACACGTGAGAACATCAATAATAGTAGTGTTAGTCTTGAATAATGCAGGGAAAAATAGTCGAGAAGTGACATTTCAATTTGCACAATTTTAAAAATTTTTAATTCAATTTTCTGGCTCTTTGGGGCGTACCGGTCGCGACATACCGGTTCCACACCTGTGGAAATATGCTGCGACCGGTATATTCGACCGGTCAGAATTAAAATTCTGGCCGAGACATAGCGGTCGCATGTCTAGGAGATACCGGTCGACACTCTGTATACAGTGTTGCGACCGGTATAGTCGACCGCTCAGAAAAATTTTCTGACCGAGACATAGCGGTCGCACACCTAGGGTGATACCGGTCGACCGGTATAGGCCGGTATAGGCATAACCGTCGACCGGTATGCCCAAAATGGCTTTAAAATCGCGAAAAAGTGAGAATTTCTCACTTTTTAAAAGTGAGAATTTCTCACTTTTTCTTTTCTTCTTTCTCTCCGGTGGCGATTCTCCTCTGGGTTCCGAGTTGCTACAGTCCGACCGGTGCTATTTGAAGCCAATTCCTTCCATTCGAGACCTAGCACATCGTCTCCAGGTAGGTCTCTTCTCTCTCTCTCATATTTTTAGGAATTTTCCATATCGTCTTTATGTAGAAATTTAGGTTTTTCTTTGTTCGAGATGATTTAACCGTAGGAATTCTTTTCCTTCGGCTTGGAAAGGGTTTAGGGACCCCCAAGAGCAAAAGCCCTCAACTAATTTGGGGTTCCACCGAACGGTTTTCCTAAAAATCAAATTTTTCATCTTTTGACCTAGGTTTTTCCCATTTTTTTCGAAATTTCTTGATTTTTCTTAATTTCTTGAAATTTCTTGCAATTTCTTGTTATAATTGCTTATGATTGGTTTGTTGAAGAGTGTGGGGGTTACGTAAGTCCTCCTCCCCATGTTTTTGGGTGAGTTCGAGGCTTTTTCTTGAATTATAGCCGTTATGCTGCCGAAATTTCAAAAAATTTCGACAATTTCTAACTTTTCACTTGTTTTTCATTTGTTTTGCAGTTTAACTGGCTCCTAGACGTGCTCTTGGCAAGCGTCCCCATGGCTCGAGTTCACGTGCCCCACAGCCACCAGTTCCCCAATTGGATGAGCACTGGTTTCGTTCTATAGAGGCACAAGCTCGATTCCCGTGGTTCGATAATAAGAATATAGAATCTGGGCGTCGGGTTAACTTGGAGCAGTTAGACCGATTCGACGTTCGAGCGGCTTTTGACAGGCTTGGTTGGTCGCCCGTCATCTCTTACACCTACACCTACACCACTCGTCCCAATCTGGTTAAGCATTTCTTTGGTAACCTGGAGCTGCACGGAAATGTGAACGATCCCAACCAAGGTAGGGATTTACGTATCTCCAGTTATGTCAGGGGTGTACACATCTCATTCAACACCCACCAGCTGGCCGACCTTATAGGGGTTCCTAATGATGGAGACCTAGTGTATTGCCCTCCCAAAGCGAAGGGCTACTTGGGCGAGGACTCGCGCGGGAGATAGCTCATCGGATCTTGAACCCTGGAGCTCCCATGAAGGCGGCTAGCTTGAGACCTGTTCCTCGGGTATACAGTCGCATTATTCAGCACAACATAGTGCCACAGAGCGGGCACTATAGTGAGTTGTCCCAGCTCACCCGAGACGTCACCTATTGCGTGCGCACGGGGAGGCGGATCTCACTTCCTTACCTCATCATCCGGACCATGCACCAGGCGACCCTGGCCGATCAGGCCAGTAACCTTCCCTACGGTCGTCTCATTACCTCCCTGTTACTTCGCCTGGGTGTGAGCATGAGAGGTGAGGTGACAGTCGAGGACACTATGACGTCCGACATAGACTGGGACGCCATTCAGAGGATGCAGATGGTTGATCTGCCAGTTAGTGATGACGAGTTGGAGGCTCGCCCTCGTCCACTTGGGAGAGTAGCAGCAGCAGCAGCAGCCGCGGCCAATGCGGCCTATGCGGCAGAGGTGAGTGATGACGACGATGACGATGTGGCTGGGGGAGCACCAGTGCCTGCCCCACGCGCACACCGCACCACCACCATCCGCTCTCTGAGTTGGACCCTCTCGGCCTCCTCCCGGACTCGGTGTTGAGTATGTTCACCGAGATCGGGGGACACCCGGAGGGTCATCTTGGAGTCTCGGCAAAGAGAGATGGGTCGGGGAGTTGGGACGCCGGCTCATAGTCTACGGGTGACTCGGGACCGGGTGCATTGGCTTAGGGTCGCATACGAGCGGGACTATGATATAGCGGACCCCATTCCTCCCAGGCCTCCTACCCCATGATTTCCCATTTACTTTTCTTTTCATATGACGGTTTATATAACAGGGTAACTTTCCGGTTTGTGGACTGTACCCTGTAACACTATCACATTTGATACATTTTTCTATTTAATGAAAGTTTCATGGTTTTTCCTAACTAGTGTATGTACACATATTAAGTTTCATATTTAGAATAGTACATTATTCTCTTTCTTAGTCCGTCTCAGGTATCAAACAATGCTTAGGGTGCGTTTGTATTAAGATTTTTAATTTTCTCCTAACTCAGTTCATCGACTCAGTTAAGTGCAACATGGTTTGTTGGAACAGAGCCCGAGAGCTCTGATACCAAGTTGTCACACCCCAATTCTAATCCAACCAGAATGGTGTGAGTGAACCGTCATTTAACCAACGGTTCACACCAGGATCTCGAATAGGCCGTGTCCACCCATACAAACCAATTACGCATAACCACAATCAGAATATAAATATACAGCGGAAGACTTTAAATATAATGAACTGAGTATCTATTGATAATTTAAATAAATATCCCATTATTCAAATTCAAACACATAAAATAATAATCTTTTACATCTCTTAATACCAAGCAAAAATAACTGAAACAACTAAATAAAATCCATCACAGGTACACGTAGAAAGGGCACTCGCATGAAGCATCATGCTCATCCTCCCCTGCTTGTACATCCAGAGCAGCTACACCACCGTACACCGGAGCGTTCACATAATCGTCCACAGTATATCCTGCATCAACATCTAAAAACAATGTATATACAAAGGGTGAGCACACAACACAGCTCAGTAAGACAATCAGACAGTTTCACAATATTATGCATGAGTAACAATCAATTTTATGTTGTGGTCTGGTTTAAAGTTTGCAATGTGCTATAGAAAGGTTTGGTGGCCCCCGCACCTCTATACACGAGTGTGTGGCGTCGCACAGTAAATCACACTACCACCAACCCACATGCACCCATCATGGAATAGAGATAGAGCTAAGGTATACCCGCACCTCCCCCGATACTCTACCCATACCGGTACCTAAGCCCCTCGGCCGGGGCTCGCAAACTGGGCTCGCAACTAACCAATCCTATATGTCAACAATGTATGCTCTATCCCAGCACAGCCGTCTACGGCATAGAGATAGAGCTAGAGCGTGCAGGCCGGGCCAGAGACCACAATACCTCACCTCCCCCTGATACCCTATCGACAACTAACCCACTAGGATAGAAACAATACGCAGGTAGACCCTATCCCAACATAACTCCCTACGGCATAGAGATAGAGCTAAAGCATCGTGGACAAGCCAGCGTCGACTCGGAATCCTCAGTACCACATAACAATGGTCGGGACAACATCAATATCGGAGACCACCGTACCACGACCTTCCCCTGATACCCCACCCGTACCAAGCATGTTAAGATAGAATACTACAAAAATCACTCCACACACCAACGAAAACAATCACATGCCTAACAATCACATCCTATGAATGCATGAACAATAATAATAAGCGAAAGTAAAGGATGGCATGTGAATATGCACAAACATCACATCATAGATATTCAATGATTAACAACGATTTCTTGTCCATTAATTATTAGGTTTAGGTCAGATTCTCTTACCTGATGCTCGTTCGATCACTTGCTCCACGTCGCAAGATCCAAACGATATGTCACAAAGTCCTACAACATTATTAAGGTTTCATTAGAATATATTGTTTAGGGTTTCATGTTGGTCGAAAACCAACAGGGTTACAAATACCCTCCGCAGAGCTGACCCGGTGGTAACATACCGGTCGCAGCTCTGTGGGAAAGACTGGTGAGCGGTATGGTCTGCCGGTCCCCCACAAACAACCTCCCAAGAGATAGCGGTCGCACATACCGGTCGCACCATGTGCACCCGGTATAGTCGACCAGTATGTCTCCGGAAGACCATACATGGGTTTTTCGACTACCGACGATCACCCTCCATGGATTTTCAGGGTTTCTCCTATCCATTCTAAGTCTAGGCTTTGAGTTAGAGTTATTCCCAACTCATTCAAGTCTCGTTTCGATGAATATCATCTCGAAACTCGAATCTAGGGTTTGACGGCAACTTAGGGTTTATTGGCCAATTTAGGGTTTTAGATCAATACCTACTTTGCATGGTATTGATCCACCCATACCACTAACATAGGGTAAGAAAATGGATTCAAACACTTACCGTTGACAGGCGTAGCGTGAGCTTTGTCAAACGGTAATGGCGGCACCTCCTTCTTCTTCCTAGCTCCTTCTCCTTTCCAAGCTCTTTCTCTTCTCTAGGGTTTGTGAGAGACAATGGAAAGGATTTGAGAAGGTTTAAGGGTGTATTTATAGGCTAGAAATAGGGTTTAGTAACCCTACTAGGATTAGGAAACTTCTAGGATTCGAAATCAGGTAAGCGGGACCCGTAGAGACCAATTTCCAAATTCCCGCACATAGCTGCGCAGGCCATATCGGTCGACCGGTACCATCAACCGGTACCATCAACCGGTATCTAAAATCAGATATAATTGGTCGACTTCGGTCCGATTTTGTAACTATTTGTTATTCGCTTGCTCCGTCTGGCTCGGTGATGATCGGAAGACCTGTCACGACACAAAACCAAGGTTTAGACCGGGTTTTTAGAGTGCGGGTTTTACAGAAATGGCCTATGAAATGATAGAGAGAGTAAATCCAGTCTAGTCTAACCCAGTCAACTCAGCTCAACCCAGCGAGTCTTGGCCCAACCCAGTCAATCCTTGTCAATCCAGGCCGAACCGGTTCACCCATGTGCATGTTGGTCTATATATATATATATATATATATATATATATATATATATATATATATATATATATATGTTAACATATATGTTATATTATTATAATATTATTATTATAATTATATATACATATATGATATGTGGGGCTACATATAAATGGAGGGAAACCAATAGAGAATCGACAAACATGGAATGAACCGAGGAAAGAAAGAAATGGAAAGCTGACCGATTCTATAGGAAAAAAAAGGAAGAAGAATTGGGATTGAGAGAGATTGAGAGATTGAGGGAGACCGAGGAAAGGAAAGAAAAATCAGTGAGAAATTGAGAGATTGAGAGATTGAGAGAGACCGAGAAAAGGAAAAAAAAAAAAAAAGAGGGAGAGACACATGGAGATTTGATTTTTTTTTCCATAAAAAATAAAAGGAGAGAGGCGAGATCTAGTGGAGAAAAGGAAAGAAAATAAAAAAAAAGAGTGGAGAAGAGAATCTAATGGAGAGGAAAGAAAGGTGATTCTAAAAATAATAAAAAAACGGAAAAAAGGAGAAGAAGAGGACAGGAAAGAGGAGAAGTGGGGAGCACGTGAGAGAAGGGATTGAAATAAAAAAAAGAGGAGTCGGTGGGAGATGAAAAAGGAAAGGAGGGGAGAGATTAAGAAGGATAAGAAACCAAAAAAAGAAAGAAAAAAAATTAAAAAAAATAAAAAGGGAAGAACAGGATGAAGAAAGAGGACTGATGGCCGAAATAAAGAAGAAAAAAAACAGAAAGTAAAAGGGGGCTGGAGAAAGGAGGGAGAAGGGAGAAAAAGGAAGAAGCAGGAGCTAGAGAAAGGAGGGAGAAGGGAGAAAAACGAGAAGAAGCAAGAGCTGGAGAAAGGAAGAAGCAGGAGCTACAAAAAGGAAGAAGTAGATCGGGGAGGATTTTCTGTTTTGGGAGCATGCCAATTGAGAGAAGAGAGAGAGAACTGAGGACTGAAAGGGAGAAAAGGAGAAAAGGAGATCGAGCCAAGGAAAGGGGAAGAAGAAGAAGATGGGGGAGAAGAGAGACTCAGGTAAGTCAATCCCCCATGGTTTGTTTGTTATTTTAATTTATTTTTCTTACCATTAAGGTTAACCGGCACTGCACATCAATCCAATACAAACCGAGCCCCAACTTGCGTATCCCACTCAATCACCTGCCATCCCACTCCCATTGCATAAACCCCCAATGCAACCACCGACCTTACCTGAAACCACCATTGTCGCTGTCCTCTGTAGAATTCGCAAGTCACCTTCCTCTCATTATCACCCTGTACCACTCACCTGTAAGCCATATCAAACACCAAATCTGTTGTCTTCACTCCACCGCAGCCACGCATACAAACCCGATTATCACCATTTCATCGATTCAGATGTGCCTGTTCCCATGCAATCCATTGCCACTTGCTGTAACACCCTGCTGCACAGCCATGTACCACCACCTATCCACCTCCTCTCATCAGTACTTCACCGTAGCCATGCGCCAACCCATCTCTACATACTTGGAACTCACATCCTCCCACTGATATTGTAACACCACCTGTCCAGCCATGTAAACCCTCCTCCCTGATCAACACCTACAACCAACCAAGCACCCACTTGGCCATCTATTTCCCTAACCCAACCTACAGAACTCAATCTACACCTGCAACTTGATATTTAAAAAATCAGTAAATACCATACCCGAAATCTCATCGCACCATCATACCTACTGCTACCCTCACAACCATCTGATTTGAAAGTCATCTTCATCAACATGATCTGCCCCATTAAATCTCAGCCATTGGATGTCATCTTATTTTAATATGCTAAATTTTTATGAATTGACCGTATCCTTGGAATTTTGATAAAATTGATTGATCCCATCAGATGCTTAATTCTTGGAATTTTGATAAAATTGATTGATCCCATCATATATGGAATTTTGTGGAAATATGAAATTGATCAGATTGTAAAAATATGATGAAATTGATCCGATTGTGGAAATGTAATGAAATTGATCCAATTGTGAAAATTGAAAGAAATTGATCCGATCGTATGCTTGGAATGATATGATAGGAATTGGACCATTGATCTGATTAAAATTGAACCATTGATCTTGGAATTTTGAAAAAATTGGATTATTGATCTTAGAATGTTAAGTTGATCCGTTGATCATTAATTTACTTTGATTTGTGTAATCTGAATGGTTAGATTAGTAATTTGAGTAATCTGCACCGTTGGATTGACATCAAAAGTGATTTAAATGGATATGAATGGTTAGATTATCATGATAGGCAATCTGAACCATTAGATCTTGATCTTGAGTGTCTTAGAGGAATCTGAACCATTAGATTTCCATCATATTGTGTTTTAGAAGAATTTGAGCCATTAGATTAACATCATGTGTGATATAAATGAATCCGGACCATCGGATTGTCTTGATGATTGATGTAAATGAATCTGAACGGTTGGATTATGATTTTGAGATATTTGAACCGTTGGATCTTGATCATGTGTGAGCTAAACTTGATGTGAGATCTGTGTCATTGATTTTGGCTATTTTGATGAAATATGAGGTGTTGATCTTAACGATAATATTTTAAAAAGATCTAACCATTGATCAAGGATCTGATCTTAAGATGTTGAGAGATTCACGTTAGATCCCAACCATAGATCTAGAGAATCTCATCTGAGACACATTGAGACATAATTTGATTGGAAATAATACATGAAATGCCATTTTATTTGTCTGCTATATCTTGATGAATGCTCTCACATGCTTGCTACTATAATGATTCACATGCTTTCTTGCCATACATAAGATGATATATGTTGTTTGTTGCCATATTTAAATGATATTTTCTATTTTGGTAATAATTTAATTTATGCAACACCCTAGTTGAACTGCCATGTATGCACATTTTAGAAGACAATCTAGGCGTGGGGACGTGCATCTAGGCACCCACATTCTTGGGAAGGGCATGATGAAAAATAATAAAAATCTTAATAAAGAAAGAGAATGCTTTGCCAAACCTTCCAAAATTAGAACTTAGGTTGAAAAGGGTAATTCAGGATGATTTTACCCCTCGGTAAATCCTAAACCTATAATAGGTTCTCAATCATTAACCTAGAACAGATTATTTCAATCTAGCCCGAACTACGCGGATTCTGATTCCTAGGTCAAACCCTAGGATACGTAGGCCATTTGGGAGAAACCCAAATTCGGATCCAAACCTTAATCCACTCGGACTATCCATAGATCCACTAGGATATCCAACCATTGCAACCCAGTTCAAACTACGCGGATTCTGATTCCTAGGGCAAACCCTAGGATACGATTCCTAGGGCAAACCCTAGGATACGTAGGCCATTTGGGAGAAACCCAAATTCGGATCCACACCTTAGTCCACTCGGACTATCCATAGATCCACTAGGATATCTACCCATCATCCCGAACTACGTGGATTCTGATTCCTAGGGCAAACCCTAGGATACGTAGGCCATTCGGAAAAATCCTAAATTCAGATCCACACCTTAGTCCCTTGGACTACTCATAGATCCACTAGGATATTTATCCATATTTCAACCTAAATAGGGTTATCCACATTCCAACCCAAATAGGGATATCCACATTCAGACCCAGAAGGGGTTATCCATTCTTAGATCCACTAGGACTATCTATCAGTTTGTATGGACTATCCAGATCCTAACCCATAGGGTTTCTCAACCTTTCAAGCATAAACTTCAACTTGAATAATGAACTTAATCATGTACAAGCATAAATTACAATCATAAACTTTAATCACACCTGAACTACGATGGTGAACCTGATTTTTGGAATAATTCCGTAATACGTAGGCAATCTGATGGATACAGATTCAGTTCAATGATATCAAACCACTTGGTTTGGTTCGGTTTAACAGATAGAGTCTAGCATAGGAAAGGTATAGGTGACCGATTTCGATCGGGCGGTTTGGGTGCCTAACCCCTTCCCATAACCGTAACCTGACACTTACCCAATCTCTGATGGACTAGAAATCCAATCTAAGGGTCATGAGTCGATAGAAGTTTTACCTTAGGGTGAGATTTCACATTTCTAAGGTCCTAGACCTTAATCTAGGTGGCGACTTCTAAAATTTCCATCTTTGTCCTCACAATCCCTCTCCACCAAACTGACTTCTTCAGGTCATAATACATCTTTGTACTTCCTGGATGGGTTAAATAGGAAGCATTGTGGGCTTCCTTCAGTATCCTTCCCTTGGTATCTATGACCATTGAAGGAATACAAAGTCTGCCTCGGAATCTGAGTGAGCCATTTGGAGAAAGAGCAAAGTCAAGATCTGACTTTCCTCTTTGTAGGTCTTCCCTCAGAGTTCAAAGGTAGAGATATGTTGGTAGCTCCTTTAGTACTTCTGTTATTAAGTCATCTTTTATCTATAAGGTCGCGAATAAGCTTACAAGTTCGCAAATAACTTGATTCACTAAGGATTCTTCTGATAAGTCAAAAGTATTTTGAGCTTTTCCTCGTGCCAGTAGAACTGAACCTAGTTCAACTCTTTCTCCAAGCTTTACTAAACTCCTCCTACTTAAGGCATCGGCCACTACATTGGCTTTCCCGGGGTGGTATGAGATTTTACAATCATAATCTTTTAGCAATTCCATCCATCTTCATTATCTCATATTTAAGTCCTTTTGAGTAAACAAGTAAATAAGGCTTTTGTGGTTGGACTTAATGTAAAACTTTTCTCTGTACAAGTAATGTCTCCAGGCTTTGAGGGCAAACACTACTACTGCTAGTTCTAAGTCGTGTGTTAGGTAATTTTCCTCATGTTTCTTTAGTTGTCTCAAGGCATAAGCTACGACTTAATCTCCTTGCATGAGTCCACATCCTAAGCCTAGCTTAGAGGCATCAATATACAGAGTAAAAGGTTCTCTTGGTCTTGGGATTGTCAGAATAGGAGTTATACCAATCATTCCTTCAAAGTTCAGAAACTTCTTTCGCAATGGTCAGACCAAATGAACCTTTCCCCTTTTTTAGTCAACTTAGTTAGTGGTACGGCGATTCTGGAGTAGTCTTCCATGAATAAACCCAAGAAACTTTGGATTTTAGTAACCGTTCTAAGTGCTTCCCAGTTAAGGATAGCTTCAATTTTACAGGGGTTACCTTCATCCCTTTTGCTGACACCACGTAACCCAGGAATGCCACTTCGTTCAGCCAAAAATCACACTTTTTGAATTTGGCGTAGAGTGTCTTTTCCCGTAGCCTTTGCAATGCTTGTTGTAAGTATGTCTTGGGCTCTTCTGCATCTTTGGAGTAGATCAATATATCGTCAATAAACACAATAACTGAAATATCCAACATCTCATGAAATTCTTGGTTCATAAGCTCCATGAATGAGGTAGGAGCATTAGTCAACCCAAAGGACATGACAAGGAACTCATTGTGTCCATACCTAGTTTGAAAGGCCATCTTAGGTATGTCACTCTTCTTTATCCTCAATTGGTGGTATCCCGATCGAAGATCGATCTTGGAAAATACTACAGCGCCTTAAAGTTGATAAAACAAGTTGTCTATACGCGACAATGAATATCGATTCTTGATAGTGAGCTTGTTCAGTTCTGTATAATCAATGCAGAGACGTACACTGCCATCCTTCTTTTCTACAAAAAGTATTGGCACACACCAAGGAGAAATAGTAGGCCTTATGAAACCTTTATCCAGTAGTTCTTGCAGTTGTACCTTCAACTCCTTGAACTCGGTAGACACCATCCTATATGGAGCCTTCGATAGTCGTGTTGTGTCAGGTAGCAAATATATTACGAATTCAGTTGCGTGTTTTGATGGTAGTCATCGTTGATCCTCTGGAAACACATCCAGAAATTCCTTCACCACCACAAAATCTTCTAGACGCAGTTGCTTAACTGTAATATCTAGGACTGATACCAAAAATCCTAGATCACCATTCTGGAGACATTTAATTACCTTGAGTATTGAAAGGAATAACTTCTTTATGTTTGTCCACTTTTCTCCCTTAAATTCAAATATTTCTCCATTTTCATCTTCAAATTTCAACTTCTTCTCCGCACACTAGAGACTAGCCTTATATTGTGACAACTAGTCCATTCCCAATATCGCATCGAAGTCTGACATCTCTAGATGAATTAGGTTTTCCTTCAGACTTCTACCCTCAACTAGGACTGGACATGGTCCATGGTATTTATTAAGTACTACATCCATACCAAGAGGTGATCACAGGATTAATAATGTCTCTAGAGTCTTAGTATCACCCCCAATCTTTTCCCCAAAGGATGAAGATACAAAGGAATGGGTGGCTCCTCAATTCCCGCTACACTAACAGTACCTAATAATAATGCCATATTTTAGATGCATGCTCACACATTCAAAGATAATGAACCTCAAAAGCAAACATGTCACCACATCTAGTGATACCTCAGCTTCCTCTATAGATACATCATAGACCTTTTCGGGTTGAGTTGTTTTAGCTGGGTATGGACAGGTCCTAGCATAGTGTCCCATTTGCCCACAGTTGTAGCATTTTATGTGGCATTGGAGGAAGTGGTGGCGGATTCTAATTTGCCACTTGATTCCAGTTAGGTTCATTGACTGCTCTATTTAATCCCATAAATGATCCAGCCTGGTTCATAGTATTCCCTCCAGGTGGTGGCACATTATTGTTCCTGTTTCATTGTTGTCTAGCTGTCTGTGTTGTGAGTACTAGGGGTTAGAAGGGTTCTCAGATCATCTAAGAATTTCTGCTGACTAGCCTCGATTGCCCTTTGTTGCTCTTAGCTTAATGTGAGGGCCACATTCCTTATGATGGCAGGAGGTTGTCAGAGGTAACCTCCAATGGTGGGGGTGCATTTTCTAATTAAGAAGACCCTCCCACATGACTGGTGGGTGGCTGAGTTTCATCTAGTACTTGAGGGGTTGTGTCTACATGGGCCATTTCAACCGATTTAACTTCCTGAAATGGCACTAATACTGTTAGTAACATATTCTACATCAAACAATACAAGTGATGCATAACAGAACATGCATAAAATGGCACCAAACACATTCAGAAGGATCACGATCTTAAAATCATATGTGTCAACTATAATTTGTTTGATTTGTATATCTGGGGTCAACTGGTTACGATTGAAATAACGTCCGAAGGGTTTTCTGAGCTTTCTGGAACCTGTCGATTGACAAAAGTCCATTGTTGAAATCCGAAGAGGAATTCTGGAGGCAATATCAGTGCATCCGAAAGGGCTGAATCCCCGGACCAACCCTTCAGGGAAGGTCCTATCGCGATTAGCGGTCGTAATAAATGCAACCGGTTACAACTAGATACATTCGAAAAGTCCCTAAAATATAACTGGACGTCACAACCGATCGCACCACCTGCAGCAACCTGATGTGTGACTGGTTGGAAATAGAATGGTTCTGTAAGACCCGTGCCAATCTAACCCGGTCTTACCACCTTGAACCAGGTTTACCCGTCATGGTCGAGCCAAATGGACCAAGGGCGTGAAGGAGATCGAGATCCCAGGTATCAAATCGACCCAAAAACACTTAAAATAGGGGGAGGGTCGCATACCCAGCTAAGCAGGGTCGGACCTCCCAAAACAGAAAGTCAGACCCTCAGTTTTGAAGGGAGGGTCGGACAGCTTAGAACCCTAGGGTCGACGGGATCATCGACCCTCGGTTACCGTAGGAAATAGAATTAGGAAATTTCCTAATTATCGATTGGGATTCTTTCCTAATCTCAAAGGGACTTATTTTAGGATGTTCCTACTCTATTTAAAGGACGTCCCTAAGCCACTTTCACTCCTTTCACAACCCTAATTAAATTGAGAGAAAGAGAAGAAAAGGAAAAGAAGAAGAAGAGAAACAAGGAAGAGAATTAAGCCAAAAGAGAAGAGTTGCAGAGAAGGATTATTCTTCTCAGGTATGGATACTAATTCCATGAGTTTCTACAGACCTTAGGTTAGCTATTGATGAGAGTGTGATCTCGGAGAAACCCAAACCATCAACCCATGGTTAGGTTTTCATGGAAAACCATAGAAGAATGCATGAAAGCTATTTAGGTGGATGATTCATGGTTCTAGACCATGGAATGAATGTTGAATGGAATGTAGAAGCAACCCATAGGACCCAAACACGAAAAATGGATTAAAAAGAGGGTATTGGACCAAAGTGCACAGAGGGTCGCACCGAGGGTCGATGACCATCCGACCCTAGGTGATTCTGACCATCGACCCTCAGTGTTCGGGAAGTTCAGAGTTTGGGGAGGGTCGCACCGAGGGTCGATCAGGACTCCTACCCTACCTCCGACCCTCAGTTAACAACATGGTTTTTAAATTCGAAATTAATTCTAATTAAATTATATCGACTTTGTTAGGTCTTCTAACAATATAATAACATTATAAAGGTGATTCTAAAGCTTGGAAAAATATCTATTAGCAAGCTAAGGTGAGGAACTAGAACTCCAAACTAATTGGTTAATAACAAAACTGTTTTTTTTATTTCTTGAGTCCTATGCCATGCTTGATTCTATGTGACTATGTTTGTAATGTGCATACAACATGTCATCCAATATTTCTATTACTTGTTCATGCATATTTACTTTATTGTTTATAACATGATGATGATGATGATGATGATAGGAATAGGCATGTGATTGTATGTGTGTAGTTGGTGTACTTGATGCGAGCGAGTATCAGGGGAGGTGTGATGAGAACATCAATAAACGTTAACCTTTAGCGGGTCTCAGCACTTTAGCTCTATCTCTAACTCAAGTCTTGTGCATTAGCATCGTCGTATCGCCATTACTTTAACAGAACTATTATGTCGTAGAGTATCAAGGGAGGTGGCCTCGGTCCTTGTAGTCTCTGACTCTACCGAGGGGCCTTAGCTCTATCTCTATGGACATTCTGATGGATGCTGGGGTGAGGCCTTGGATACACTTTTTGGCATTAGGATTGATTAGTTGCAATCCCAGTTTGCAGCCCTCGCTAACAGGGGCTTACGTGTTGGTATGGCAATATATAGCAATAAACGTTAACCTTTGTTATATACTGTTCATGGTTGGGTGCATGTGAGTCGATGATAAACATGATCTTCGGGTGACGTCACACACTGGTGTATAGAGGCGGGGTCAATAAACGCGACCTTTGGCTACCTAAACCTTTCTATTGCATACTGTAAACTTTAAACCGGACCAAAAATATAAATTGATTGCATGCATATGTACTGTTGCATTGTTTTGGCTACTCACTGAGCCGTGATGTGTGCTCACCCCTCGACGTCAAATATTTTTAGTTGATGATGCAGGTTATACCGTTGAAGATTATATGAATGTGTTTGTGTACGGGAACGTGGCAGCAATGGAAGCTGGAGTGAAGTGGATACACACGACTCCTCTTGCGAGTGCAACTCATGTGTATTTGATTAGATATTTTATAGGTTTCTTTATTTGGATTTATTACGACATGTATTTGGTATTTAAATATTTATGTCTCAGTTGAAACAGAATAAATTGTTATTTAAATTTCAATATCACATAGATTCTCAGTTCATTTATTTATAAGATTTTCGCTATTGTGTATTTACTCTGATTGTGATTACAGATGTATGGGGGTTCAGATAACGCAGGGATAGCCTACTCGAGATCCTGGTTGAACCGTTGGTTTATTAGCGGTTCATCACACCATTCTGAATAGTACGGAATTGGGGTGTGACAACTTGGTATCAGAGCATCTCAGGCCTTGCCCGCTGAACTAACATACATTCAAGACAATTGTGAACTGAGATAGGATAAAAATAAAAACAGTAATATTAACACATTATAAGCACCAGTGATGATTGAGACCAAATTAAAAAAAAAAAGAATAATGCATCTATTAAAGGGGAAACAAGTTTACATACAATGAGAGCGAACAAAATGTATATATATAACTAAAGCAGAGTACAGTCCACAACCCGGACAGTTACTCTGTAGTACAAGGAGAATAAAGTACACTCAGGAAGCTGGAGGCGAAGGAGGAGGCGGCGCCTCACGATCTCTGTCGTAGTCCTCGGCATAAACTCTAGTCAACCATGCCACCTGAGTCTAAGCCGTCTGCAGACTAGCTGTGAGATTAGCCACCCGCTTATCAGTCCGGCGTTGGGCGTCTAGAAGCTCCCCTATCCTCAGATCCGATGCGCGCTGAGCCTCTCTAATCTCGTGAAATATACTCAGCACGTCATCAGTAGATGGGCGTGAAGGACCAGCCGCTTGAGAAGGACCGGTCTCCGGTACAGGACCCGCCGCAGAAGAAGTACCAACACCAGCCGCATGCGTAGGTGAAGGCGGTGGTATCGAGTCGACATCCATATACATACAGTCATCATCGTCGATGGGATCCACATGAGCTCTAGCAGCAGCAGCAGCAGCCTCAGCATCAGCCATCTCGATACGAGTGTGAGGTCGCACCATCGCGTTCCTCTCCTCATCACTAACTTGGGCATCCCGCATACCCATCTTGTAGATTGCCTCCCAATCTAGAGGCGACGAGAAGGTCTTCTCCTGGATCTTCTCGTCTACCAGGTCAACCCCCAGACGGGTCAGTAGAACCGTAATCATGCACCCATAGGGTAGATTACCCCTATGACCGGACAATGTAGCACTAATCATGGTCCGCATGATGATGTAAGGAAGGCAGACCGGCTGTCTGGTGCAAATACTATATATCAGAAACTGGGTCAGCTGAGAAACCCTCTCATAGTGCCCACTCTGCGGGATCAGATTATGTTGGATAATCTTGCAGAAGACCCGTGGAGCTGGACGCAAGTAACAGGCTCTCATCTGCCAACGATCAGGTCGTAGCAGCTGGTTGTCGGTCTCTGCCCTCATCTCCATAGAAACAAATTGTGGCTCTCCAGGTGCACAGTACACCATGGGGCCATCATAAGGAATGCCCAGCAGATCGGCTAGTTCCCGATAGTCAAATGAAATGTGCACCCCTTTAACGTAACTGGTGATGCGCAACTCCTGACCATGCTCAACGTCATTATAATTCACCACTACCTGGAGATTACAATAGAACTGGCGCACCAAATCCGGACATGTGCAAGCGTCGTAGGTGATGACAGGGAGCCACCCCATATCACCAAATGCCCTCTCTACGTTGAACAAGGCTAGCTCAGCCAAGTTTACCATACGACCACCTTCCACCTTCTTACGGGCATAGTCGGCATACTGTGCCCTGGCTTCATTAGAACGGAAGCGAAGGGGATCACGCACTCTGGGTATCTTGGTACGAGCCATGGTATCTGTAGATAAGAAAGAGGAAGGGAGACAAGGGGTTAATAGGAAAAAAAATCCAAAATTGATTTAATAACGACGTAAGTTGACCATAAAGCCCCATTCCTCACCATACAAGTGGGCATGAGAACTTACGTAGGTCTAAACATACCCTACAACCCACATGCAGTAGGAAATTTTAACTGACGATGTCCAATTTGAAGAAATTCAAGAAAAATCAAAAATGTCGACAAATTAGGGAAAAAAGGGAAAAATTCAAGTTTCTCGATAACCAACCGATGAAACTCAGAAATTTTTGAGGGTTTTCGTTCCTCGAGACACCAATAACAAAAGCCCCCAATAAAAATCGAATTTTTACAGTTGGAAAAAGTTTAATTTGAAAAATACAAGTTAAATGGACAAAAACCTAGAAATGAAAACCTAAAAACAGGTAAAAATGAGAGAACATACCTGTATGGATAACGTGGACATCGAAACCTGGACAAAAATCGACCCACAACAGTAGAGTAGCACTGTAGCAACTCAGAGAGGAGAGACGAGTCGAAACAGAGGAGAAATAATAGGAAATGACTCAAAATCGGATCTTAAAAATCTGATTTTTAGTCCGAGGGTCGGACAATTCGACTAGAACCATCGACCCTCGAATCGACCCTCCCATCGACCCTCGGCTCTCGGGAACCTGACAGGAAACTAAGGGTCAGAACTGAGGGTCGGACACCCATTGACCCTCACATCGACCCTCAGCTCTCGGGAAGAACAGGTCATTCCCAGGGTCGGATAGCAAGGGTCGGACATACCATCGACCCTGCATAGAAAAGACAGTATTTTTTTTATAAAATGAGCTAGAATTGGAATTGATTATAGGTTAGCGTGCCTACATGAAATATAAATGACTTCTCACCTATTTTGATAATTTTCAGGCACCACCAATCACAGAAAGAAATTATGTCTGGACGTAGAGTAACCCGACAGACCGGGAATGCAGTTCCACCACCACCACCCGTGGAGGAGACCAATCAGGACAACGATTATGCATCGGGTAATCCCGAACTGGCAAACCCTATAAATTTGCCACCTCCACCACCAGAGCTAATAACCGTGGTGATGAATCTGGCACAACAGCTGCAACAGATGCAACACGCACAGGCTCAGATGCAAGTTGCCATGGGCATTATGTTTCAAGCCACTCAGGCTGCACCCATGCACACAGGACAAGCCAGTGCAGCACTGGTGGGTAACCACCCAGCTCCTCAGACACCTCAACAACCTGCTGCACAGATTCCAATGCAGGTTCTGGAAGCAGCTCAAGGTAATTACCAGTATCCACCCCATATGTTTGGGGCAAACCCCCAAAATCAGTTGGACCACTCTCGACTAGTGGAGAGATTCTTGAAGATGAAACCCAAGGAATTCAACGATAAACCGTCTGATCTGTTGTGGCCAACACACTGGATAGACGAGATGGAGAGAAATTTCCTCATGATGACTATCACAGAGGAAGAGAAAGTATTATGTGCCACCTTCATGCTCAAGGGCGACGCACATCATTGGTGGAAATCCACGAAGGCATATATACTGACCAAGCACGCCCTACTAACTTGGGCTATATATAAAGAAGACATCTTTGAGAAATATTTTCCACGGAGCTTCAGAGATTCTATGGAAAAAGAGTTCCTGAGTTTATTTCAGGGACAGATGACTGTGGACGCATATCAACAGCGTTACGAAGAGCTGTTTTTCTTTGCACCAATTAGAATGCAAGAAGAAGACACCAAAACTCGTAGGTTCGTCACGGGACTGAGAGGAAACATCAGAGAACATGTTCTGGGCTTAGAAAAGAAAATTTATAATGAAGCTGTCCAGATTGCTCGAGTTATCGAATCGAGCCAGAAGGAGAGTTATTTTACTCAGAACAGAGGCATCAAAAGGCCGGTCGGAAATTCTTACAACGGAGGCAATAACAGGACATATAAGCCTTTCCGTCCTCGGAATTTTACTGCTGCAACCAAGACTACTTCAGCAGCTCAACCTCGGCCAAAGCCAAATTCGAAGCCCCGAAGTGTTTTAATCGCAACCAACCGGGACATATGGCAAGGGAGTGCCCTAAGCCCAAGAAGCAATTCCATCGGGGACGGGTATATGCTTTGTTACGTCCGAGGGATGCGGCCGCATCACCCGATGTGGTCACAGGTATGACTGAAACTTGTTAAGTTGTATTTATATTGTATGAGCATGTAGACTAAGTGAAAATAAATCACAGGTATTGTACCTATAAATGGCATGCCCGCCAGAGTACTCTTTGATTCCGGTGCTACTCATTCCTTTATATCAGTGGCATTTGGAAAGAAGATAAATTTACCCATCAAAACATTAGACTACAAATTACTTGTACGATCACCGATGGGGTTAGAAGTGGAATTAGAGAAAGGTTATGGACCATGTCCAGTTCTCATTGGAGAGAAGACCTTAGATGCAACCTTGATACAACTGGAGATGGCAGACTTTGATGTCATCTTGGGAATGGACTGGTTATCTCGGCATTCTGCAAATCCGTTATGCGCCGAAAAGAAGCTAATGTTCAAAGACAAAGAAGGAGCAGAATTCAGTTTCTCGGGAACCAAGCTTCCCCGGAGACGCAAGCTCATACTTTCAGCACTAAAGGCTAAGAAGTGCCTTGAGAAGGGAGCAATCGGGTATCTGGTATCAGTGGTCGACCTAACCAAGGAAGCACCACGGATGGAAGACATTGACGTCGTGCGAGACTACCTTGACGTATTTTCGGAGGAACTACCCGGATTACCACCCGACCGAGCCACAGAGTTTGTGATAGACCTTATACCTGGAGTCACACCAGTGTCAAAAGCACCTTATAGAATGGCTCCTACTGAATTGAAGGAATTAAAAGTGCAACTACAAGAACTGCTGGACAAGGGTTATATTCGACCCAGTATATCTCCATGGGGGGCACCGGTGTTGTTCGTAAAGAAGAAGGATGGTAGCGTTCGATTATGCATCGACTATCGGGAGTTGAATAAACTGACAATCAAGAATCGATACCCACTACCTCGGATCGATGACTTGTTCGATCAGTTACAAGGAGCAAAAGTATTTTCTAAGATCGACCTTCGATCAGGCTATCATCAGCTGAAGATTAAAGAAGGTGATATTCCGAAGACAGCATTCAGGACCAGATATGGACATTATGAATTTTTGGTTATGTCTTTCGGATTAACTAATGCACCGGTAACGTTCATGGAACTTATGAACCGAGTTTTCCACGATATGTTGGAAACGTCGGTTATAGTATTTATTGATGATATATTGGTATACTCCAAGGACAAGGAAACCCATATCAAGAACCTAAACGCAGCCCTACAACGTTTAAGGAAAGAGAAGTTATATGCCAAATTTTCAAAGTACGAGTTTTGGCTAAGTGAAGTCGCCTTCTTAGGCCATGTATTATGCGTTGAAGGAATCAAAGTGGACCCCAGCAAGATCGAGGCTATTGTAAAGTGGGAAGCACCAAAGAGCGTTTCGGAAATCAGAAGTTTTCTGGGTCTAGCTGGTTATTATCGGAGATTCGTAGAAGACTATTCTCGGATTGCCGTCCCTCTCACCAGTTTGACTAAGAAAGGTGAAAAGTTTGTGTGGACCGATAAATGTGAGAAGAGTTTCCAAACGCTGAAGATCAGATTGATATCCGCTCCGATCTTGACTATTCCCGTGCCAGGACAGACCTTTACTTTATACACTGATGCGTCGGGACTGGGATTGGGATGTGTGCTTATGCAAGGAGAGCAAGTGATTGCTTATGCTTCAAGACAGTTAAAGGTACATGAGAAAAATTATCCCACTCACGATCTGGAGCTAGCGGCAGTAGTACATGCGGTCAAGATATGGAGACATTACCTATACGGGGAGAAATTCCAGATTAAGTCGGACCATAAAAGTCTTACTTATTTATTTAATCAGAAGGAGTTGAATATGAGACAAAGAAGATGGCTGGAACTATTGAAAGACTATGATTGTGATATCCAGTATCATCCGGGAAAAGCGAACGTAGTAGCAGATGCATTAAGCAGAAAGGCAATGATAAAATCGGAAGGAGAATTTAGCACGACTGCAGCAATGTGTACTACTAGAAGGGTATTCAATCACGACAACGAGCAGTATGTGATAGATACAACGGATGGATCAGCCAACCAAGGGTTTATTCATCGGTTTTCGAATATGTTCGCGGCATTGAAGATTAGACCGGATATAGTGGATGAAGTGAAGACAGCTATCAAAGCAGATCCTTATCTGAGAACAGTACAAGAAGATATTGAGAAAGGTAGGACCAACCCTGAGTTCACCTTGGATGACGAGAAGGTACTGAAATACAAAGGAAGAATATGTGTACCTAAAATAGAAAGTGCAGACATTAGACACCGACTGATGAAGGAAGCCCACACCACCATCTATTCGATACATCCTGGAAGTACAAAAATGTATCATGACCTAAAGAAACTATATTGATGGAGGGGGATGAAGCAGATGTAGCTAAGTTCGTGTCCCAATGCCTAAATTGTAAGAAGGTAAAGGCTGAACGACAAAGACCCGCAGGACTGTTGCAGCCATTACCGGAACCAGCATGGAAATGGGACTGTATCACTATGGACTTCGTCACAGGGCTACCATTGACTCCTCGAGTAGTTGACGCAGTTTGGGTGATTGTGGACCGTCTGACTAAAACAGCTCGCTTCATACCTATACGACCTCAGTATACACTGGAAAGGTTAGCGAAGCGATATGTGGATAATATTGTTCGGTTACTTGGTGTTCCAGAAAGCATTGTGTCTGATAGAAATCCACGATTTACTTTCAAGTTTTGGGAGGGATTACAAAAGGCTATGGGTACAACGTTGAAGTTCAGTACTGCATTCCACCCACAGACAGATGGACAGTCGGAGCGTACAATCCAGATTCTAGAAGATATGCTACGAGCATGTGTAATTGATTTTAAAGGATCATGGGACGAAAAGTTACCATTGATCGAGTTCGCTTATAACAATAGCTATCAGGCTACCATACAGATGTCACCTTATGAAGCACTGTATGGCAGGAAGTGTCGAACTCCCTTGTTTTGGAATGAAGTTGGGGAACGTAGTATTGTTGGACCGGAATTTGTTGAAGAGACTTGTCGAGTGGTCGACATCATCAAGGAAAGAGTGAGAACAGCTCAGAACCGTTAGAAGAAATATGCAGACACTCGACGAAGAGATCTGGAGTTCGCCGTAGGTGATAAAGTATTTTTGAAGGTATCGCCTATGCGATGATTGAAGAGGTTCGGACAGAAAGGGAAACTAAGTCCAAGATATGTCGGGCCATATGAAATTCTAGCTAAGCGTGGACAAGTGGCTTATCAGTTAGCACTACCACATGACTTATTTCACATTTCCCTATTGAAAAAGTATGTCAAAGACCCAACGCATGTTTTGACAGTGGATTTGCTGGAATTGACTAATGATTTGACATTTGAAGTAACACCAACAGAAATCACTAGTCGAAAGGTTCAACATCTACGCAACAGAGATATCTACTATGTTAAGGTCACACGGAAAAGTAGAGACATGGAATAGATTACATGGGAAGAAGAAAACGCTATGCGGAAGCAATACCCTCACTTGTTTGATTCAGAAGGTACGTACAATTTCGAGGATAAAATTTTTATAAGTTGGGGGGAGTTGTAAGACCCGTGTCAATCTAACCCGATCTTACCACCTTGAACCAGGTTTACCCGTCATGGTCGAGCCAAATGGACCAAGGGCGTGAAAGAGATCGAGATCCCAGGTATCAAATCGACCCAAAAACACTTAAAATAGGGGGAGGGTCGCATACCCAGCTAAGCAGGGTCGGACCTCCCAAAATAGAAAGTCAGACCCTCAGTTTTGAAGGGAGGGTCGGACAGCTTAGAACCCTAGGGTTGACGGGATCATCGACCCTCCCATCGACCCTCGGTTACCGTAGGAAATAGAATTAGGAAATTTCTTAATTTTCGATTGGGATTCTTTCCTAATCTCAAAGGAACTTATTTTAGGATGTTCCTACTCTATTTAAAGGACGTCCCTAAGCCACTTTCACTCCTTTCACAACCCTAATTAAATTGAGAGAAAGAGAAGAAAAGGAAAAGAAGAAGAAGAGAAACAAGGAAGAGAATTAAGCCAAAAGAGAAGAGTTGCAGAGAAGGATTATTCTTCTCAGGTATGGATACTAATTTCATGAGTTTCTACAGACCTTAGGTTAGCTATTGATGAGAGTGTGATCTCGGAGAAACCCAAACCATCAACCCATGGTTAGGTTTTCATGGAAAACCATAGAAGAATGCATGAAAGCTATTTAGGTGGATGATTCATGGTTCTAGACCATGGAATGAATGTTGAATGGAATGAAGAAGCAAGCCATAGGACCCAAACACGAAGAATGGATTAAAAAGAGGGTATTGGACCAAAGTGCACAGAGGGTCGCACCGAGGGTCGATGACCATCCGACCCTAGGTGATTCTGACCATTGACCCTCAGTGTTCGGGAAGTTCAGAGTTTGGGGAGGGTCGCACCGAGGGTCGATCAGGACTCCGACCCTACCTTCGACCCTCAGTTAACAGCATGGTTTTTAAATTCAGAATTAATTCTAATTAAATTCTATCGACTTTGTTAGGTCTTCTAGCAATATAATAACATTGTAAAGGTGATTCTAAAGCTTGGAAAAGTATCTATTAGCAAGCTAAGGTGAGGAACTAGAACTCCAAACTAATGGGTTAATAACAAAATTGTTTTTCTATTTCTTGGGTCCTATGCCATGCTTGATTCTATGCGACTATGTTTGTAATGTGCATACAACATGTCATCCAATATTTCTATTACTTGTCCATGCATATTTACTTTATTGTTTATAACATGATGATGATGATGATGATAGGAATAGGCATGTGATTGTATGTATGTAGTTGGTGTACTTGATGCGAGCGAGTATCAAGGGAGGTGTGATGAGAACGTCAATAAACGTTAACCTTTGGCCGATCTCAGCACTTTAGCTCTATCTCTAACTTAAGTCTTGTGCATTAGCATCGTCGTATCGTCATTGCTTTAGCAGAACTATTATGTCGTAGAGTATCAGGGGAGGTGGTCCCGGTCCTTGTAGTCTCTGACTCTACCGAGGGGCCTTAGCTCTATCTCTATGGACATTCTGAGGGATGCTGGGGTGAGGCATTGGATACACTTTTTGGCGTTAGGATTGGTTAGTTGCGAGCCCAGTTTGTAGCCCTCGCTAACAGGGGCTTACGTGTTGGTATGGAAATATATAGCAATAAACGTTAACCTTTGTTATATACTGTTCATGGTTGGGTGCATGTGAGTCGACGATAAACATGATCTTCGGGTGATGTCACACACTTGTGTATAGAGGCGGGGTCAATAAACGCGACCTTTGGCTACCTAAACCTTTCTATTGCATACTGCAAACTTTAAACCGGACCAAAGATATAAATTGATTGCATGCATATGTACTGTTGCATTGTTTTGGCTACTCACTGAGCCGTGATGTGTGCTCACCCCTCGACGTCGAATATTTTTAGTTGATGATGCAGGTTATACCATTGAAGATTATATGAATGCGTCTGTGTATGGGAACGTGGCAGCAATGGAAGCTGGAGCTGAAGTGGATACACACGATTCCTCTTGCGAGTGCAACTCGTGTGTATTTGATTAGATATTTTATAGGTTTCTTTATTTGGATTTATTACGACATGTATTTGGTATTTAAATATTTATGTCTCTGTTGAAACAGAATAAATTGTTATTTAAATTTTAATATCACATAGATTCTCAGTTCATTTATTTATAAGATTTTCGCTATTGTGTATTTACTCTGATTGTGATTACGGATGTATGGGGGTTCAGATAATGCGGGGATAGCCTACTCGAGATCCTGGTTGAACCGTTGGTTTATTAGCGGTTCATCACACCATTCTGAATAGTGCAGAATTGGGGTGTGACAGGTTCTCAAGAGCAACCAACGGCAACACCGGTCTCGACTAGTTGCAACCAGATGTTGCAATCGGTTGGTCCTAGGAACCCCTGTATCAGGCTGATTTTAATACACATTGTATCTAATGATTTACTTACACACTAGGTGACTGGTGTGTAACCAAGAGTAACCCTTTTACTTGGAATAGCAAAAATCTCCATATCTCAGGTGAGGAAACGGAATCCTTGACTTTATTTATGGAGTGTTTTCAATTATGTTCCTGCCTATATTGCATTGATTTTGTCGTGATAACATGTTATCCAATAACTACTTTTGCATGCATTTGCATCTATATTATGTTGTTGTATGAATGTGTGTTGTATATGCCTCGTGAGGTGTGGTGAAACGATCGATAATCGAGGGATCCAACCTACTTGGCAAACCTTAACGTATATGGTTCTCATACCCTAGTGGGATGACAGCGTCTAGGTGGGGGGTACAAACAGACTGGGATTCCTATTGGGAGTGTGGGGAAAATACATATGATGACATGTAGGATGACGGTTAGTGGAATGACCCATGTATGCAACCCTAGCCAATAGGGGGTCAAGTGTTGGTATGGATAGGGGAGGAGGGGAAGGTGTTGGCAATGTTCATTAGAGCATCATTGGTCAGACCTTTGCCCTATCACTATCTGTATAGGAGATGTATGGAGGCACCAGGGCTGTCGATGCAGGTTGGTGAGTGTCCATTCTCTCCGGTGCATGGAAGTTATGGTCAGCTTTGGAGAGTGTGATCAGGCCTTCCCATAGCACTAGCATACATTATACCAGGCCATTTGCATTTGCTGTGTGTAATAAATCTATCATGCATCTTGCTTGCTCGCTTGTCTGTTTTCTTATGAGCTCAAGTTAGAAAGCTCACCCTCTCATACGCAAACTTTTTAGTTGATGTTGCAGGTACCACATTAGCTGAATTTGTGAATGCTCCAGTTGTCACTTCTATGGTGCACATGGACATTCAAGCCTTAGAGGAAGACGAACATTGTCACACCCCATTCCCAACGTAACTGTACTATGGAATGCAATGGGATCTCCTCATCGTATTAGGGTAATAGAAATCCCCTTCCATGATCACACATCATGGTATAACCATCTAACGATCCACATCAGTACTCACAAAATTAACAAAGTAAATTAAAACATCTCAATTAAGCTTATTACCAAAATCAAGAAAGTAAATAGCAAAAGTCTTATTGTTCAAATACAAATTTTAAGCTAACAGACTAATGTTCCAAGTTCACAATTTTAAATTCCACAGTTGTCCAAATTTCTAAAATAATTAAAAACATTGTTCCAAGTTTATCCATAAAATAAAATGTATCCCAAAGTAATCAAACCCGAAACCGAAAGTACTAAAATAAGTAGGCATAGCCTAAGCCTACAAGCAGTCTCTATGAATCGCACGAAGGAAATGGGATATCTTCCTCAGGTTCACTAACATCATCCACCATACCAGATGATTAGCTTTCCAGAGCATCGAATGACGTATCTACAACATTTAAAAGATTTGTGCACACAAGGGTAAGCTCAACCACCAAGCTTAGTAAGAAAATCAAACGTGCAACAAGCAAATGCATGCTACTATCAACTATAGTCAGGTAAGATAACTATAAGTGCCAACTCAAGAGGACGAAAACGAACCTCCAAGTTGCATGGGTTACCCCCATCAGAATGAAGCCTTACTCGGCGTACAACAAACATCCCCATGTATGGGTCCTTCGTCTTGGTCCTCATTGATAGCAACTCATCCCAAGCCAACCTTGTGTCACTTGAGGAGGTGATAATCCTACTAGTCGACTCACCCACCCATTTATACTACGTTGGACATGGAGAGCATCGCAACTATGTTCATATCACCTTTTATTGAACCAATGCCAATACATAACCCCCTATTGGCTAGAGGTATAGTTATAAGGATAAATATATGTACAACTAGCCATGTTCACGAAATTAATCATATTACTAGATTGTAATGTCGCTAAGCTTCCAACCTCGTTTGGTCCCCACTTAGGACATCGTGACTTGGCTAAGTTACATATGGTCAATGCAAGGCAGCGCCGGTAAGAAGTGGTGCAAGCACCCCATTCCACCCACCTTCCCTGTTACCGACTTAATCAGACGTCATGTATCACTCAGACCAATCGCTTTTATGGAAAAGGTCATGAGTGTCCCATTCCACTCATTTCCACTACTACAGGCACTGCTGATTGCAAACAATAATTAATGCAAATGCATGAACATACAGAGCAGTATATTGGATGGCATGCTATCACACAATAGTATGTTATCAATCTCACATCAACACACAACATAATTAATAGAGAAAACACATACGTCCAAAGGTTCAATTCCCTTACCGAGGTTAGATAAGTTGACTATCGTAGTATTGATCGAGTAGTTTTCTTCCTCAGCATTCTTCGCATCTCTATCAAAATCATATACACATTATTCATTAATTCTCATCAACGGGGTTAATTCTAGCATTGTTTTAACTTAAGCTTATTGTTCTTGTGTTCACAGCGTTTTCAATTTGTCTAATATCCATGCCTACTATCTACTGCCTATTTATTATAGCATAGCATTAAGTATTAGCTACCATTTCCATTCCAGAAGTCTCTAAATTATGACAGGCATGCTACCCATATGAGGTAGGTGGTGCGTGGATTAGTATTCCACCAAATAATTCATTGGCTAGGTCCATTGGAAATTGAGTGACCATACAATCACTATGTATCTTCTGCTTACATTGCTGCCCTTGGTCTTATGGTTGTCCTACAAAGTCCACAGTTCAATTCCATCTTACAACCAGTTGTTGTCCAAGTAGAACAAGTGACGTAGGAATGAACATCTCGTTTGATAGTCCATTCTTACAATTTACTAGACTTGGCACTAAGAATGACTTCTTAAACGAAGGTGTAGGGCTTTTGACCCTCAACAAGGTTCATACGCTATCCAAGGGTCTATTAGACAAATCCTAGCATACTACACCTACTGTCCAATTCTAACAGGTGATAAGAATAGTGGACCTTTAATTCATAAGTCGAAATCATTACACTTACACTTGAAATAACGGAGGAAACATAGTAATGAATATGATAACAGGATTCCAAGCCCATAAATAGGTCAAATTAACTAAATCACAAGAAGTCACTAGCCGAGTTTGGTTGAGATCTGATACAAAATACGTGTGGCTGGAGGTCGCGGCTGCACGCCATGGCTGGTAGACCTTGCGCTGGTGGTCACAGCTGCATGCCTTAAAGTGGTGGGTTGGCTGCGATTTTTTCTCTGGGGTGTTGCCCAGACTCCCCAAGGGTGCCTGTGACTTTTTGGGTCATGGATCCATGTTTACATCACTTTTTGGGTACCGTTTCGATTCAATAATTAGTCGAGATATTGGATCTAGCCTAGAAACCTCTAGATCCAATTCCAAGTGTCACACCCCAATTCTGGACTAACCAGTGGTGTGATGAACCATCATGTGAACCAACGGTTCAAACTAGGATCTCGTATAGGTCGTGCCCACCTGGTTAAACCAAATATATTCCACAATAATAATTAGAGTAAATAAACAATAGCGAAGTCTTTATTAATAATGAACTGAGTAGCTAATAGTGATAATAAATAATTAAATCTAATTATCCTCAAATGACTCAAGACATAAAGTAAAATAATTAATTAGATCTTTCAGTAGTCAAAATAGCTAAACTAATAAAAAAACACATTGATTGCACTCGCATGACGGATCATGCGCATCCTCCATAGCTTCCACTACCATAGCCATCATGTGTCCATACAACGGTGCATTCACGTAGTCTTCTACAATAGGACCTGCATCATCAACTAAAAATATTTGACGTCCAAAGGGTGAGCACACATCACGGCTCAGTGAGCAAACAAAACAATGTGCAATCATATGTATGCATTCAATTTATATCTTTAGTCTATTTTAAGTTTGCAATGTGCTATAGAAAGGATTGGCGGCCTCTGCACCTCTATACACGAGTGTGTGAATCTGCCCAATGGATCAAATACCCGTCCCACATGCACCCACCATGGAATAGAGATAGAGCTAAAGTGTTTGGATCACACACCGCCAACACTTCTCCTGATGCCCTATCCATACCAATACGTAAGCCTCTATTGGCGAGGGCTTGCAAACTGGGCTCACAACTAACCAATCCTAATGTCATCCAAATGTATCCAAGGCCTCACCCCAGCATCCCTTAATACGTCTATAGAGATAGAGCTAAGGTCCTCTGATAGAGTCAGAGACCACCTCCCCTCATGCCCTACGACGTAATAGTTCAGCTAAGGTAATGGCTATACAAAGATGTTAGTGGGCAAGACTTGAGTAGAGATAGAGCTAGAGTCTGGTGACCAGGCCAGAGACCACAATGCCAGGTCCTCCCCTTGATGCTCCACTCACATACAACACACTAACCATACACACAATCACATACCTATTCCTAGCATCATCATCATCATGTTATAAATAGACAGAAATAAATATGCATGAGCAGAGTATAGCAGTAATATTGGATGACATGTGAGATGCACATTACAAACATACAAACATAGAAACATTCATTTCATTAGATAAATAAAATAAATAGCTTGTTATTATCCAATTAATTTAGGTCTTGTTCCCTCACCTTTGATTGATGTTTGTTCCCCTTCCAAGCTTTGAAAGTCACATTGAATCTATGTGGAACCTAAACAATTAATGTATTCAAGTTAGGGTTTAAGTTTACTAGGTTATAGTAGTCAGAAACTTAATCTGAAGTCAAACAGGCTTTCTAAAATTGTATGGTCGCAGGTGTGGCTGCACCTGTGGTCTCAATATTTGCGACCACAGGGCGTGTGGTCTATACGTGTGGAAGCATATCATGCGACCACACATGCGACCATACCTTCTCTGGGATCTTCTCGAGAGCATGTGGTCGATCATGTGATCCCTGTATGGTTGACCATAGCTGCAACCGCACGAAGTTTTGGTCGATTCTTATCCTCAATCCAATCCCTTCATGAGTCGAATCCTTGGTTTATCATTAAGGTCCTTCCTATGATCGATCTATGGCCTTAAATTCATAATTTTTGCAAAGTTATTGGTCCTAACCTATTCCCCATGGTTTTTCCTCTGAGATTTGCCCATGGAGTCTCATGGTCGAGATCCTACTTTAATTCAGCATCTCAATTACAATGGGTGATCCTATTTTAGATGTTTAACTGCTACAGGAAAGGGTTCCATACCTTGAGTTTGTAAAGAACTAGAACCTTCTCTGCAACTTTTCCTTCCAGCCTTCTTCTCCAAATCTCCTTCTATTTCTCTTCCTCTCTCTCTTTTAATTTGGGTTCTAAAAGAGTGAGAGAGGCTAAGGGACATCCTATATATAGAGAGAAACTCTCCATATAGAGTCCCACTTTAATTAGGAAAGAGATCCCTTAGTTTAGAAAAGTTTCCAAAACTCGGAGTTGGTCTCATCATCATGTGGTCGCACATGTGGTCTCAGAATCCGTCAACCACACGTCCCAAATATGCGACCACACGTTGGATTTTTGAGTGGTCTCTCTATTTTAAGGTGTGGTCGACCATACCAGCTCAGGTATGCCACCACACACTCCAAATCGATTGATTTTAGGATCAATTTACATACCTAGCCTTGTAGTTTCTTCACGCACTTGGTCTACTTGGTCCAACCATGATAGGAAGACCTGACATGATACTGTTAGACCTAGTTAGTGGAGTGTGGGTCTTACACCAAGTCCTTTTAATCCAACTTCGGTTTATGGTCTTTGGTCCTTTGGTCACTCTCAGATCTCTGAGTAGTTGTGAGTATATCTACTTAGTCTTTTTTATGATTCTATCTTACCTATCCATTATGCCATGTACACTACCGTCCATGATTTGGATCTGTGAATGATAGCCCACTTGGTTCAAAGCTTTCACCACTAACGGTGGAGGGTATGTCTTATAGTGATTTAGTCATAGAGATATCCTCTTTCAAGCATTACAGACCGTTAAAGTGTAAGGCATTTACTCCATTTAAACTCAGTCGAAACCTCATATTGGAAGTCCCATTTACCGATTTACTTCAGAGTAAAGGAATACTTACAATGGATATTTCCTTCAATTCTCCCGATGTATCTGTTGTTCCAGTGGTGGGTTTCCTTTCTCTTCTTCCTTTCTTCCTCCTCTCTTTCTCCTTCTCTTGCTTCTCTTTTACACGGGTCAGAGTGGGAATCATTTCCACTCTCTCTAGGGTGGTATTCATATAAGGGTTCTTCCTTCTCTTCTCTTCTTCTTTTTCTCTTCCTCTCCTCTCTTTTTCTCTCTTCAAATTCGTGCATCAGAGTTTCTTCTCTAACCCTTCCTTTGGTTTTATTGATTGAATAGGTAGAGGAGGCATTTCCAAAGGACGGATTGGATGAGGGACCCATTATGGCATTTGAAAGATTTCCCTCCCTTCCTACCATATTCAAACTGTTGGTAATAAGCCTTCCATGCTTGGAGAAGTTTTAAATTCAAATTAGTGGGTCCCGCGATCGGTCACCAACCAGTTCACGCCTCAAGGTTCGGCTGGTGTACAGCTACACCACCTTTCCTAGCCAGACCTCTATTTTTGGTTAGCCAGCTTAGGTGCGTGCATGTCAGATTGTCGCATTGGTTGGGTCTGAGACCTCTCGTAGTGCGATGCCTGCTCTCAAATGACTTAGGAGGTTCAAGATGATGGTTTTGTGTTACCTCCCGGTTACGTCATTGTCTTTGGCCATGTTGGTTTGATCCAATAGCCGTGGTAAGACCTGTTAAGAGCCCAAAATGGTCAAACTATAACGGAGTTTGGGCACGGGTCCTACAAACATGATGCTGACTATGACTGTGCGCATGCATGTTCAAGTAGGAGAAAGTATAGGACATTATATCACTGTCGGAGAAGATATATGTTTTAGTTTATTCATATCAGTTTCATTTACTTTTACAATATTATTTTATGGCCCAGTGTTAAAGGGCTAGATTATGAATGGTTTTATTTATTTGGTTGTGGATGATTGGATTAGAATAACTTTTGATACAATGATTATTATTTTATTTTAAGTATCAATAAAAGCTCAGTTGATTTATTATTTTTTCTATTTAAATTTAATTATTTGTGACATTGGTCATGGTGTGGTTGATGTGGGTACGCACCGCTTACGAGATTTTGGGTTGGACCAAACATAAAATGTGTGTCAGTTCAGTCAGCTCCGAAATTTTACATATCATACATTTATGGTGTGACATTGCATGTTTGGGAGATCTTGGTTCTCTTCTTGGATTTTCTAATTACGTCCAATTTGTTTTTTCATTTGCAGACCATTATGAGTGGTTATAGATGCACCATTTTTGTGGTATAACTCTTCATCTTTCCTCTATTTCAATGAGGAAATTAGAATTCCAAAGTGCAAACATGGGGATACAAAAATAGATCAAGGTTGACAGGATTAGAGGTTTCATGGTGAGCACCCATGACCCACTCACATGTGTACAAGCGGTGAGGTTTAATAATGAGGTTTCGATCAAGGAAGGAAAACATATAGCTATTGATGTTTTTTGTTATGTTTTAAAAGGGTAAAAGGGTGTAACTCTGCAGCTGTCTAAGGGTATTCTTGATATTAAGCTTCTATATGAGAAGATATGTCAGCATCTAACAGACCTGCCCTAACGGATAGGGTCTGTATGATACTTACCTACCAAATAAGGGGAGTTCCTGTCATTAAGGATGACAATGGGGTTGGTTGCCTTTATGGTAAACCTCAGGATAGGGTCTGTATGATACTTACCTACCAAATAAGGGGAGTTCCTATTATTAACGATGACAATGGGGTTGGTTGCCTTTATGGTAAACCTTAGGAGGGGAGCGTGAAATTTTTCCTTATATTTTATTTTTCTTATGTTGGTGGTCACTTATCCCATTCACAAGTCCATTTGACCTTTTTTAACTCTCTCTCTCTCTCTCTCTCTCTCTCTCTCTCTCTCCTTCATGTCTTTTCTCTCACAAACTTAATGTTGCAACTCGAGAGCTAGCATTGAAGGTCCAATAACTACAAACGAGAACAATAATGTATTCCTCTTTTTTCCCCTCTCTATCTTTCTCTCTCCTTAATGAAATCTAGAAAAACAACAAGGAGGATCAGTTGCATTTCCGGTTTTATATGGGAGCTTAATTACACTAATCGATTAGCATTGTAAATCATGACAGATATGGATTCACTTCTTTGAGATTCAAGATATGTGTGACGCAAAAACCTTCAATTCGAATCAGATGTAGAGGCCGAGTTAAAATCTTAGAGAGAGATCAAATCAACGGCATGGAGTTTAATTGAAAATATAGCTGGCAGTGGAGGATTTCAGCTAGAATTGATGCTATGGGTTTCTCTATGCTGTTAGAAAAATTAAGAGGAAAGGGAGGAAGGTTTACTGCTATAAGGGTTTTTATCATGTTGTTTTTTTTTTTTTATTTTTTTTTTTACCAAATAAGGATCAAATAAAAGACATAATTTTTTCTTTATCTTTTGAAACATACGTTAAAAAAGTCTTTTCGAATGATATGTATGGATACATGTATTATTTGTGAACTTACTAACTATGAACTATGAGTCATTTCATTGACAATATAGTCTTCTACACTGTCATTGGTGTCATGTGTGAGATTCCTCCACACTGGCAGCGTGAAAAACTTTTCCCTCTAAAATGATTAAATTCAAAATAAGATCCTTTCAAAATAAAATACAACACGACAAAGGGAAAAAAATCTGACTCTTGGGGCTTGTTTGATAACACTCCAGAATCTAGATTCTGGCTCTCGGAGCCAAAATAGAATAGAATCACGTTTGATAAACTGGTTCGGATTCTTTACTCTCATGAAGTAAACCGACTCCAAATGGACTCTAGAATCTAATTTTTTGCAGTACCAAATAGATGTTTTTTTTTTTTTTTTACTTTGGAGCACAATTTGGGAGAAGAAAGAACCACCCCACACTACGACTACCACCAACCACCACCGCCCACCGCCCACTGCCCACCACCACAACCACCACCAGCCACCACCACCCTCCACTGACCACCACCACCGCCCACCACCCACCGCCACCACCACCACCACCCAACACCAACACCCACCCACCGCCACCACCACCACCACCATCCTCCACCACTACCCACCCACTACCACCCATTGCAGCCACCACCACCACCACCACCACCGCTGCCAACACTGCCATCACCACCCACCGTGACCACCCTCCACCACCACCACCACCCTCCACCACCCACTACCACCACCACTGACCATTGACCACTGCCACCATCTGGAGTCCATGACAAAATTTACGTTACCAAACATGTTTCTACTCTCAAATGCTCTTGAATCCTCTTAGAGCATAAGTAAAAATTTGAACTAGAAGTAAAGAGTTTGGAATAAAAGTTCTATCAAACAGGGCCCTTGCTTCCCATGATGTATGGCTTGGCATAGCCCATACCAATTTTTGCAGTCCGGGTTTGAGGCCCAATCCACAGATTCGGCTCGTCTCAAGTTCACTTGGAGACTTACCAGTAATTGTTAGATGACTGACACGTGGTCGGTTATGAGATCTAAAGGTTTTCTTTAAGTTGGAGTAAAAGAGAGTCAATGAGAGATTTTCTAAGGTGTCTTCTGCAACTCTGCAAGAGAGTATAGGAACAGGTAAGCCTTCGACGATGATGGCCATAACTGGGAAACCTTCGGGGCATTTGAAGCACACGAAAGGTTTGATTGATTGGAAACGAAATGGGTTCTTAAAATATCAGTTATTCATTAGTTTACTTTGGGAATTGGATTTGAGATCTTGGAGAACAATGAGTAGAAGAGGGATATGGTGTGTTGTAAATCTCAGATCTCCTCACTCCCTCTCTCTGCCCTCTCATCTGTGCTCCACCTTTCTCTCCTCACACCACCTCTCTGTGCTTGACTGGTGGAAATTAAAATGGCGGCACCAATCATACCCCTAATGCTCAAACCAACAAGGTTGAAACATCTCAAGCTTCTCTGCATCTCAAACTCCTCATGTCAGTCTCAGACGCCATGATTGATAAACCTTAACTTCCATTTTGATTGAATCTCAGAATCCTTAAATATGTAATTTACACCATGATTGCTGCTTTGGATAGCTTTTTGAAGCTTTTTTGTGGCTGGGTTTCTTGGGATTAAATGAAAGAGACGGAGCAGGAGAGGAGAATCAAGGGTTGCAGTCCTTCAACGGTGCTCCTCAGAGATTTATGGTACCCACAAAAGAGAAACAGGGAACTTTGAGAGTGTTTGAAGGATGGAGCCATTGAAATTGTTATAGGAACAATGAAACGAAAGAAGGCGAAGAGGAGTTGCAGAGTTGAGAGTTTCTTTTGTGCTAGAGGAATTGCAGAGTTGCAGAAAATTCCTTAGAAATTCTCCCGACTCTTTTTTATTTCGACTTTATGAAAACCATTGGATCTCAGAACCGACCACGTGTCGGCCATCCAATTATCACCGGCAAGTCTCAAGTTCAAAGTGAACATGAGACGGGCCGAATCTCCAATCTACAGCCTACCTTGGCCTGCCCACCCATTTAATTAAATATTTTTCTTCGAGCTTTTTTTCGGAAAAGGGTTTTTTTTTTTTTTTTTTTTTTTTCTTTTTTTTTTTTTTTTTTTTATTTCCCACCCCCCCAAACCCCCCAAAAAAAAAAAAAAAAAAATTTTTTTCCCCCCCAAAAAAAAAAAAAAATAAAAAAAAAAAAAAAAAAAAAAAAAAAAAAGGGGGGGGGGCCCTTTCTACTTCTTTTTCTTCCCTCCTTCTTTCTTTCTTTCCTCTTTTTTTTTTTTTTTTTTTTTTTTCCTTTTCTTTTTTTTTTTTTTTTTTTCCATTTTTTTTCTATTTATTCTTTTTTTTTTTTTTCTTTTTTTTTTTTCTCCTCTTCTTTTTTTTCTTTTTTTTTTTTTTTTTTCCCCTTTTTATATTAACTTTTTACTACTCAAAATTTTTTTTTTTCTTCCCAATTTCTTCCATTAGTTCTCTCAAACCCCCAAAAATCCCCCCTAAAACCCCCCATCTTCCCCCCCCCGTTTCCCTCTCGCATATTCACGACAACTCGGCAACCCATCGGCGCTCTAGATCTCAACTCCAGTTCGCATTCAACCACATTTCCCCTCCACCTGGTACACCTCCCCCAGCCGGCTATACCTACCAATTTTTCTCTGCTTCCCATCTGGTTGTCGTGGAGGGAAGAGGGGCAGTGACATCAACACTGCCGTAAAGGAAAGAAAGCGGCGCCACAACCAATGCTGACCAAGAAGAGGACCTGCAACCTCTGCTAGTTTAGCTGATTTCAGGGGACAGGGTCTCCCCCTTTTTTTTTATAATTATAATTTTTTTTTTTTTCCTTCATCTTATCTTTTCCTCTTTCATAATGTTTGTTGTTCTGGGTTATCCTGCATATAAAGTGTTCAAATCTATGCTACTGAGAGATCATGTTTTTTTTTTTTTTTTTTTTTTTCCTTTTTTTTTTTTTTTTGGTTTTTTTTTTTTGACCTTTTTGATTGGGAAAGGGAAAGGTTGGTCTCGGTCTAGAGGATTCAAGTCCTCTGTATTTTTTATTTTTTATTTTATTACTGAGAAATAGGGTGAACGGTTATTCGGACAGCTTGAGACCTGTAGTTCTAATGTTTTGTTTGTTGTTCCCTATTCGGTTGTCCTCTCTCATCTGGGGGTTGTGAGGTTTTCTTTCTTTTATTTGGATTCCGACTGGAGCAGGGTCTAGTGTGAGTGTGCCATTTAATTTAATTTTTTTTTAAGGCTCTGTGTCTTATGCTTTGGGTTTGGATCTTGGTAGGAGCTATTACTCCTCAGGCTATCTTTCTGTAACTTGTTTTCTTAGCTTCTTATTAGTCTTTAAGATATGTTGGGAAGCCTGGCTGCTGGTAGGTTTAGTGCCGAATGGCTTTATGAATGGTTGATCCCAATGTTAATCTCTTTGCTCTTGGTATTGGTTGCATGTTTCAGTCTCTATCTTTACAATCATGGGTTATTCTTGTTTGTTCAATGAATATGTGTCTGGTTTTTTCTTATATATATATATATATATATATATATATATATATATATATATATATATATATATATATATATATATATATCAGTTTGATTCCTCCTGTGTTTGATTCTTTTAGTCCAGTTTGGCTGGTTGTAGTCATATTGGGTTTGGCCTTGCCTGGTGGTGTTAGTTCTAGTTCATCTGGTTAGGTCTGGGTTTTTATTATGATTGCAGATACACAGGGAGGAACCTTTCGTAGGGCTTATGGCGTTATTCCCCACCTCTACGAAGGCCCTTTTGTAGGGCTTTGGAACTGTTCTTCATTTATTGCTTCCTTTTAGAGCTTTTCTCGTCCTACGTTTTGATTGATGCCTTCTCCCTTATTTTCTTTTCCTTTTCCTTTTCTGAAAATTGTATTCACTTTAAGATTGAATAACACTGTGGTATTCCCTTCAAGTTCAATTATTTTTAGGTGTGCTTTTAGTGGGCATGCTGGGATATAACCAAACAAAATTCTTGTCATTGGATTCAGTGGAAATTAACACTCTGGTTCTCCCTACTTTTGTGCATCAAGGGTGTGTCATTTATGTATATACTGAGTGAGCATGTCAAGTCAATTGCAGCCTACTAGTTGTGCAGTTGAGAACACCATTACAATTTGGAATACAGAGGACGGGAAACAGAAGACTATATTCTCCCTCTATTTTACATCCCAAGTGATTATGATGTGATTTCTCTGATATTAACAATGTCTTCATTTTAACCAACAGATACCGTGACTTAATCAAGCGTAGTGTAGGCATTTGGGATGCCTACGTTACCTGGGCACTTCAACTTTGAGCCATACCCGTGGTTGATTCTTTATGTAATCTGTGCAAGTTGTATCCTTCTTGTGCCTGGCTGACATAATGGAATTGTCAAGTCAATTTATTTGGTTTTTCGAACATACATGTTTCATTCATACTGTTTTTTTTTCTTTCAATTTCTTCCTTGTTCTTAGCTACTGCATTTTCAGCAAATCTACCTTCTCATTTTTACCAAATGTGTTGGCTTGAGAAGTATATGTGATCCTGACCAATGCATATCCATCATTGTCAAATATAGAAGAAGAAGAACAGCAGTAACAATTGGAAGAAGAACAAATAAATATCGGCTATACAGGTCTCCAAAGAGGACGAAGAAGAAGATGGAGAAGAAGAAGCCGTGGAGAAGGAAGATGCAAGGCTTGAAGCAGAGTTTTCTCTTGAGATCTGAGGTGGAGATCTGAAATTGTCCTTTAGGATTTACGATCTAAATTTCTGCCATTAAAAATTCATTCAAAGCTTTTGGGTTCAGAGAAGTACCCGAGGGTTTTCTCAACAGTCTAATTGTAATTGTACCCGGTTAGATCAAATACCCTTTTCCATACAATCATAATTTTATTGTATTCATTTGTCATAATTATTTTATAGAAGATGAACTGCTCCAAAAAGAATGGAATTGTTTAGCTCTTTATTTATTTTGTATAATTCTAATTTTTTTTGTCTTGTTAAAACATTTAACATGGAGCTCTCTTCTTTATGAAGTATGAACCTCCATTTTCATACTAGAAAAATTGCAGGTGGATTTCAAAAATAGACATGGGATTCAGTAGGGCCTAGATACATTGAATCTTGGCTTAAATCGGTCGATCTTTGAGGTCTTAGGGATCAATCTCAAGGAGAATGATCCAATGATATTAACTCTTCATTCATCTCGGATGCGTTATCACAAGACCACAGTTCAAAGTATTGATATCGGACAGTAAATTATGGATCAATGCCAAAACTGATTCAATACCGTTACAAATCAGTTCTAAAATCATACGCACAATATGTGCATATCAAACCAACTCTTGATGTACAATATTACAATAATCAAGAACATAATTTGGATGTACATCTAAAATCTTATCATTTATAGATTTCCTTTATTCTTCACTCTCTGCAGTTAATCAAGTATCAAACTTTGGCACTGCAACAAAAAAAAAAAAAAAGGGCAGTCCTTGCTGTAAATGAAATGAAATAATTCTTCACCTCCTCCATAATCTTTCTGCCTCATACCCATCAATCCAGTCTCTGTTGTAAATGAAATAATTTTGTGATCTCTTAATGCAACCTGATAAAATAGAACAAGAGGCAATCACAACATCTACATCTATAATGAAATAGTTAAGTTGTTTCCCTTGCAATATAAATAAATAACCCTTAAATGTGTTAATTTTGCAGCATGTAATGTTTCAGTTTTCTCCCTTGCAATACATCTGTAATTCTCACAGAGAACCCATTTTAAACTTGGAGAGGAGATTTGATAGTTTTGAGAATCTAGATACTCTCAAATGGTTGCTCAAAACTGTGAGAAACTATCTTCATATGAGCACTTCCTAACACTTCCTACCTAAATAAGATCTGGTTTACCATCAACATGCTCTGTACATTCAGATTCATTGAACAAACAAGAATAACCCATGGTTGTAATGATAGACTGAAACATGCAACCAACTACCAAGAGCAAAGAGATAACATAGAGGATCAACAAGTCATAAAGACATTCGGCACTAAACCTACCAGCAACCAGGCTTCCCAACATATCTTAAAGACTAATAAGAAGCTAAGAAAACAAGTTACAGAAAGATAGCCCGAGGAGTAATAGCTCCTACCAAGACCCAAACCCAAAGCATAAGACACAGAGCCTTAAAAAAAATTAAATTAAATGGCACACTCACACCAGACACTGCTCCCAGTCGGAATCCAAATAAAAGAAAGAAAACCTCACAACCCCCACATGAGAGAGGACAACCGAAAAGGGAACAACAAACAAAACATAAAAACTACAGGTCTTAGGCTGTCTAAATAACCGTTTACCCTATTTCTCAGTAATAAAATAAAAAAATAAAAAATACAGAGGACTTGAATCCTCCAGACCGAGACCAACCTTTCCCTTTCCCAATCAAAAAGGTCAAATAGAACCCAGAAAAGCAACTTAAAGAGAAGGGAGAAAAAAAAAAAAAAACATGAACTCTCACTGGCATAGATTCGAACACTTTATATGCCGAATATCCCAGAACAGCAAAAATTATAAAAGAAGAAAATATAAGATGAGAAATGGCAATAATAATAATAATAATAATAATAATAATAATAATAATAATAATAAAACAACAGGGGAGTACCTGTTGCCTGAAATCAGTGTACCTGTTGCCTGAAATCAGTAGCAGTAGCGGTGTTGCCTGAAATCAGTAGCAGTAGCGGTTGCAGGGTCCTCCTCCTTGGTCAGCACTGGTGGTGGCGCCTCTTTCATTCCTTTACGGCAGTGTCGATGGCACTGCTCTTCTTCTCTCCACGACAACCAGATGGGAAGCAGAAGAAGATTGGTAGGTATATTAGGTCAGGGGGAGGTGTAGCAGGTGGAGGGTGAATGTGGTTGAATGCGAACTGAAGTTGAGATCTAGGGCGCCGAATGGGTTGTCGGAGTTGTAGTGAATATGCGAGAGGGAAACCCGGGCGTTGAAGATGAAGGGGTTGTAGGAATTTTGCAGGGTTGATGAGGACTAATGGAAGAAATTGGGAAGCAGGTGAAGATGGTTTTGGAAGCGTGAAGGTCGATTTGAAAAGGGGTAACGAAAAATGAAGGGAAGCAGAGGTGGATGAAGTGGAGAAAGGAGACGGAGAGGACGGCGTCGATGGAACTTATTGGGGAAAATTCGGCCGGCAAAGGGTGGTTGCACAGGGGATGGGAAGAAGGTCGATGATGCAGGGTTAGAAGAAGGATGGAGGAGAGTAGCAGCGGTGATTGTGCAGGAGCTCCCTCGATTCTCCTCTCCCTCTTCTTCTCTTTTGAATGAAATATGTGCTTTGATGACGTGTGACACGGTTCAGTTTTCATGTCCTGAGGCTTCGTGGTCTTGAGACGTTGGATATCAACACAGCCACGTGGCATGCATCCAACCCAAGCAGCAACCTCTCCTGCGAATACGCTCGCAGGAGACGATTTCATTTCACCCGGTTTCGCTTCCCAGCCAGGCCTAGTCAGTCATTCAGTAACGTAAGGGTGTCAATGGGCCGGTTTCGGTCCGGGCTGAATCGGTGTCGGGTTTATAAGCCCGGCCCAAAACATGTCCATTAAGAGTTCGGCTGGGTGGGGCTTGTTGGACCAATAACCCGGGGCCGGTCCAGTGTCGGTTTTTTTTCGGGTTGGTGTTTTTGGGTTTTTTTTTTTTTTGTTTTTTTTGTGGTTGGGCTTTTTTTTTTTGGTTTTTTTTTTTTTTGTTTTTTTTTTTTTTTTTTTTTTTTTTTTTTTTTTATTTTTTTTTTTTTTTTTTTTTTTTTTTTTATTTATTGTTTTTTTATATTTTTTTTTTTTTTTTTTTTTTTTTTTTTTTTTTTTTTTTGTTTTTTTTGGTTTTTTATTTTATTTTTTTTATTTTAAATTAAAAATTTTAAAATTAAATAATTGTGTTTGGATTTTTTTTTGTTTTTTTTTGTTTTTTTTTTTTTTTTGTTTGGTTTTTTTTTTGTGTTGTTTTTGTTTTTGGGTTGGGTTTTGGGGTTTTGTGGGGGGGGGTCCTTTGGTTTGGTTTGGTGCTTTTTGGGTTTTTTTTGGTTTGTTTGGTTGGTTGGGGGGGTTTGGTGGGTTTTTTTTTTTTGTTGTGTGGCCTTTTTTTGTTCGTGGCCGGCCTGGGTCTTGTCCGGTTTGGTTTCTGTTTTTTTGTTTTTTTGGGTTTTGGTTTTTTTTTTTTTGGGTTTTTTTTTTTTTTTTTTTTTTTTTTTTTTTTTTTTTTTTTTCCGGTTGGGTGGGTTGGGCAGAGAAGAAAAAAAACGAGGGGGAGAAGGCGTGCGTGAGAGATAACTGGATTTTGAGATTCGAGAGAGATGCACTGAATTCGATTACTTGTTGTATTGAAAAGAGAGTAAAAGACAGAGAGAGAAAAGGAGAGAGAGAGAGGGGAGAGAGGGGAGAGAGAGAGAGAAATGGATCTGTTGGAAGAATGGAATTACACAGTGTTTTTTCTTCTGGGAGGAGTTCCGTAGAGTGTAAACCCCCTTTGCCTGTTGCAGAGACGAGACAAGCGAGCGAGGAGCCGACGTTGTACGTTGGAGACAGTCAGTATTGAGTTCCAAATTCGATCTGAGAGAGGGAGTGAGGATTCTAGTTGTTTTGCGGATACGATCTCTTCAGCAGCTGCGAATCTTTGAATCCTCTTCACCGTCTTCCATTTATTGTGAAGCTCTTTTTTTATTTTCTCGCTTTCGGACATTTCTGCTCGAGACCGAGATGGGGATGCCCAGTGAATTCTCTGAGGAGTGCCTGACCGGGGATTCCGAAACAAATCGGGGAGGATCCAGGAAGCCCAGATTGTTCATCAAAGAGATGGTGATGAGAAATTTCAAATCTTACGCTGGAGAACAAAGGGTCGGACCATTTCACAAGGTTAGGGTTTTGACGTGTTCCTTTTCTTCGTTCTTCTGTTTAATGGTTGAAGAATTCATATGGACTCATCTGTGTTTTTTGCAGAGCTTTTCGGCAGTAGTTGGTCCCAATGGTAGTGGGAAGAGTAATGTGATAGATGCTATGTTATTTGTGTTTGGGAAGAGAGCTAAGCAGGTTTAACTTCACTACTACTCCAAAGGGATATGTTCCCGTGCTGTATCAAGAAGAAAAATGTATTCTTGGGCTCCTTTATTCATTAAGTGTTTTTTTTTCTGTGTATCGTTGCATGGGTGTAGATGCGCCTGAACAAAGTTTCCGAGCTCATCCATAATTCGACTAATCACCAGAACCTGGACAGCGCTGGTGTCTCTGTTCACTTCCAGGAGATTATTGATCTAGTAATCCCAGTCTTGCTTGTTTTGTGCCACTTCACAATCAGAAAAAAAGTAAAAACAAGATGTAAAAGGAAAGTTGTATTTGTGGTTTACCAATTACTGTTTTTTCCTTGGTTTCAGGATGATGGAAATTACGAGGTTTCTCCGGGAAGTGATTTTGTCATTACAAGAATTGCATTTCGAGACAACTCCTCAAAATACTATATAAACGACTGTGGGAGTAATTTTACAGAGGTTACCCGAAAATTGAAAGGAAAGGGGGTGGACCTGGACAATAACCGATTTTTAATTCTCCAGGTTTGAAATGTTTGATAGTGGCTTCAGGCCTCGTTTGATAACACTCCAGCTCCCATGGAGCTACTTCTAGTCCAAAGTCGTTTTCTACTTCTTCTCTAGAGTTGGGATTTTTGGACTAGAATGCTGTTTGATAATACTGCTCCAAAATCAAAAGACTATGCTTCCAGAATGCTGTTTGGTGGTGGTGGTGGTGTTGGTGGCGGTGGGGGGGGGATGGTGGTAGTGGTGGCGGTGCTGGTGGGAAGTGGTCGCGGCGGTGCTGGTGGGGGGTGGTGGTGGCGATGGTGGTGGTGGTAGAGGCAGGGATGGTGGGTGGTGGCGGTGGGGAGGGTGGTGGTGGCGGCAGTGGTGGTAGGTGGTGGTGGCGGCATTGGTGGTAAGTGGTGGGTGGTGGTGGTGGCCGCGGTGGCGGCTACTGTGGTGGTGGTGGTGGCGTGGGGCTGGTGGTGGTGGTGGTGGTAGCGGCAGCTGTGGGTGGTGGGTGGTGGTGGGGATGGTAGCGGTGGAGGGGTGGTGGTGATGATGGCAGTGGCAGTGGTGGTGGTGATGGTAGTCGGTAGTGGTAATAGCTCCGGAGCAAGAGAAGTAAGTTTTTTTAGCTTCAGTTTTTTAGCTCCCAGAAACATTTTTGGAGCGGTTCACTACATGAGAGTCAAAACTTGAACCATGTTTATCAATCGCCATTCTACTCCGGATTAGCTCCGGAGCTAAGAAGTAAGGAGCTGGAGTGTTATCAAACGGGGCCTCAATGTCCAAGTCACCTGTTTGTGATTTGCTTTTAAACTCTTCTGCGTTCAATATTTTTTTTCTCCGTTCACTTTTATTCAGGGTGAAGTTGAGCAAATATCATTGATGAAGCCAAAGGGTCAAGGGCCTCATGATGAAGGTTTTCTTGAATATCTTGAGGATATTATTGGAACTGATAAATATGTGGAAAAAATTGAAGAATCCTATAAGCAGTGAGTTCCTTCATTTATAAATTCTTATGTTGGTGAAGTTTGCTGCCTTATATTTCAGCTACTACATTCCTATTCATGTCTAGTCTTATTATTCTTGTGGCATCATGTGAAATTCTTGTTTGTAATCTAAGCAAATTAACCCTTTAAAAAAAGACAAATTATTATTGTCACAAGGTTTGTTATGTTTCTAAAACCTAGAAAGACATCGATTTTGCCACGCACATGATGTGTCCATTCCAACTGTTTGATGGAGAGAGCATGGTCTAGGTTAGTCACTTGTCAAATTTCATGGTCTAATTCAATTGAATACCCTTTTTATTAGCATGCATCCTATTTATGTCCATGCATGTATACCAGTACTCTAGAAATTATTGTGCACTCTCCCAACTCTTTGCAAGAATAAACAATTTAGATTAAAATGACCATAAAAATAAATGGCTTAGATTTATCTTGTGATTTATGGAAATATCACATTCCTTTGTTACATGGATAATTATCCTTAAAAAGATGAGGATCAAAATTTTCCTTTTCTTTTTTTTCTTTCTGGGTTTATGTTATGAATTTTGTGGTATAAGGCTCATGGTGAAAATCGCAATGCAGGGATGACTTGTTTCTTGAGAATCCTGTGATCTGATTAGAGCCTTTTCTCTAGTATTGCATGTAAATCTATCACTGGCATATGGCTAGGAAAGAATGCTCTTGTTCCAATAGGGACAGCCTTCCTTTTGTTCCATGTACGTGTTAAGAACTTTATACAAGAGCAGGATACATTTCTCTCCTAACAAACTCATTCTTTAGCCATCAGATCCTAGGTGATCCCACTTCCTCCTTGACCTTTCAAAGTAGGATATTGACAAGCTCCCATCCCTTGACGTATGCATTCATTATTATATTTAATTGGGCCTACATCAAAGAGGCACTATAACCAATAGCACTGACATTGCTTATACAATGGTGAAGAACTTGGTTTACCCCAACTAACCTAAGTTACAATCTTAATAGTCCCTTCTTAAGCTTTTCTTTGATTAAATTATTACTGCCACTAGCATCAACACTTGAAAACTTAAACAATCCCCTTGAAGTTATTCTTTCTCAAGGGAAAAAAATGTTATCATTGATAAGTTCATGACAAGCCAAATATATTGGTTGTTTTTGGTATCTTAGGTTGGAGACCCTCAATGAGAAAAGGTCGGGAGAGGTGCAAATGGTGAAATTAGCTGAGAAAGAAAGAGATAGCTTGGAGGTAACTGTAGATTTTGTGAAGGGATACCTCCTCCTTATTGTTAACCATTGAATACCTCTTTTTTATTTATTTATTTATTTATAATTATACGGTGCAGAATGTTAAGAATGAAGCTGAAGCCTACATGCTGAAGGAGTTGTCCCTCTTGAAATGGCGAGAGAAAGCTACCACATTGGCATCTGAGGATGCTACTTCTCATGTGGTTGAATTGCAAGCAAATGTATCCAACTTGGAAGAAAATCTGAAGAATGAAAGGTAGCTGTTATTACAAACAAAACAACCTTATGTTTAAGCAGCAATATCTTATTTGTGAATATGGTATAATTCTTCAGGGAGAAGATTCAAGAAAATGCTAAGACACTGATAGATCTTGAAGCAGTACACAATAAGTATATGAAGAAACAGGAGGTGTGCTATTTTTTTTTATCTGATGTGTCTATATGCTAGTATTGGTCAAAGTCCAGTTTAATACTTTGTTTTGATGCCAGATCTGCAGAGGAATTAAATTAACTTGTTTGTATATGTTAGAAGTAGTATATGATCGAAGCACTCAAGTGTTTCCTTATTATGAGATGTTGCTACCTTATATACATACCAAACCTTCTTATTGACTGTGTGCGGTATAAATCAGGAGCTTGATGATAATCTCCGAACCTGCAAGGATGAGTTTAAAGAGTTTGAGAGGCAGGATGTGAAGTATAGGGAAGATTTAAAGCACATAAAGAAAAAAATCAAGAAATTAGAGGAAAAGCTTGAAAAGGTATGTTGAAACTTATAATCTTCTTCTCAAAACATTCATGCATCTTAATTTTTTTTCTCCTTATATTGCAGGATTCATCCAAGACTGAACAGATCTTAAAGGAGTGTGAAGAGTCAACAAATTTGATTCCAAAACTTGAGGAAGATGTACCTAAGCTACAGCAATGCTTGTTGGATGAGGAGAAGGTCTTAGAGGAAATTAAAGAGGGTGCTAAAGGTGGGTCCTATTCTGTTTTTCATCCAAAAATTTGGAACTTTGTTTTTCTGTGATGTTTCAATGCATTGGAAGCTTGCATGGGGATTTGGATATTTTTTTATATTTTCTAGTGATTGGTGCAAGCGTGTTAGAGATGGCTAGCCCCCTAAATTTTTGTATTGTGGATATAAGGATCATAAGATGTTCTGCCATTTTCTTGAAGTTGGAGGAATAAAATCAGATGGTGATAACCGCAGCAGCTGACGTGGGTAGTGAAATTTTAGAGCAACTGTAGGGTGCTCCAGCAAGAAATAGCTACTGATTAAGGTTGTAAATCATTGAAGGGTTTTCTTGGGCAGAAACTTGGCTTCTCAATTCATGAGTTATCAAATAACAAAAGAGGAAACACTACAATGGGCTTCACCCTTGCAAACACTATGACATGCTTGCCAAAGCATGAACAATCAAACTGGCCGATGCAAGAAATAGTCAGTTCAAATATTCTTGTTGAAATATGCTTAAGGGTATAATTGTCTAGGGTGAATGTTAGGCTAAAGATTACAAGTTTACAACTATGCCTTACCTTTCATTCCTTTTGTATTCTTTTTTTTTTTTTTTCTTTCCTTATTGATGTATATTTCAATCTATAAATTAAGCTTGGGTCCTGTCATATTGGCAAGCTGATTATTCCCTCAAATCACGACATGGTATCAGATCTCGATTGGCCCTAGGAATCAACCTAGGATCTCTCAAAAACCCTCTTGCTAGCGCCGCCTCTCTCTTCTCTGTGATTGTCTCTCCACCAATAGTTACCGCTTACAACTTGGTGGTTTCTCTCTTACCACCAAGCTCTTGGTGGTGCTTTTCCGCCACCACCACTAGGACCTTGTGCTCTTTTTATCATCCAATCTCTATGGTCTGAGACCTAGTTTAGATTGTGAGTTTTTGTAGCATGTCCTACTGGCCTTTATCTTTTTTTATCATGTTTGATCTTACTACTGCATCCATTGGAAATGACTGGAGGACCCCTAGAATTCATGGTGGTTTTTCCCCCATTCCTTACCAGCTCTGTCAGATTAGATGAGAGCAATTATTCGATGTGATCACGGTCATGTTTTGTTAAAATATGTGTTGTTGTGTAAGTGTCACCTAGTTAATGCTATTTAGTTTCCAGTTTGTTTAGATTAGACTAAAGTTAAAATTTCCTACTTGGATTCTAACTCTCCTATTGTTGACTACTGTTGTGAGTCATCTTTCTAATCTTGTAGGCCTTTTGTAATTCTGTCTTTTTTATTATAAATACAAGGCTGGCTGGTTCCTTAAGACCATCCAAGCATTCAGTTCCTAAGGGCCCGTTTATTAACACTCGCTCCTGGGAGTTAACCGGACTCTATTTGACTCTAGGATCCCAAATTTGGGAGTTAAAAAAACTAGCTCTCGTTGCTCTAGAGCAAATGAAACAGAGCTAAAAAAGGGAGTTGGGCCAAAACGAAGGCCTGACTGCCGCCACCACCACCACTTGCCACCATTACCACTTGCCACTTACCGTCACCACCACTACCTACCACTTACCGCCACGACCCACCCCACCGCCACCGCCACCGCCACCGTCACCGCCGCCACCATCACCACCACTACTGCCACCACTACCACTACCACCACCACTACCGCCACCACCACCGCAACCACCACCACCACCACTGCCACTCACAGCCACCACCACCGCTACCACTGCCGCCGCCACTGCCACCATTGCCGCCGCCACTGCCACCATTGCCACCACCACCACCACCCTCCACCACCCACCGCCACCACTACTAGATCTGGAATCGATTCCAGATTCATTTTTATCAAATGAAATTCTATTCTCAGTTAATTCTGGAATTAGATCTAGAGCAGCGTTATTACAGCATTCTGCTTTCAAAAAATAACTGCAGAGCAAAAGCAATAAAGTGACTCCAAAGCAAAAGCAACTAATCAAGAGCAAAAGTGGTATCAAACGAGGCCTAAAGGAGTGCTTTCAACATGTTTTTTTTATCTATTGATGCCTGTGGATATGTTGGTTACATTATTGGAGTCTAGCGAAACTAAGAAGCCAACTATTGCTGATTCATCTCAAAAAAATAGAGTTTGGAAAATTCCTTGGTTATGCCCTTTCTTATCAATTCCAAGCAACACACCATTGCTCGTAGCTATTTTTTGTTGTACTCAGTGGCTGAAGCAACATATTCTCAGGTTGGTATATCTGCCCATGTTTATGAGTTATGGAAGAAGATCCATGAAACCAAACAGTAGGAGCTCTCTGTCCTAGTATTATGCAGACTTGTGAAGCCTGTGATAGGAACTTGATTTTTATGAGGATTTTCAGGCTTCCTGTCCAACCGATGCTACCAAATCCAGAAACGTGAGGACAAGCTCCGTGTGTATGATTTCTTGGCTAGTCTTGAATTGAATACGAACAGATTCGGGCTCCAGTACTTAGTCGTGATCCTTTCCCCTCTCTAGAGTAGTTCTATTCCCTTGTTCAGTTGGAGAATAGCTGCTGTTCAGCTATGTTGCATCCTAATCCTCTTGACCGGTTCGCTCTCTATTTTGGTTCTGGTACTCCCTCCCGTGGGTGTGGTTCTTGCCCTGGTATTTTTTTTGCTCCGAACAATGATCCATTCATGTGTGATTATTGTGGCAAAGAGCGCGCTATTGTTGGAAATTGAATGGCCGAACGGTCGACCGGGGATGTGGTCGTTTCAGTTCTGCCAATGTTCATCACACAAAGACGACTGAGGCTAATGTTGATGGTGCCTCTTTTTCTTAGGATGAAATGTCTCTTTTTTGGCGTTTGATGACAAAACTGGAGCCTCCATCCTTTTCAGACTCCACATCTGCTCTAGTTATGTTTGATTTACATTCTACTTCCCATTTATGTATTTCTTTTGATGGTTAGTGTGCCTCTGTTGATTCTCGTCTGTGGGTTCTTAACTCTGGCTCTATTGACCATATGACTGGCTCTTCCAATGCTTTCTTCCCGTATTTCCCCTTTTCTGGTAAAGACAAGGTTCGAGTGGCTGATGGTTTTCTCTCTTCATTGTTCGGGAAGGATTCCATTCATTGGTCTCCTTTATTATTTGTCTTTGTGTTCCCAATTTTCTATTAACTTTCTATCTATTAGTAGTCGTACTTGATTTAAATTGTAAAGCATCCTTTTTCCCTTCATCTTGTGTTTTCGAGGATCTGGTAATGGGGAAAACGATTGGCTATGGTAGAGATTGTGGTGGTCCATATATCCATGATAATGATGTACTTGCTTCTGGGTCTACATCTACCGGACAAGTACATCACATTCATTCTGATAGTGGTTTGTCTCTCTATGTTACATCAATGGCATTGACGCTTGGGGCATTTTCCATTCGGCATTTCAGCTAAAGTCTTTTCTACTTTATTTCAGCATTTTCTCCAAATAATTTTCATTTTGATGCATGTGTTTTAGCCAAGCAAACCTGTAATGTTTATCCTAGTATGAATAAAAGAAGTCCTACCCCCTTTGTCATGATTCACTCTGATGTTTGGGTGTCTGTTTTGTTTCAATTTCTGGACATTGTTGGTTTGTCACTTTTATTGATTTTAACACTTATGTTACTTGGATTTATTTGTTCTGTCACAAAATTGAAGTGCTTTGTTGTTTTCAAGAGTTTCACAATCTGGTTCAGAACCAGTTTAATGCTCACGTGAAGGTTCTTCGTATGGATAATGGTACTAAGTATTCGGTTGTCCCTTTCAGTCCTATCTCCCTACGCAAGGCTTCTCCGCCGAACTAGTTATGTTCACACGCTTGCTCAAAATGGCGTTGTTGAGTGTAAGAATCGACCCCTGATTGAGATAACTTGATGCTCAGGCCATGAAGTGCGTTTTTATTAGGTACTTTGCCATTCAGAAGGGATACAAGTGCTACGACCCGCCATCTTGTCGTGTGGTTGTCACAATGGATGTCTTTTTCAGAGAATACGGCATTTTTTGCTCCTCCGTAATTACTCCAAGGGGAATCTTAGAGATGCTGTCTCAAACTCCGCCATTTGATGACTCTGATTTGCATCCATGTGGTCAGTCTGATCCGCATCCTACTGTTCCTGTTCTGGTTGACAAGCATCCAGATAATTTCGAGCCGCAGGTAGCAATTGTCCCAGAGCAGGCCATTGACCATGAGTTGTGTGTGTATGTCTAGAAAAGGCCTATCAAATTGACCACGACTACCACTGCTCTACCTTATCTGGTAGTACTCTTTCTCAATATCCCCCACTCGATTTTCCTATTGCTATTCGAAAAGGACATTGGACATGTACTCAACATCCTATGTACAATTTTGTTTCATTAATTCTTTGTCTCTTTCCTATTACGTTTTTCTATCTTCCTTGGATTTTGTGTCTATTCCTCAGACTTGGCAAGAGGCTCTTGTAGAACCGAGATGGAAAGAGGCTATGATCGAGGGGATTAATGCACTTTGGAAAAATGAGACATTGACGTTGGTGTCTCTTTCTTCTAATAACAGCACCGTTAGCTACAAATGGGTCTTCATTCTTAAGTAAAATGCTGATGCCATTGTGGAACGTTATATTAGTTGCTCGAGGCTTTATCCAGATATATGGAATTGATTACCAGAAGACGTTTGCATCGGTAACAAAATTGAATATTGTATGGATTCTTCTTTCATGTGCTATCGACCTAAGATGAGAGCTACAACAACTTGATGTAAAAAATGCTTTTCTACATCCCGAATTAAAGGAAGAAGTGTACATGGATATTTCTCATGGTTTCTCTGACTTGAAGACTCGAGTGAAGGTTTGTAAATTGAAAAAGACTTTGTACGGTCTCAAGCAATCGCCTCATGCGTGGTTTGACTGTTTTCGTAAGGCCATAGTACCTGCAGGATACACACAAAGCAAAGCTGATCATACGTTATTCATCAAGCAGTCCTACGGTAAGCTCACTATACTTATCGTCTACATTGATAACATAATCATTACTAGCAGTGATGTTGAAGAAATATCTCACCAAAAGATCTACCTTGGCAAGGAATTTGAAATCTAGGATGTCAGGCAATTGCGCTGTTTTTTGGGCATCAAAGTTTTTTTATGGGTGAATAAATAATATATTAATATCACCTTGAAAGAGGGAGAGCAAACCTGGGTATCTAAAGGATAGATCCAGGCTCTTTATAGACTAGGGTAGAAACTCGAAACAAAAAAAACCAAAAAACGAAGACCATTTCATATGGTGGGAAGATTCCAAGAGGATATAATAAATCTATTTCTAATTGTATCCGGAGATGGGGAAGGTAAAGGAAACATGCCTACATGCACCTATTGAAAGTAATGGCATTCTAGATCTCGATGAAGGCTCTTGATTTGGCCATGCACCTTCTAAGATTCCTTTGAAACCAAATGTTGCACAGTGTCACAACAAAGTCAAGTTTAACAAGAATGTCACAAGGGGCTTTTCTTTAAACTTTTTGATTATCCGTTTTCGTTCTTGATCAAAAAGTCAGATTCTCCTGGTAGTAGGCCAGCACTTTCCGAGAATTTTCCCCCAAACTCTAGTAGAAAAAGAGCATTCGAAGAATAGATGTAACATCTTCTCCTGAAACCCACAGAGTCCACAATTTGAACTTGGGATGATGCCTAGTTGCGAATAAGGGATCCCATTGGGAGAGACTGAGACGAAAAAGAGCATTCGAAGAATAGATGTAACATCTTCTCCTGAAACCCACAGAGTCCACAATTTGAACTTGGGATGATGCCTAGTTGCGAATAAGGGATCCCATTGGGAGAGACTGAGACAAGGCTCTCCAGAGGATGAAACTATGGTGGGGAGAGTGCCCATCAAACCACACCGCATTGTTCCATTCAATCTTGGGCCTTTCGAGATCTAACAATCTCCTAAGCCAAAGAAATCGAAAAAAATCCCTTTTGAAGAGGTGGACCATTTAATAATCACCACTCCCATTGGGCTTGTGGATAATAGAATCAAGGGCTTCCCAAATCTGTGCAAGACGAGCCGAAGATGCCCTACCGTTGCACCATGTCCCATCTGAAATGATGGAAGAGATGGTAGCACGTCTATCACAGTCATAATTAGTCCGAATCCTTTCTCCATAGGCCAACACCAGAATACCATGAGGATGCCAATTGTTTAACCATTGAAGAGACGATGATCCATCATCAATGACAAATACTCTTCAAGTTGCTTGATCGATAAAGGGTATGTTTATCTCTCAACGAAAGTATACCCTTGATTTTCTTTCTGTGATGGGTATGCTTGGATGTAAACCTATCGATACTCCTGTTGAGGCCAATTCTCATCTCCAAAGCTACCCAATTGATAAGTTACGATATCAGCGATTGGCAGGGAAATTGATTTATCTCTCATACTTGCTTAAATATTGCTTATGCATTGAGCCTTGTTAGCTTTTACACATTTGGATGTTGTTTTTCGGATTTTGCGTTACTTGAAAGTTGCAACAAGAAAGGGTTTGCACTTTGCCCCGCATAGTCACCTGAAGGTTGAAGTGATAACGGATGTTGACTGGGCCAGATCATGTGACAATAGGCGGTCGACCTCTAAGTATGATACATTTATTTGTGGTAATTTGGTTACTTGAAAGAGCAAAAAACTGTCGTTTCTTGATCGAGTGCGGAGGAGGAATTTCGTGCCATGGCCCATGGTATTTGTGAGTTGATTTGGTTGAAAGGTCTCGTCATAGATCTCGTCATTCTTGGTCACCTACTTGTGTTGCTTTATTATGATAGTAAGTCAACTATTAGTATTGCCCACAACCCTGTTCAATACGACTGTACCAAACATGTAGAAATGGATCACCATTTTATCAAGGAGAAGCTGGATCAAGGACTTTTTTGTGTCCCATTTGTTCAGTTTGGTGACCAGTTAGCCGACATTTTTACTAAAGGTCTAAACAGTAAACCATTTAATTCAATTGTATGCAAGTTGGGCATGCTTAATGTATATGCCCTAACTTGAGGGGGTGTTGAAATATGCTTAAGGGTATAATTGTCTAGGGTGAATGTTAGGTTAAGGATTATAAGTCAGCCTTACCTTTCATTCCTTTTGTAGTCATTCCTTTTCATTTCTTTCCTTTAACAACAACAACAACAACAACAACAACAACAAATCTTTATCCCAACTAAATGGGTTGGCTACATGGATTCTTGACCGCCAATCAGCTTTTCGATGTCATACTTGAAGCGAGCCTAAGCTATGCATGTCTTTCTTCACCACCTCCCCTAGAGTCATCTTCGGTTTGCCCTTTGCTCTTTTAATCCCTTCAATCTGAATCAAATCACTCCTCCGAACGGGAACATCTAATGGCCTCCATCGTACATGACCATACCATCTCAAACGACTTTCTTGTAGCTTATCATGTATCGGCGTTACTCCCAAAGCAGCTCTAATATGATAATTCCTTACCTTATCCTTCTTAGTTTTGCCACACATCCTTCTTAACATCTTCATTTTAGCTACACTAAGTTTATCAATATGATGCTTCTTAACTGCCCAACATTCTGCACCATACATCATAGCCGGCCGAATAACTGTCCTATGGAATTTTCCTTTAAGTTTTAAAGGAATAAGCTGATTTTAATCCTCTGTGAAACTTTTATTTTAATCCTCTGTGAAACTCCTTAAAAGAAGATTCCTAGGTTCTTTATTTTAGTCTACCCCACAATTGGAAAGAAGAAATTGTTGGTATGGTTTTGGGAAAAACTGAAAAGGTAAATTTGGTTTCTTAAATTACAATTTATAGATCTGCTGCTTTGATCTCGTTCACTTCTCTTGCCCCTTGGGTCAACCTCTGAATTTCTTTTCAAATTGTTTGAGGTAGCTTATATGTACCATATCATGCGATATATGCTTTTGAGTTTCGACATTCTTAGTATTGTGACATCTTTTTTCCCCCCTCAAAATAATTGCTTTTAACTTTCTATTGTATCTTACATTGAGTCCATTCAGTGAGTTCTTTTTCTGTTAGATGTTCAGGCTTGTACTAAATGAAGCATTGTAGGTTCATTTTGTAAGACAAATTTTTCTTAATTTTCATTGAATATACTTGTTCATAATTTTTCCCTTGAACGATGGTTAGCCTAATTTTTTTTTTCTTTTAAAGAAATGCAATTATTACAATTTCTTTAATCAGTACTGTTGCTTATTTCAACTTTCTATGTTAAAGTATTATACAATATTTAACTGAGAGAGAATCTTCTTTTATTGTGAACTGAAGATATTGGGGATGACAATGGGGTGGGTCAAACTAGGACTCTCTTTGCCTGGCCCCTACTAGGTTGTTGCCATAGTATGAGTTACAGGTTTAGGTTTGGGCAATGTAATTAAGACAACTAGTTGTTGTGCTTGCGAAGGGAAAAGTTTTATAGTTAATAAATAGGTAGGGCTAATGTTCCTTCACAGTCCACTAAAGAAAGTCCCCCTAAAAGGCCTTAAATGTCTACCACATGGCAGCTTACTTGGCTTTCTAATTTTGTTAACATGTTGTCCATGTCATCGTCTATCCTTCAGATAAGTTGCCCATGTCATTGCCCATATGTGTTCTCCTATCTGGCTATATAAAGCTTTGAAAGATGGTTAAGAAATACATTTTTGGAATATTTGATTGGATGGCTAGAGATGCAAAGGTGAATTTATGATACAGAGTAGACCATATGATTGAGATGGGGGTCAAAATGTGACATGTGGTTAATCTAGTGGCTTTACTACCCATCCAAGGTTTTGATTGTAACAGCTCTCCATGTTTCTCAAAATGGACTTGGAAAAGACCCATGCCTTTCCTTGGGCTGGGTAAACTACATGTTCCTAAATAATTATATTAAATAAAATATTTTAAAATTATGCAGTAGACAGCTTTCGAAATCTCCTTCTCTTTCTCTTTTTTCTTTTTATTTTATTTTTTTAGTCCTGGACACCTCATTATATTCTTTCTGCATATGCATGCATTAAAGAAGAGGTAAAAGACAAATAAAATAGAAAAATAGAAGGGTGGCAACACATTCAATGTGGAAATCACTACCTTAATTTAACAGTATACACAAAATAGTCTACACCTACAATAAGAACATCAGTATTTATATTGAAGCATAGTACGTTACTAATACCTCCAATTAAAAATATATGTAAAATAGTCGGCCTAGTTGGTTGACGACTTGGTACTAAACAGTGCCTTGTTAGTTTCTGCCAACTGACCAGTCAAAGTTGCATGTCTAATACTTCATCTGGGATGTTGGTTGGTATGCATCTGAAAAGCTACTAGTTTTGTTTTAACACTGGAAGGTTTGGTATGTGAATCCTAGAGCCCTGATCTTGTTACCTTGGAAATTCTCTGAGTCCTTTTGCATGCTTTATAGGGCAGCTTGGGTCACATTGACCATATGTAATAGGTTAAGGTTCCTTATGGGTGAAGCATGACTGGAACTGGATCCTTTGCCATATGTAGTAGATAACTACTTAGTTCCTGTTTTGATATTTCCAAACAATTGACATGTTCATATTGATGATAGAGCTCAATTTCTTTATTTCAATGCCTTTTGATAAATAATTTTCTTTCTTTACTAGTAAAAATTATCACATGAATTTTTTTTATATCCTACTGGTATTACTTAATTACAACCTTCTTTCGGTCAAATACAGTTGAAACCGAGAGTTACCGTTCAGAGCTTATGGAGGTCCGCGCTGAGCTAGAACCATGGGAAAAACTGTTGATTGAGCATAAGGGAAAACTTGATGTTGCTTCTAATGAAATCCAACTTTTAAAGGAGAAGGTGAGATGGTTATTTTAGTTTGAGATGTTGATACGAGTAGATGATTTGTGATTGCACACATTGATTTTAGTGCTTCCACATTTTGGAAGGCTGCATGCGTTGAAGATTTTTATACTGTGATACTGTCCTACATATATAGTGGATTAGATGGCATAAATTTTCAATAGGTTGGTTGAATGTGGTACTTGTCTGCTTCAGCATGAAGCTGGCTGCGTAGCTTTTCAAGATGCTCAGAAGCAGATGAATAAGATAATGGACAAAATTAAAGTAAAGAGTACAAGCATTGTTAAATCGCAAAGTGATTTAGAGAAATATAAACATGAAGCATCAGATGCTCGTAAAGTGGAACAGGTATTTGTTTTTCTGTCTCCTTTTGATTTCTTATCACCCCGCTGCCAAATTGGGTATCATATGACAAATTTAGACGTTCACAGGATTGCTTGAGAGAGCAAGAATTACTCATTCCTCTAGAACAAACTGCAAGACAAAAGGTGACAGAACTTTTGTCCACTATGCAATCGGAAAAGAGTCAAGGATCTGTTTTGAAAGCTATTTTGCAAGCTAAAGAATCAAATCAGATAGAGGGAATCTATGGACGAATGGGAGACCTTGGAGCTATCGATGGTTAGTACGTTCTCTACGTAACTAGTATTTGTAAAATAGTTCATTCTGATCTAGCAACAAGAAGTTTATGGATTTCTGATTAAATATCTAAAATTGATGCAGTTGCATTAGACATTAATCCCGTATAAAGGTCTATGTGCAAGCTTGGGGGGCCCACAAGGTGTTGTTGGCAGTCTAATGAGCTGTAATTGACCTTTAGGTTGTTATATTATAGGTTGGGTCTTTTTATTTTCTTGGGGTTTATTATAATAGGCCTAATTTATATTGCCATAAGTGATGTTTAAGTTAGTACACAAAATTAAGTCTAAAATGTTTGAGTTTATTCACTTTAAGCCAGTGTGATAGAGTCATTAGTAGTCCTTTTATGAGTCAATTTAGGAATTTCAAAATGTGTGTGTGTGTGTGTGTGTGTGTGTGTGTGTGTGTATTACGCCCCCCATCAATAAGGGATGATTGGAGTGAAGAAGTTTGTGTTTTTTCAAGAGTTTGGTGTTGTTGAGCAATGAATATGGGATTGGTGTCCCATATATGTTCTTTTCTTCTCTTCTTCTCCATTGATTACAAGCTATCTTTTCTCTCTTTTCATCACTTCTTTTCTATTCTAATTCTTCAACTTTTGTTCTTGAATCTGTCCATTGATATTACAACTTTTAAGCTTTCCTACCTCCGTTAGTATGCTTCATAACTCTAAATTTATCCATAGGATCAAGATCATCTTTTGCATACACAATATATTGACTGATTAGAGCAACCTTCCAGATTTTTATGCATATTCGATTTCTTCTGGTTGAGTTATTCAATTTTCTCATAGTTTGATTTGTCCTATTTTCCCACAACCCTGTTGCTAATCTCTCACTAGAAGTCTCCTAGCTTGGGATTAGTTAGGCATTAAAAATTAGTCTGTTGGACTACCTGGACTGAAGCACTGATTGGAGATGTCAGCTCTTCCGTTTTACTGGAGTGTCTTTCATTTTAAGCTTTCTTACTAATCACAGAGAGGAACAGACTTGGATATCATTTGAATTTCCTGCTGGTTTTAATCATATAGCAAATCTATGCCCATGAATATGTCCATATTGTATGAAACGAGCAATTTACATGATTAAGGATTATTTTTTTTATTTAAATTTTTTAATTAGGTTTTCAGGCTAGAAGAATTTATATTTATGCATGTATATATGCATATGTATTTATACAAAAAATTTCTTACTCAGGTGATATAATGAAGCCTGGCCATGGGGTCTCAGAGGTTGTCAAGTTAGGATCCCTCTGGTCATGAATTGTATTTATTTGTTTGCTGCCCTCATTTTCGTTAAGCTATAGAAATGCTTGTTTTTTGTTGTTAATTGTTGCCTAGCATGAGCTATGTGGTTTGTTTTGTTAGCTTGCTGTTAGGGAAAGACAACTTTTCCCACTTGTGTACAAATTGATGTAGATAGCCAACAACAGCTATATGAATAAAGATAATAACACAGATACATCAAGTCAAGCAAACCACAAGAGAACATTAAATTTTTAATGTGGAAAATCCTTGCTAGGCGAAAGAGAAACAATATGGGACCTAATCCAGATAATTCTCCACTGTAATATATAATAGGAATACAATCTACCTAGTCAAAGCTTGAGGTTACAAAGCATCAAGAGAAGTAACCCACACATGGATAAACAATAGATCAACAAAATAATAAGGGGATCTACAAAATACAATAACACTCTCACTTCAATGCCGATGTGACACATACAGGTAGAACTGTTATCTTTCCTTATTCTTTCAATAGGATGAGTGACGTCACATTACAATTGCGTACGAGAAAACACCTGAGAATATGTTCTGTCCCTCTCTGTTCATACTCAACACAATCACAGAGAAGGTAAACCTTTGCATGCATTCTTGGACACAAGAAGAAATGAGGTTCTTGTTTTTTTTTTTCTCACTCGAGGCTTTCGGCTTCCCTCCAAGTTCTCAGTTACACACACACTATTAGCCCCACCGCCACTTTCACTTAATATAGTGAAATGAGAGTGACAGAGGTCGGTTGAAAAAACACGCCTCAAGAAAGGTTGTAATATAAAAAGGTATAGCACCCATCTTCACGTGTACTAGGGAGGATCCAACACTTGCTGGTATGAAATAGATGCTCTAGGGGCATGGACCAGAAGTTAGCAAGCCGTGTGAGAGCCAGGTCATGAATTGTTTCCCCTCTTCCCTTGGTCATCATGAACTGCTTCAGATTTGGGTCAGAAGACAATGCTTTTTCCCTGCAATCTAACTCCGATGATGCAGAATTAAAGCTGTCATTAAGCAAGGCAAACCTATATTTTATATCTTGTTTCAAGAAAATCTACCTATTCCTAGTAAAAAAGTCGCCAAATATTTTCAGTTGTCACAAACCTCTAATGTAGGATGACTAGTCCCCAACTCAACAAATTAGGAACTAGCTCCATAGGAGGATCGATTCTTGAACAACATAAAGAGCACCAACATCAGTTTCAGAATTAGGAGGTTTTACTCACAGCCTTCACCAACCATAAGATGATCTTCAAACTGATGATGAATTATCTGAAAATAATTGAGATTGAAGAACTCAACAGAAGTAGCCTCTAAACAGTAAACCACGAACAATGTTCTCTCTCTTTTGAGGGTTTTTTTTTTTTTTTTTTTTTTTTTTTTTTTTAACATAACAAAGAAGGTAAAAGAGTCAATAATGGAAGGGAAGGAGGGAAGGAGGGAAGAAGAATAGAAACTTAGGAATCCCACCTAAGGTCGGATGAGTCCGACAGCCTAGGAAGCCCACTTGACATTACAATGACAAGCTTTCTTTGTTCTTAAATCCTGGTTGTTCTTGTCCCCTTTCATTCATATATTTAGCTAATGGCTTTGATTACAAAATAGAAAGTAGAAAACGGCAATTCTTGTTGACCATCTTCTTAAAAATAAAAACTCCTTCTTAGATAGAAAATATAAACTTCTTAATACATCCTTGCTAGATATAGAAATTCAAAAATAGAAAGTAAGCTAAGATCCTTTGAGCTAACAAAAACTAACTAAATATTAAAATAGCAACTTACTAGATTAGAAACTTCTAAAACAAAGAACTAAAAATGGAAAATAGAAATTCACTTAAGTATTAACTTTTAAAACAGGAAAGAACGAAAATAGTAGCAAAATTCCTTGGTGCACACTCAATGGATCTTGTAACAAAATAGAAAGGAAAACTATTCAAAAGCTGGAACTGTGAGAGATAGATAGAAGAAAGGAGGGAGGGAGTGTAAATAATCCGTCGTCCTACTACTATATATATAGAATTAGAAAGGCAGAAAATAAAGGACCTAGGACTCTTTTGGAGAGAGCCTAGTTACAATCCAAATATAAGAAAAACCAAATGAACTTAGTTAACTCCTAGACCAAGTCAACAAAGGCCACTAAGATAACTGCGCCTATGCAGTTACAATCGGTAATGGGCCTGATTAGGCCCATTACTTATCGGGCCCATTTCTTACATTATTTATTAAGACTAATAAGGGGGAATGGGTCGAAGTTAAGTTGGCCCATTTCCTTACTATTAATAGTCCTTATATCTTAACACCTCGCTTCAAGTTGGAGCACGGGGGAACGTAAGAGCTTCAACTTGAAACAATATAGCAACAAAGCAGCAGCAACAGTGAGAGCTTTAGCTTAAAACAATGTAGCAAGAGAAACAGCAAGAGCAACAGTAGTTCTAGAAGTAAAGCAACACAGTATAGGTTACTGTGAAGTAGCAACAACAGTACAAGCTTCACCTTCAAACAATGTAGCAACGGAAATAGTAGTAACAACAGTAGTAGTAGTAGCAACACATATCACTGTGAACCAAGCAACAACGAACCCTTGTAAGAATAACGACATAAAAAACTTTTTTGTTCGTTCTATCCCCAAAGACTTCCTTATCATGCCGTAATCAAAATCCTTACAAAAGCACAATATAGGCTACTGTGAATCAAGCAGTAGTAGCAGTAGAGCACACACCTAGTAGCAACAACCACACAGTATAGGTCACTATGTACTAGGCAACAATCAATGTCATAATATAGGTCATTGTGAACCAAGTAGAGGTAGCATCAACAGTAGCAGGAGTAGGAATAGTGGTGGTTACAGTATGATTGAAGAGGCAGTGAGGTTGCAATAGGTGCAAGTGATAGAAGTTGCACCTGAAGTTGCATCAGGTGTAATTGGTAGTAGAGGTTGCATGAGGTGTAGGTAGTAGTGGTTGCATGAGGTATAGGTAGTAGAAGCTGCATTAGATGTAGGTAATAGACTTCATCATGAACGTGGCAATAGTTATTTAAGCTCTCTTTAATGAGAAGATACAAACTTGAGCATATATATATGGCTAGAATTAGGGTAATAAGGCAAGTGGATTTTTGACAATAATTAAAAAAGTCAAAGATCTAGTTAGCAGAGGTGGACTAAAAATGGCAGGTAAATAATTAATGACAATTAGGATAAGTTATCAAAGTTAGGGTATGATCCAATAGTGGAATCAAGAAATCGAAGTTGAGGTAAAATTCCTTGATTCAGAAGCAGGCACAAATCACTAGATTAGATCGATAGTAGTAGCAGGACAGAAGCAGAAGCAGATAAAAAAACCAGATCCGATCAGATCTGATTTATGTTGTAGTCATGATAAAACCAGTAGATTCCAAGAACCCAGATCTTGAAAAATATCTGACCAGCAATAAAAGAATATCTCGAGCAACTATTCTTGTAGCCTAAATCAGCAAATCTTGAAAACTGATCAGATTTGAAGATCGGATAAGTAGGACCAATATAAAAAGGAAATTGAGATCTGATTAGAAGGGGATTTCGAGCAGCAGAATTCAATACAAAAGTAGTAAAAACAAGATCTTGATCAGCAATAGAATAAAAATCAGAGCTTGATCAGCACTGAATAGTTGCAGCAGATCCAAGAACCAAGATTTTGATCAGCAGATCAGGAGATGGCAATCACACTGAATAAGATCTTGAAAAACAGATCTTGATAAGTAGTAGACATCGTCAATAGAAATAAAAGAACCTGATCAGCAGTTTCTTGATAATTAGAGCAGCAACAGCAGAATACCAGATCTTGAAGGAGATCGATCTCTGATTTCTTGAAAATGAGATCTCGATAATAGCAGTATAAATAATCAGCAGCAAAAGAGACCCTGATCAGTAGTATTTGATGATCATAACAGCAGCAGCAACACCAGATCTTGAAGAAAATCTTGACCAGCAAGATTCAGTAGTAGCAGCAGTAGTGTAGATCAATAAATCAGTGGTAGCAACAACAATGGTAATTCATATCTGATTGGCAGTTAGTACTAGATAATCCAGATCTGATTAGATGGCTGCAGTGTAATGTTGATGGCTGCAGTTTGATATTGATGGTGTTGACAGCAATTGAAAATAACCAGTGTAACAGATCAGATCTATATCGCAGAGAGCAGGCAGTAGCAGTAGAGTATGACAGCAGCAATGTAGAAGATCTGATCTGGGCAGATCAGGTATATCATAGAGGGCAGATCAGTAGTATATCAAACCTAACAGGTAGCAACAGATCAGATCGATAGTGGTAGAGGTAAAGCATATTGGATCAGATCTATTCTAAGTAGATCTGATCAATCTCGACAGCAGCAGTAGTGAAGTCTATGAACAGTAGATCAGTAGTAGAGGTAGATAAGCAGTAGAGGCAGCAATGGTGGCTGCACACCAGAACGGAGACCTTTAAAACGACTCTCAAAATGGCACCTGCTCTGATACCAATGTAACAAAATAGAAAAGAAAGCTATCAAGAGTTAGAACCGTGAGAGAGATAGAAGAAAGGAGGGAGGGTGTGTAAATAACCTTTCCTACTGCTGTATATATAGAATTAGAAAGGCATAAAATAAAGGACCTAGGACTCTCTTAGAGAGGGCCTAGTTACAATCCAAATATAAGAAAAACCAATTGGACCTACTCTACCCTTAGACCTAGTCCACAAAGGCCACTAAGAGAACTGTGCCTATGCAGTTACAATCAGTAAGGGCCTGCTAATCAGAGCCATTAGTTACATTATTTATTAAGACTAATAAGGGGGGAATGGGCCTTAGTTAAGTTGGCCTATTCCCTTACAATTAACTGCCCTTATATCTTAAAAGATCTTCTAGAAGAATATTGAGAATCTTAAACATGCTGCTGTCACATGAACGGTACCACGTGGTATTGTTCACGTGAACAGTTTCAAGAGGTTGCAAAGGGCTGCAAGCTGGCCGACCCAATTCCAATGGCCCATTGTTGGCTGGGGTGATTATACATCAACCTCATATTGCTTCAGGGATTGCGTCTATGAGTACAAAAAGGGGATTCTGGATTATAGAACCTGTTGGCAAATGCAATGATGCTTGTATGTTATGACCACAAAGTCATATAAATTTAGGTCCTTGAGGTTTGGACATCAAAGTTCCCTACATCAAGGCTCACTATATCAGTGACAGCTAGAGTCATTGACTGCAGAGGATTAAAGCTATAAGCAATGGCCTGCATAACTCTGTTAGATGTGACTCTTAACACAGTAAAAAGAATTGTAAGTTCCTGTGGAAGTGAAAAACATATGCAAGGTCAGCATTGTTGAATGGTGAGCAAACTGATGTTCGGATTGGTTAGGATGAACATGGGCTAAAGCTTACTTCCCATTTCTTACGGTGGATCAGTAGGAAATAGGGGGGAAGAAGTAAATCCAGGAAAATACCAAGAATTTGATATTAGCAAGGAGCACATTTGAGACACTTTGTCAAATGATATTGGAAAGGTCACATAATCAGTTTCAGATGGCACATATTATGACTTAAAAACCCAAAAGAAATCTTTCAAAAAAAAGCCTCAAGTGCATAACGTACTTTAAGTTGAGCATCAATTCCCAAGGATTAAACGTTGTCATTGTAAGCGAAATAATGACGGATCGTCCTACTGGCAGCGAAGGCCAATCATTAAAATAAATTAACTTGTAAGGGTAGATCGTTTACCTTGAACCTCGTTGTCACAAGGCCTCCATGTGATCTTATCCCTTCAATAGTCGATTCAATTCTTCTTGGCAACACTTGTCTCTTTCCTGTCAGCAATGGCTTTCTCCCTTTGATAATGGTTTTCACAAAAAACCTTGGGAAGAATTCTCTAACCGATAATTGCTCCCAGGTTACAAGAGGGAGAAACATGAGATTGAGTGAGAGATGGAGAGACTAAGAAGTTACCTAGGCACACAACTCTCCTTTATCAAATAACTGGATAACTATTTTCTAGTTATTTTAACTTTTAAGTAGTTACAATAACTCAACCACTCTCACTCATCCACTAAGCAGATTAATTCTAATAAGCACTGTTAGTGACTAAAGAGAACTAATCCCTCCAAATATGACGTGGTAGTTTCAATTCAAAATACCCATGTTGGAGCCGCACCTAGATATTGGTGGTGGGCCACATGGTCTACCTAGGATGGACACATCTAACAGTCATTGCTTGAGATGCTCTTATATCAGGTTAACCTATGTAGATATCAATTCACAGTATGTTCAAAGGACGGGCCGAATAAGATGGCCACACAGTTTCCTATTCATGTTAGGTTGTGGATTATACATGTTATAATTGAAGTTACCCAAACATTTGGCAAAAGGAAGAGAATTCCTCCCTCTTGCTTAGTTTTAGCTCTATAAATGGATTATGCTGGATCGCTGCTACTTGCTCATGAAATGGAAATAAAATAGGAAAAGTGGAAATGGGGATCCATATGGAGATAGTGTATTGCCATGTTCCTGATTTGGAGAGTCTTCCGCCTAGTAAACTGTCAGGATGCATTGCGCCAGTCATCCATTTGTGGTAGTGATGGAGATTTGGATACCTCAAATCAGGATCAACAAATAAAGTAGCTTAATAGTCCATTACAGCAGTTTGATACGCTTGGACTATCTTACCTTTGACAACAGAAAACCAACCATATACTAATAGCGAAAAATACCTTCACTTGGTTCTACCAATCAGTGGGTCTGATTGGTCTCAAATTGTCATCGAAGGGTAGGTGATGAAGGGTGAGAATGATATCAGAAAATGGGCTTTAGCTGATGGTTGAATCAATAGTAAACTCACATTGTATGACCAGTAAGATGACCGCATTAACAGTAACTGTGAACAGTGTTTAGGCTGCAAAGTTTTTCTTTTTATTTTTTATTTTTTATTATTATTATTTTTTCATATAACAAGAAAGGGGAAAAGAATCAATGAATGGAAGGTAGAAGGAATGTAAGAGGATATAACCTTTAGCGTCCCACCTTAGGCCTTGGTAATCTCTTACTATCGGAGGTTTCTTACCTCATGAGTTTCTTACTCAACTGTCTCTCATAGCAATCTGAATCTTACAAACAAATTGTAGGCAAAGCCAATATTTCATTCAAATTTTTTTTTTTTTAAATGCCTACAAGGTAGCTCTTTTTATAGAGGGGCTGAGATGGTTTTAGACCTTCATTGGAACTTCCTCCTAAACTTAATGATTTGAATAGTTCCAAGGACTTATATTGGGACTGTTTTGAAGATAATTACTCTTTATATTTTCAAGGTCTCCACTCTTAATGAAATTAAATTTACTAATGATTCTTAGACTTTAAAAATGGCTCTTAAACTTTAAAAATGATTTTTAAACTTCTAAATTCATATGGACCACTTATCACCCATATATGGGTTTTCAAAATAGGCCCATTATAAAAGGAAAATAACAAATCCTAGACCATAACCCATATAACTCAATAGGCTACTTATTAACCCATTAGACTAGGCTTTGGGCTCAATTGGGCTTGTTCCGACATGAATACTTGTGCTGGAATTTATCTGCATTAACTCTTCTCTTTTCAGAAAAAACTCGACCTCGAGTTTTGTATAGGCGAAGAATCAATTGCATGTGATGCATGTCTAACTTCAGCCCATAACAATATTCTACTTGCACACAAAAGTCAGGAATGTAGTCTTGTAGGCATGGAGCTCGCTCTTCAAAGTACTTAGGCAGGATCACGAATTCAATGTGCCCAACTTCACAATCAACACCAAGAATATCATTGGTAACCGTCACAACCTCATGTGGAACGCTTGTGAAGTCTTTTTCAATCATGATTTCTTCAGTCACCACCACTTCAATCTTGTCTTCTTTTACCTCTTTAACAAAGTTTTCGATTGTAGGCTCTAAAGAAGGAACATCATTTGCCTTGTGATTGATCTTGTTTTCAATTTCAACCTCTTTAATGTAAACCTTCATAGTAGGAACATTAGTGTATTCTGGTAGGGGAGAGGTGCTCAATGGTGGAGGGAAAGCTTGAAAAGTAGAGGTAGTGCTTTGGTGACGGAGAGTGTTTGTTATGCCCTAATTTTGCTTAATTCGAGTCAAATGAGTATGTAGTTGATTAATCGACTCATGTATCTGATTCATTTGTTCTTGTTTGTGCCGTTGTTCCATTGATGTCACTCGATAAGTCAAGGCTTGTATGGAATCAAGAATCTGTTTCATGGTAACATAATCTTTTCCAGTTGATTGATGATTATTCTCTTGACCAGACATGGCTCTGATACCAAATGATGGAAATTTGGATACTCTAAACCAGGATCAACAAATAAAGTAGCTCAACAGTCCCATTACAGCAGTCGGATACGCTTGGACTATCTTACCTTTGACAATAGAAAACCAAATACTAACAATAGAAAATAACTTTACTTGGTTCTACCAATCAGTGGGTCTGATTGGTCTCAAATTGAGATCAAAGGGTAGGTGATGAAGGGTGAGAATGGTACTAGAAAATGGGCTTCAGCTGATGGTTGAATCAAGAGTAAACTCAAATTGAATGACCAGCAAGATGACCACATGAACAGTAACCGTGAATAGTGTTTAGGTAGCAAAATCTCTCTTTCTCTCTCTCTCTCTCTCTCTCTCTCTTTTTATTTTTTATTTATTTATTTTTATATATATAACAAGAAGGGGGAAAAGAATCAATGAATGGAGGAAGGTAAGGGGATATGATCTTTAGCGTCCCGCCTTAGGCCTTGATAGTCTCTTACTACTGAAGGTTTCTCACCTCATGAGTCTCTTCCTCAATTGTCTCTCACAACAATTTGAATCTCACAGACAAATTGTAGGCAAAGTCAACATTTCATTCAAATTCTCTTCTTTTTTTAAAATGCTTACAAGGTAGCTCTTTTTATAGAGGGACTGAGATGGTTTTAGACCTTCATTGGAACTTCCTCCTAAACTTAATGATTTGAATAGTTCAAAGGACTTACCTTGAGACTGTTTTCAAGATAATTTACTCTTTAAATTTTCAAGGTCTCTACTCAATGAAATCTTCACTAATGACTCTTAGACTTTAAAAATGACTCTCAGACTTTTAAATTCGTATGGACCACTTATCACCCATATATGGGTTTTCAAAATAGGCCCAATATAAAAGAAAACATAACAAATTCTAGCTCATAATCCTTATAACCCAATAGGTTACTTATTAACCCATTAGATTAGGCTTTGAGCTTAATTTGGGCTTGTTCCAACATGCATACTTATGCTGGAATCTATCTGCATCAGGTAGTGTTTTGACAGGGTTTGAGCAACATGGTTGGATCACTAGAGCATAAATAGGTGTGGTTTAATAACTCTTCATTTTTTCTTCTAGTTTTGTTTAAATTTATTGACTTGACTGTTCACACCAAGAGGTTGGAACAGTAAACCAGATGATATGACTGGCTGAGGCCTATGGTCTGCCTAAGAGAACAAAATTATAGAACCATGTTAAAAGTGAAGTTTATCATGACTTGAAAACCCAACCTGTCAAATGAAAAATAACAACTTTACCCATTAGCCCCAAAACCTGCTTGCTGTCTGGGAATGACTTATATTATTTGCTTTTTTTTTTTTTCATCATTTATTATTTTATACTGACTGTATGGGCTGGATGGTTGAAACACTGAAGCATTTGATTGGTGGCCCAAACAGTGAGAGTTGTCTTTGCAAACACTGACTTGTAGGGACGTCCTAGTAGAGCATGGATTGAAATTTGTATTTTCATTCTAGAAGAACTTGGATATTGTTTCTTGGTCTACAGTGCATTTTTAAGAAGTGACAAATGCATATTGTACATTTGAATAACAAAATGCATGTTCAGGTGTTAATATTTTTGTGTAACCTTCTTTTCCCAATTCCTGCAAACCCTACGCATAATATGGAAATCCCTAGTGTCAATTTTTTTTTTCCCAAAATGCATTTATTTGCATCTTCAGAATAGAAACTCTTGTAACTAACTCTTTTTATCTTTTTATTTTATAATTCTTGCATAATGATATGCATGCAAAGTTCCCATTAGAAAATGTTTACTTGTCATTCTTGCTTTATTCAAATTTTTTTCCTACTGTTTGGTGCATAGAAAGAAGTTCAGCTTGGTTTCTCATGGATAACTGCATCATAATCAATTCTATTATAGTTTTGTTATTTGAATATTTCCTCTCTTGCAGCAAAATATGATATTGCTATATCAACAGCATGCCATGGACTTGATTACATTGTGGTAGAAACAACTAGTGCAGCACAGGCATGCGTGGAGCTACTACGGCGTAATAATCTTGGTGTTGCAACTTTCATGATATTGGTAATTATCATTTGTTCAAATTGCTGTCGAGGAGAAACCCTTGTTTCTTGTTGAAATTTCGCAGAAAACCCACTGTTTTTCAATTGAGTGCTCACATTCAATACAAGGAGAAAATCCATGTTTCCAATTGAGGTTTTTGAGTTAAGGGAAAGAGAAACAAGTTTGTGATTTCTCTTCCTGGCCGCTTGATTTTGAGCTTTTCATATTCTAGGTTTTTTTTTTATTTTCTTTCTTTTCCTTTTTCACCTCACAGATACTTTTTATTTTTTACCCCTCACAAAGTTGAATGGAACAAAAACTTGCAAAAAAAGAAACTGAAATTAGAGAGCAGAGGCAGAAGAACAAAAACCTTCTTTCATCAGTCTCTCTTTCTTACCCTCAAAGTTCTGAGCGGAGATTTTGAACTGGGTGAAGAATTACTTTTAGTTGGGTGGTGGGCATCTTTCTTGCAGCGCAAGCAAGCGTCGGCGGGTGCGGAGACAAGCATGGGTAATGCGATCTGAAGAGGAGATTGTAGTGAAGGACTTACGGCTATGGGACTGTCTGGATTGTTTATGTTTGGGGATTGAGGAGAAGAGAGAGTGGAGACAGGAGTTAGAGATTGGTTTTGCTTGGGTTTTTCTGAAGATAGTGCTAGAGCAATCCCTATGAGGCATCTCTAGGACTTCCCTCTCGTCGCTTGGAGGGGTTCGAACCCAATCAGAGACTTATCTTTGATGAAATCTTCAAAGAGGGTGATCTTGTTGATATCTCCAGAAAATTGATTGGCAAGGCCTTCCAAGGTCTGAACTATTTTAAATTTCTCACTGCACAGGCTTTCTTGAAAAGGACCCTAGGTAGAGGAAGAGAAAAAGAACTAAAAATTCACTTCACTCCTCCAAAAGGGGTAGCTTTGTCATTAAAACATTAAGGTTGAGGTGATGTCATCAACTAACAGAAATAAGGAAACGGACTGGGGCTGCTTGTAACAACTTTTTTGAGGTAGGGGAAGCGGTTGTAATTGTTTGAAACTTAAGGGTAGAGCCTGGAATTATGACTAAGTTCAGGGGAGGTATGAATAAGTTTCCCAAGATTCTTTGTAAAATTCAATTAAAGTTGGTTACTGCAATATTTGAGGTTATTATTTAGGAGAGAGGGATTCGGCGCTTGTGCATTTGGATTTGCCCCTCTTCTTGGTGCAAATATTGGTGACTGGGAGCTGTTGAAGTTCCTTCTTTCAATGCGATTAACCTGTGGTAGAATGTCTTCTGAACTTTTTTTTTTTTTTTTTTTTTTTGGGGGGGGGGGGGAGAGATCTGTTATTCTTTTAAAAGTTATTATTTCCTATTTGTAGTTAGTAACACATTTCATTTATTGTTGGTTCTCAATTTGATATATCATATTGTTTTTTTGATAGCCTAGTTGCCAAATGAGCATGCCTTGGTGATCATTGTAATCACCATCATCAAGCTTGGTGCAACCTTATTGTCTCGCTGCACTGAGATATACATTCATTTATGTTTGTAACACTACACTCTGAATGCATGTGAGAAATGTATAGCTAAATTATGTCTGGTTTAGAATAAATAAAATCATGTCAAAGTCTCTTTTTTTTTTTTTTTTTTTTGAGGGGGTGGTTATAGGAGTACCAGTCAAACAACCAGAGAACACTAATTATTAATTGACTTATTTCTGAAAAATAATGAGTGACAGATTCTTCTTTCACAACTGATGCAAATTAGGGATGTTTAAATGGTGATTTGACAGGCAATAACTATTGTGCCATCACAGGTACAAAGTCATTTTATGACTGCCATGTGGCAGCTTGAGCACCCTTGTTTTGGCACAAGTGGAACCACTCTTTACCCACTGTCAAATTCAAGCCTAATGGAGTTTTCATGTGGAAGAAAGAAGCTTGGACAAATAGTCAAACTCAAGTTAAGGCAGTACAGTTTAATGGCTGAAAATACAACGGAGAAGTCAAATAAAACGTGAGCCATATGGTTGGGTTGGACTCCTAAATTTGACAATGTGGCCGAATCAGGGTGGTGGCTCTTTCTACCCAGTGGTTCGGAATTTTGATTGGCCGCATTGCTTCTCCACATGGCTCAAAACCAGCACATGTTGTGTTAGTTCTGGCACATGCATTATGCTGCCTTTCGTCATATGCAAGCTAATTAGTAGTAAAATAGAATTGCTAGAAGCATTATTATTGCCATTGATGTGTCCACAAAGGTGAAAGTTCCTTTTTGCTATTTCATTGTCCAGGAGAAACAAATGAATCATGTATCAAAGTTGAAGGAGAAAGTTACTACTCCTGAGGGAGTTCTACGACTTTTTGATCTGGTCAAAGTTCAGGATGAGCGGTTGAAGCTAGCCTTCTTTGCGGCTCTTGGGAACACGGTTGTAGCAAAAGACCTGGATCAGGTGGATTAGAATCTCTTCATATTTACTCAATGTTCATTGCTTTTCCTTGAAGTATACAACATAAGTTTGATTACATGTAATTCAAGTTCACTGTTATTTTTGTCTGCATTTTGTATACAGTTAGCAAGACCTTGTTTTCAAGAAAATCACAATTTCATTTAGAAAACTGGTAATATTGTCTGAGATTTGAAAAATCTAGGTTGTTTTAAAACTTATGTAAGAACTTGGACATCGTGCTAGTGGTTTGTCTCTTTTTCTGTCTTATTTTCCTATCTGTCACCCGTGAAAGTCAAGTAGGAAACTAAAAGGAAAGCAAAAGGAGGATTATCAGCAGGCCCTAGAGATACCAAAAAACCGGAGTTCATGCGACCTATGGATGAATTCTTACCATGACTGGAACTCTAGGGCATTTATGTCAGTAAAATGTGATACAGATGTTATATGGATTCTAAAATGACATTTGATACCGAGGGAAGCCCGGAATAGAAGTCGGTCAATCACTTGAAACGAGTAACTGAAAGAAGAAACAATATTACAGGAAACCGGGCCTAATGGCCCTTTCTAAGTAAACCACCCAAGCCTGACAGCTCCATGTCACTGTGCTCATGTGCTTTGGCTTCTTTCAAAATCATTTTCGAACACACAGCTTGGAATGTTTTGTGGACTTCGATCTTATTTGTTAACTTCATTCTTCTTTTTAGGGAAATAATTAGAAATTGGAATTCAATATGTATGGAAGACCAACATCTATGTAATGTTAGAATCTAAAATGTGAAAAACCTTCCATGCTAGTGAGAGAAAAATGTGCATCTTTGGTTTAGACTCTATAGGCATAAAAAAAATGCACTCCCTAGGTAGCAAGTGGGCCTTACACATCCATAGAATGTAAATCTCATGGAGCTACAAGTTTGTTCCACACCCTTATGGTCACAAAATTACCAAAATATTCTCTGCTCATAAGTGAGCCAATGATAACAAGATGGGCTTAAATCCTTGCAATGGCCCCCACAACCAAAATTCTTACTTTTGTACATATAATGGGTACATTGGAGGCAGCCCTTGTGTAGTCATAACTTAGAGAGTAGTGAACTTTGTGTAGGGTTTTAACTTTGGTAGGCCAAAACCAAGGAACTCCAAAAATTTTAAGTGCCTTTTGGGTGCTCAACTCGTTGATAAGTTGATCATTATGCTTTATTGTAAAGGTGGAAGTCTTTAGTTCAACTCCCAGCAAGACAGTTATTTTACTTTTTATATAGAACTCCCACAATTTAGGAACCTGATTCCCAAAATTTAGGAACTGCAGGTCATGAGTGATCCCACTCCAAATCAAATTATTTGTTAGTTTTACATGAATAGAGGGGTATTAGAAGAGTTTTGATCACTAAGGATGGCCCAGGAGCAAGTTAAGTCTTTTCGTACTTGAGTGATTTGTCCCACTACTTGGGGGAGAGTATAGATTCCTCATCTAGACGGTGAAACTAAGCCACATTCAGTTCCAAAAAGAGGACCAACTCTGACCCCAAAAACCTTGGTCAAGAAGGCACTGAGTCTGGAGTGAACAGTAATCTCACACATACAGTAGATAGAGATGCACAAACTAATTGACCCTCTTCTTTGCCGTAATTAGTAAGTGTACTTTGGATATTGTCACCTTTTGATCATTAATCAAAGGTTTACTCTTGCAAAGGTGCATCCAGGAGAAGTACTACCCCTCTTACTGTAGTCACTTATGTGCCATCTGTTTGAGCTACTTCCTGACTTCAAATTGAAGCAGTGCTCAGTTCACCACGAAGTTAATTGCTGTATTGAAATGTGAACTATCTAGGGAAGGTGGTGAGGAAAGACATGCATAGTTTTGGCCTTGTTTCAAGTATGACGTCGAATAGAGCATATTGGAGGACAAGAATCCATGTAGCCAACCTCATTTAGTTTGGATAAAGCTATGGTTGTTGTTGTTGTTGTTGTATCTACTTCAGTGCTTCAAGTCCTTTTCATTAATCGGTGCCTCTAATTTTGCAAGTGATAACAGTTCTTTTCTGGTGCATTTTGTTAGGCAACAAGAATTGCATATGGTAGAAACTATGAATTCCGGCGTGTGGTGACACTTGATGGAGCTCTTTTTGAGAAGTCTGGAACAATGAGTGGTGGGGGAAGCAAGCCACGTGGTGGTAAGATGGGGACTTCTATTCGAGCTGCCAGTGTTTCTGGAGAAGCTGTGGCAAATGCTGAGAACGATCTTTCTAAGCTGGTTGATCAGCTATCTAATCTACGCAAGAGGATCACTGATGCGGTGATGCATTATCAGCAAGCAGAGAAAGCTGTTTCTCATTTGGAAATGGACTTGGCGAAAGGCCACAAGGAGGTCAAAGACGAGTACAGATTACAATGCTTGTTTTTATTCAATTTTGTCTATTTGGACCTTGCTACACTAAAGTTGAAGTTTTCATTTCTGAGCAGGTGGAGAGTTTGAATGCTCAATACAGAGACATAGAAAAACAACTCAGTTCTCTAGAAGCTGCATCACAACCAAGGCAGGATGAACTTGATAAACTGGAGGAGCTAAACCACATTATATCTACCGAAGAAAGGGAGCTTAACAGAATCACTAAGGATTCTAAAAAGCTGAAGGAGAAGGTGGGTGAGTGATGCTAAATTTTCATTCATCATCATCGATCACAATTACTTTGACATTGGACAGAAAAACAATCTTATTGTTGCCTTTGTATTCTGTCAGTCCTGAACAACCATGATTTATACTTTTCATTTTTAACTGATTCCACTCAATTCAACTGAAATAAGCCATATATTAACTAAATGAGGTTGGTTACCCGGATCCTTTTTTGCCATTCCACTCGGTTGAAAGCTATACTAGTTTCCAGTCCTAATCATGCATGCCTTTCTCACCATGTTTTCACAAAGTCATTTAAACTTTTAGCTCCTCCAATCTGAATCGTATTACTACTCACTGGTGCATTCAGAGTTCTTCGTTGCACATGTTTATATCGCCAAGGTTATAGGAATTGGGATTGGATAGGCCAATTTGGATCAGAATTGGCCAAGCTCGATTCCCAATCCCATCACTGATTCTATCTGATTCCGATCCTATTGGAATAGGTTTTGGTAGACACTGTTCCTGATCTTCAAACCGATTACAAAAAACCTTGATACCACCTCAAGCGATAATGTCTCTTAATCATGTTTGAATAATCAGAATTGCTCACTGCCAATTATGTTTTGATTCGGACTCGAATCACTTGAATCGGTGAAGGTTGTTTCTCCCCATTCAATTCATTTTATTGGATCGGGGTGGAATTGGCTGAAAATATTAAGAAACGGTAACCAAAAAAAAAACATCACTCTCACTTTTAAACCCTACCTCTCTCCCTCCCTTCCCCTCTCGACACTGTTCTTTGCTGCAATCTTAGCTTACCCTATTCATTGGCATGTGGGGATCAAGAGGGTGGATGATGAGGGAGTTATAGGCTTATAGTAAGCCAATCTCTCTCTCTCTCTCTCTCTCTCTCTCTTTCTCTCTCCCCTTCTCTCTTTCTCTCTCTCCCCTCCTCACCTACTTTCCTACACCCTACCCTCTTATCATTCTAAAAACGGTTAAAATGACTCTCCCACCACCTCTTGAGAAGTTCCTCTGCTGACCAATGCTCCTGAGTCGACCAGGTTTCCTAAAATAGGCCTCGCTCTTCTCAGATCTTGATTGAGTGAGGGAATAAATCTGAATCCTTGTTCCTCTTTTATTCTGCAACATGCCCAAAGCAAACAGATCCACCAATCAATAAAAAAAAGAAGTCCAAAGCAAACCTACAAGTTGGAGGATGTCGTTCTCCATCTTTCACAACTTCCAAGTGCTCCGGATGTGCCGCATAACCGCTCTACTCCTCTTTGGTTCTGTAACTTTTGTGCAACAAATGCGTGAACATGGTAGTGTGGTGGAGAACCTGATTTCTTCTTTTCCCCCTTTAATCTCACCTCTCTCTCTCTCATGGTAGTGTGGTGGAGAACCTGATTTCTTCTTTTCCCCCTTTAATCTCACCTCTCTCTCTCTCTCTCTCTCTCTCTCTCTCTCTCTCTCCCTCCCTCCCTCTCTCTCCCCCCCACCCTTGCAACTCTCTCTCTCTCTCTCTCTCTTTCTCTTGCTCTCCATTCCTCACCCCTGATAATCCATCTTCTCCCTCCCTCCCTCTCTCTCTCCTCTTTTCAGTTCTCTTGTTCTCCCTGCTTCTCTGGTGCCGCAACACTCCATGTCCCCCTCCCTCTCTGGTACTCCCACTTCCCTCTTTCTCAGATATTCTGGACGCCTTGCAAGAAGCTTCCCCATGTGTTTTTTTTTTTTTAATGTGATATGTACACGAAGCACATGAAAATCTCGGATCAGACTTTCCAGATTGGGTGGACCGGATTGGCCGATCCATATGGTGGCATATTAGATCCGGCACACTTGGGATCAGGCTGGCCAATTCCGTCGACCCAAGTTCGATTCCTCGAACCTTGCTCTCTTATCATGTATGGGAACTACTCCTAAATTGTTACCCTCCAAGAAAAGAAGTAACTATTCCTAAATTACCTGAAATGTGTTCATTCCTTATTTTATCTTTTCTAGTTTTATTATTCTTCTATCTCAACATCCTGATTGCTAAAGGGTTTGGGGCCTGCAACACGAAAAGCACCAATGGAGTTTTTTCATTTCTGACTGATTGAAACAGAATTTAGAACTTCTTGCCTTCCGACTACAGGCTTTTGTTACATTTTTTTATAATGCCTTTCAGGCTTTTGAGCTTCAGAGGAAAATAGAAAATGCCGGTGGTGAAAGGTTGAAATTGCAAAAAGCAAAGGTCAACAAAATTCAGTGTGTAAGTATATATACCCATCACCCAACCAATGGTAAAACCTCTAAAAGGTTTTGCACTAACAAAGGTCACTTTTCAGGATATTGATAAGGGCAGCACAGAGATCAACCGTCACAAAGTTCAGATAGCGACAGGACAGAAAACGGTGAAGAAGTTGAAAAGGGGGATTGAGGAGTCAAAAAAAGAAAAAGAAAAAGCTGTTGAAGAAAAGGAAAAACTGCTTGCTACTTTTAAAGAGAAAGAACAGAAAGCATTTGCAGTACAAGAAAATTACAAAAAAACACAGGAGGTTATTTAGCATACATCAATGTGAGTTACATGATTAATCCAATTTTATATTATATTTATGATTTCTGTTGTATAATATACAGCTCATTGATCAACATAAAGATGTCCTGGACAAAGCAAAAACAGACTACAACGACCTGAAGAAAACTGTCAATGACTTACGAGCTTCAGAGGTTTGAATGGCCGACAGACTTTCCATGTTATGTCCCTTAATCTGGCCACTTTTATCTTCTGCTTTAAAATTTATTAAGCTATTATGGATGGCACAGGTTGATATTGATTATAAATTACAAGATATGAAGAAGCTTCTAAAGGAATGGGAATTGAAAGGGAAAGGCTTCAAGAAAAAGCTTGATGACCTACAAAGTGAACTCACAAAACATATGGAGCAGTAAGCATAGCTGGATGGAATGTTTCTAGTTAGGATAGCAATTTTAATTTTCTGGAATGGTATTTTAGACCATTTTGTGGTTGCAGAATTCAAAAAGATGCCATAGATCATGAAAAGGTACAAGCAACCCTGATGGACGGGATGATAACTGAGGTTTGTGACCTGAAGAGGGCCCTTGAAACTGTTGCATTGCTTGAAGCACAACTTAAAGAAATGAATCCGAATCTTGATTCTATCTCAGAGTATGCATTTTCATTCTATATGCTTTTATGGTTAGTATTCATGTTGATGATTTCTCAAATTGCTTAAAATAATGACCTTTATTATTATTACAGGTACCACAGAAAAGCTTCTCTGTACACTGAGCGTGTAGCAGAACTGAACACAGTGACTCAACAACGTGATGATCTGAAGATGCAATACGATGAATTGAGGAAAAGAAGGCATTTGTGTCCTCTATATTACTGATTGTTTAGCATATCTAATGAGTTTCCATTTTTCTTCCCTGTTATGGAATTAATTCTCATATGATAAAATTGGCCATGACATCAGGTTGGATGAGTTCATGGCAGGATTTAATACAATATCCTTGAAGTTGAAGGAAATGTATCAGGTTTGTGAAATGGGTTACCTGACATGTATTCTACGAGAGGAGCCAGCTTGCTGTTGTATTTCTATATAATGGTTTATTTTCATGACATGGCTCAATTCTAATTCTTTGTTGCTTACTTGCTCACAACTGCAAGGATTGAGTTATTCTTCTACTATGGTTCCATAACCTATAGGAGAACATAATTGGGACATGTTCTGTGACCCAGCCTGATCAGTTGAAACAATCAACTCACTACCTGGTCACTGAAATGGATTAATCAGCATCCTTGCCAGTTTTTATCCATATTTGTTGACTTCTAAAGCTCCTGTTTCACTTTGATGGCTGAACCATTAACTTGGGCTTTCAAACCATTAGTAACCAACACCTGCATACATTCTATGTATATTTAACACACATATTAAAATTACTTTCTGAGTTCCAATAAGGTTTGAACATTATGACCCTTAAACCATTTTCAAATGACCCTTAACACCCCCCCACCTCACACACCCCACATATTTTTTTTTTTAAATATTGGTGCTTTGTTTCTTTCAATTTTTGAAATATTAAACATGTGTCTACCTATGTGACTGGTCACTCAAAACAGGTGGGTGGACAATCTTGGTTACTGAGGAACCACCATTGGTCTGGTGGTTAGGTCTCCAGTTGTTGATAGCAATCGGAGACCTGGGAATGACCCATTCTCTTCTGTGTGCTTTTTTTTGGGGGGGTGGGGGTGGGGATGGGATGTGTTGGGACAATTATACTTGAACCAGAAGAAGACAATCTGGGTTTCTTAACAAATTTTTATGCTTCTGGGCTAATTGATGGTCCAAAATGAAATTGTTACTGCTCGGGAAGATCCATACCTTAAAACAAGAGCATTCTTGTGTTGTACCTTAAAGGGAAAATATTCCTGTTTCTTCTGCTGGCATGATTTCGTTCAGAGTAACGAGTTTGAATATTGTGCCTTCTGCAGATGATTACACTTGGGGGTGATGCAGAATTGGAGCTAGTTGATTCTCTTGATCCTTTTTCAGAGGGTGTTGTTTTTAGTGTCAGACCTCCAAAGAAGAGCTGGAAAAACATTGCAAATCTGTCGGGTGGTGAGAAGGTCTCTTTTAATCACCCCCCCTCTCTTTTTTTTTTTGGGTGCAGTCTGTTAATCTTGAATGAAAAAGATACTAATATATAACTAGTCATTTTAATCATGAATGATTTGATTTTTTTCCCCAGACACTCAGCTCATTAGCTCTGGTGTTTGCGCTTCATCACTACAAACCTACCCCACTTTATGTAATGGATGAGATTGATGCTGCTTTGGGTACTTCAACTCTTCAGCTTTTTTAATTCTGTAAAATTTGCCCAGTTTCCTTTCATTCATTTCTTTTTATGCTCTTGCAGATTTCAAAAATGTTTCCATTGTAGGCCATTATGTGAAGGACCGGACAAAAGATGCACAGTTTATAATCATCAGGTAATGGGGGACCAAGTCATAGATTATTAACAAATGATTGTATTTTTTTTTTTTTTTTTTTTTAATTTTGGTTATATTTGTGCTCTTTGCAGTCTCAGAAACAATATGTTTGAGTTGGCGGATCGACTTGTTGGCATTTATAAAACTGATAATTGCACCAAGAGTATCACCATCAACCCGGGGAGTTTTGTGGTTTCTGAAAAGGTGGCATGATTTCGTTGCTTAAACTGCTCTGACATGCATTGTGAATATTCTAGGCCATACAAGCCATTTTAAAAAAATTGGTTGTAAGTGTTGGTTATGCAAGAACTAGACACATCTAATCTAATGTATGTACTTATTCCTAATTAAGTTATGCCCAGGGTGGATGAGGTTGCCGTTGACTATTGCATCAACAGTCAACTGTGCTAACAAGTTGCAAGAATTAAAGGATATACTTGTTTCTATCATGTGTTCACAATTTTAAATATGTTTGAAATGGCAGATTTTACTTATGAATATATGTTTCCTTACTCATGTACTAGGAACTGTTTCCATAAGTCTTGCCATTTATTGTAGCAGCGTGAACTCTGTGTGTGTGTGTGCTAACAAGTTGCAAGAATTAAAGGATATACTTGTTTCTATCATGTGTTCACAATTTTAAACATGTTTGAAATGGCAGATTTTACTTATGGATATATGTTTCCTTACTCATGTACTAGGAACTGTTTCCATAAGTCTTGCCATTTATTGTAGCAGCGTGAACTCGGGTGGGTGGGTGGGTGGGCGCGCGTGAGCGTGCGCGTGCGTGCGTGCGTGTGTGTGTGCGTGCGTGTGCTTCCAGCAACCAAATTGCCACAGTTTATGTTGCTCATTTTTAGGGTTTTTAAGTGTGTGTGAATCCAACAGTTTATGTTACTCATTTTATAGGGTTTTTAATTTTCTTTCCATATTTAAGACATTCTAATTACACGAGGGCATTCAATTGGCTTGCATTTATCATGAACATAACTACCGAAGTTGTCCTAGCCTAGCGAAACTGCCATATGTTAGTTATAAAGGATGTGAGAATGTACTCTTGGTATGAGTGCTGAAACTGTCCTTTTTTTATTGGATTTTACATAATTGACAAGAATCACAATGACTTAACTGCCATGTTTCGTTATTCCAGTCTAATTCACATACTATTGACAGCAGAGCCTTGCAACCTACAACTAGATGCCGTGGGCCTTATTAATGTAGGTGATGTATACATACTAATTGCAATTGCATTACAGACACTACTAGTAATGGACTGATCAAGTGAATCATTGTGATGATTATCTTGGAGCCATTGCACGGATAGTAGAATGCTAGTAAAGCCATAAGGTTCTGGCCAGTACTCCAGTTTTTTATTTTATTTTATTTTTATTATTTTTATGCATAAACATTACATTTGTATCAGCCTTCAGTTGAGGCCATACTCGTGGACGATTGAAATTTTTTATCTTAAATTTACTTAGCTTTTGTACTTCAAAGAAGTATTTGGTCCTGTGGGAATCCATACTGCACTCAACTAGAGTGGTATTCCTAATACTGTTTTTGAGTCATGCGAGTGCTTTTGTTTGTCAATACGGACTTAAAGTCTACATTCCAAAAACATAGGGGCCCTGCTATGATATGGCTCTGACCTAGTCCAGACTGGCTCTTGGTAGATTATAAGGAAATAATAATACCTTTGACTTAAAACTTTAAAAAGTCACATATTTCTTTTTTGAAATTCAAAATTTGTGATTTAAGTGTTATTGGAAAGTTTATTCCAAGAACCGTGGAATGGGTTAAAAACCAAAATTTATATTGACCAAAAAAAAAAAACGAAAAAAAAAAAAAAAGTAAATTCATTACCGATCAGGCCCACAAGTCAAAATACAATCCATGGAAATTCTTAGCTTTGAAATCTTTGAAATACTTGGGTCTAAGAATAACAAATCATTTAATTTTGACCAGTTTAAAATTTTGATCTACCTTGACCCGGGCAACCCTGCAAAGGGGGTTTGGTCATTAAACACCTAAAATGATTTTACATATCCGAGGTCATTTGAAATCTTCAAAATCATAAGAATAACTTCCACCCATTGTTCGAATAATCATTGTAAGACCCATACGCCACGAACCCGGTTTAACCTTACATTCTCATGTCGTGACCGGTCTTCCCATCATAATCGACTCAAGTGAACCAATTGTATGAAGAAACCACAATATAAGGTAAGTAACGAGTCAAATTTAGTTGGTGTGGTTGACCGTTTAAGATCGTGTGGAAGCAACTAGTCAAAAACTAAAAACCAAAAAATTTTGGTCGTGTAGTAGCAGTTTTGAGGGGTGTGGTCACTACGTGTGGTCGATACATGAGACCACACATGAGAGTGGTTGCATATTTTGGACGTGTGGTCAACGGATTCTACGACCCCACGTGCGACCACACGATGTTGAACAGACTCCGTGTTTATGAAACTTTCCTAATTTGAGGGGGACTCTTTCCTAATTAAAGTGAGACTCTATATGGAAGTTTTCCTCTATATAAGGGACGTTCCTTAGCCTCTCTCACTTTTTTAGAACTCAAATTGAAACCCTAAACCTAAGAGAGAAAGAGAAAGGAAGAGAAGGGGAAGAAGGAGATTTGGAGAAGAAGCTTGGAGAAGAAGGTTTTGAAGAGAAAAGTTCTATCTCCCTATAGCAAGCTTAAGGTATGGACTTGACTCTGTAGGCTAGATTAGATAGGATAGGTTCTTTTTATCAAGTTGATGTGTTGAATCTAATGCAACGATTTCGATTATGGAATTTCTAAAAAAAACCATGAGAAAATAGATTAGGGATAATGGTTAATGAGAAACTGTAAATAATGGCCATAGAATAATCATAGGATGAACCCAAGTGATGAGCTGAGGAATCGACTCAGGAAGAATTCGGATTGAAGATGAAAAAGTGACTAAACATCATGTGGTCGCAGTCTATGGTCGACCACAGGGTGACCAGAGGGTCGACCACAGTTATTTGGGAAGTTCCCAGGAAAGGTGTGGTCGCATGGTGTGGTCGCATAAAATGCGACCACAGGGTTTGACCACACAGTGTGTAGTCTCATATATTGTGACCACAGGATCAACCACACGTGCGACCATACGTTAACAACAAGTATATTTTGAGATCAAACAAGGTTATTGACTATTGTAACTTGTAAACTTGAACCCTAACTTAAATACATTAATTGTTTAGGTTCCTAATAGATTTAAAGTGACTTCCAAAGCTTGGGAGAGGAACAAACATCGATCAAAGGTGAGGGAACAAGACCTAAACTAATTGGCTAATAACAAACTGTTTTACTTATTGAGTCCAATGCCATGATTGATTCTATGCTTGTATGCTTGTAATGTGCATTTCACATGTCATCCAATATTTCTGCTATTACTGCTCATGCATATTTAATTCTGTTTATTTATAACATGATGATGATGATGATGATTCTAGGAATAAGCATGTGAATGTATGTGTGTGGTTAGTGTGCTTGATGCTAGTGGAGCATCAGGAGGAGGACGTGACATTGTGGTTCATCCTGGTCACCAGACTCTAGCACTATCTCTACTCAAGTTTTGCCCATTAACATCGTCGTATCACCATTACCTTAGTAGAACTATTACGTCGTAGGGAATCAGGGGAGGTGGTCTCGGACCGTGTAGTCTCTAACTCTGCCGGGGGACCTTAGCTCTATCTCTATGGACGTATTGAGGGATGCTGGGGTGAGGCCTTGGATACACTATTTGGCATTAGGATTGGTTAGTTGCGAGCCCATTTTGCAAGCCCTTGCCAATAGGAGTTTATGTGTTGATATGGGTAGGGCATCAGGGGAAGTGTTATGCGGTGTTTGATCCGGGCACTTTAGCTCTATCTTTATTCCATGATGGGTGCATGTGGGACGACAATAGTGTTTGATCTATTGGGCGGCTTCATACACTCGTGTATAGAGGTGCGGCGGCCACCAATCATTTCTATAGCATATTACAAACTCATAAACCGGACCAAAGATATGAATTGAATGCATGCATATGTTTGTTGCATTGTTTTGTTTTCTCACTGAGCTCAAGTTGGAGAATTGACCCTCGCGCGCGTAATTCTTTTTAGTTTCTGATGTTGCAGGTATTACGGTTGAAGATTATGTCGACACGCCAATATATGAATAGGTGGCGGCTATGGATGTACAAGCTGTGGAGGACAGATATGACTCGTCAAGCTAGTGTTTCAACTATGGATACGCTTGGTGTTTAATTTTCGTATTTGGATAATTGTAATATGTATTAAATTATGTTTTGGTTACTTGGAGATAATTGGAATATGAATTATTTATCATGATTAGACCTCAGTTTATTATTAATAAGACTTCCGCTATTTACTTTATTATCTCTGATTAATGTGGAATGTGTTTTGGTTTAACATGGTTGGCATAGCCTATACAAGATCCTGGTTGAACCGTTGATTTATTGACGATTCATCACACCATTCTGGTTAGTCCAGAATTGGGGTGTGACAATCATCATCTCTGGAACTGATTGTGGGGTGAAAAAATGAGACGTTTATGCTAGCTTGATAGTATTTGCCTTCAAATTGAGTCTTCTCTCTCTCTCTCTCTCTCTCCGTCTCTCTCTAATTCTTCAATTTATATAATTTTCATAAAACTCTCTTCCACCGGGTAGCCTTCACACTTGATTAAGATAGTAAATATTTGGTGGAGTGGTGACCAAGTACAGGAAGCTAGAATTTTTTATTTTTGGAATAAAAAAATTTTTCTTTAATTGTAATGAATCTGTTTGTACTTTCTTTATACTTGTTTGACATGCAAATTGTCCCACTTATCCTATAAAAAGGATCAGATAAGACGTAATTCAAGTATACTAATGTCCCTCTTGGCGAAGCCTTTATAATTATTGGAGAATCCCTTCATGATATAAATCCAGGAGGACTTTATTAGATTGTAATGAGGAATAGGATTAGGGTGTTAGTTTTGGAACTGAGCCGGCTTGAATCAACCTGAAACCAATCTAGACCTAACTGGTTTCGGACATTTTTCGATTTAGTTATTATAATATTATCGGTCCTGGTCTGATAGGATTCACATCCTCTCCTCCTAGTGAATCAAGGGGGGGACTCCCCCGTTGGATGACCAACATGTGGGATTAAGGATATAAAGAGATTGAAAGTGGTGTATTGGTGGGTTTGTTTGGGGGGGGGGGGGGGGGGGGGGGTTGTGTTGGGGGCGACTCTTAGGATGAATCAGGGCCGACACTCTCGATAACTTTATGATTAATGACCGAAGCCGCAAAGTGATTCAAAAACCGTTTTCAAATGACTTGCAATTCATAAATTATTTTTTTCTCTCTAATTATCATCTACTCACCCGATTTTAGAAATTTTTTTGTGGTTTTGGTGTTTTTTTCCTTTTTTTTTATTTTTTTTATTTTATTTTTTTTTTTGCGTTGTATATTGCTATAGGGCTTGGATTCGAGTGTCCAAGTATTTTTTTTAGTTTATGCGATTCAAGGTGAGCTCGATGTCGGCTCGGATGGAGGGTTCGGTTGAAGGTTGTTTCTACCTTGTAGCCGCGGTGATTCAAAGTGCCTATAAGGAAAAAAGAGTAAATTTTAAACCCCAAAAGGGAATTGTCTTTCACAACCCCAGGGGCTTAATTTATTTTAATATAAATTGTACCGATACGCCAAACAAAACATAGTCTGCTTTATAAAATTTAAATTAAAAATTGGGGAGGGGGATAAAAAAAAAAAAGTTGTCATAATGGATTATATTGATATGTGTTATTGCCTCTAAAGGTTCATTAATAAAAGAAAAGGAATAATGAATAGTTTATTGAAAAGAAGAATCGTTATTGATCTTGAACTACCAAAAAAAAAAGCAAATCCGACATTTATCTTCTTTTAATTCTTTTTAATTTTATTTTTTTCTCTGGGTGGACAAACGTGTACTCCGGTTGGGGGCTTATTCCTTTAAAACTTAAAGAAAAAAAAAAAAAGAAAGGAAAGAAAGAAGGAGAAAAGAAAAAAAAAAAAGAAAAAAAAAAAAGAAAAAAGGGGGGGAGAAAGAAGGGGAGGAAAAAAAAAAAGGAAAGGGAGGGAAAGAAAAAAAAAAAAAAAAAAAGGGGGGGAGAAAAAAAAAAAAAAAAAAAAAAAAAAAAAAAGAGAGAAAAAAAAAAAAAAAAAAAAAAAAAAAAAAAAAGGGGGAAAAAAAAAAAAAAAAAAAAAAAAAAAAAAAAAGAAAAAAAAAAAAAAAAGTGCGCCCCTTCAAGTACTTAGGTGTTGTGTTCAATCAGTAAAAAACAAACTCAAAAAAAAAAAAAAAGGCATTTAAAAAAATTAAAGATTTAAATAGTGTTAACCACAGCTAGAGAAATGGGCTAAATCTCTTATCTATATATAAGAGAACAAAAGACAGCACCAAAGGTTGTCCCCAAAAGACATGCCAAAAAACTATTTCGTTCCTGTAAGATCACATGTCTGTTAATCATTCAAACATATCACTAATAGCTACACCACCCATTGGTCATTTAGGTGCCTATTAAAAAAAATGCACATCTCCAACACACAAAAATATACACATCTCCAACACAGACAAAAATTGGTTAAAATAATGATTTGAATCTTCAATTTTAAATACATAAAATTACAACACACGGGCAATGAGGGAAACCCTGTCCTATGCATTATGAAAATATTGCTTTGAATGATTCAAAATAACGGGAAAAAGATTCTGACACTATCATTATGGGGATTCTTTTCTATGCCCTCTCACAAAACTAGTACTCTCTCTCCTCCCTAGCCTTGTGGATCCCCTCTTTAAAATATTGTTTAGGGTGTTGCAAGAGAGATTTCCGTATACCCTTCCCCATATTATTTACATATTTCATTAAAAAATAAAATTTCGTCAATTTCGTCTCTAAACTTGAGAGCCCCAAGTCAAGTTAAAGATTTGAGTCCGCAAGCTAAGCACTATATTGTTAAATTTACATTTTTAGAAAGAATAGTACTATTTAAAGTTTCTTGTTAACCTGTTTCATATCATTCCCATTAGCGATGGCAGCTTGAGTTACAATATGTGGACGGAATACCATTGGTAATGCCGCTGGAAACTTTCTCACTTATATAAATCTAAACCTTCATCTGTACAAAAGATTCGAATTAGCTAACTTTGGAAGTTGGTTCCAAACTACCAATACTCTGGGATTCTAAGGATTCCCTGCTATGTAATTCAAATTTTCTCCTCCCAGAGATTCGGGAGGAGAGGCGGCGACCCCTAGTGGATGGTCGACACCTGGGGTCGAATGAACCCGATCCCTCCATCCGAGCCGATACTCTTTTGTCCGCTCAACTTGTCGGCTTGGATGGAAGAATTGGATTCATTCGACCCCTAAGTGTCGACCATCTACTGAAGTCGCCGCCCCTCCTCCCGAATCTCTGGAAGAAGAGGATGTGGATATGAGAGTATACATTTTTTTATAGAGAGAGAGAGAGAGAGAGACATTGCCAGCTCTTGCGGTTTCTTGGTGTATTAGTCTTCTTCTTTGTCGGCTCTTGGGCTTACAGAATTCGAGGGACAAGTTTTGTTTAATGAAGAGAGCTGTTACAAGATCGCAGGAATTGCTGAAAAGATCTGCATGTGCAACTCCTCCAATCTTAACTCAAAACAAAAGAGAACCCTTTTGGCTCCCCCACTAGACAAAATAATTAACAATAAAACTTCTATGATATTTAACACTACTGTTATTTTTTTTTTGTTTTTTATTTGGAAAACAAGGGAAAAAAAAAAATAGATAAGGGATTTACAACTTATAATTTTCCTGACCATAGCCCCAAAAGCAGACCATCTATATAAAAAATTATTTCATGAACAGGATCCACAAAACCTGTTAAGAAGTCGGCACAGGAGTACTGAGTCATCCTCACATGGAAACTAAACAAAATAATATCTTCTAAAGTGTCACTCAAGTCTTGGATCTCATGGAGGAGACCCCAAGAATGCCGAGGGACACGATAGATTCCCCAAGTAGATTGAATTGATGTCAGTGAGTAGGAGCGGACATTAATTCTATCCAAACAGAGCCTTCTACCTTGCTTGTTGCAAATTTTTTTTTTCCGCTAGGGGTCAGCAAAGTGATGCATTAACAGATGAAGAGATGCACAAAGACAAAGTTCAGGAATTTTTAGACTGCTAACAAGCTGAAATTGCTTGCAATACATTACTTTTGTTAGGTGTAAATTACACTGGTCAATAAGATTGAGCCATGTTAGTAGAGTATGGAGCGAGGAATCAGCAACAGGTCAATCTCTAAGTGACAGGTTCAATACAAGAAAAACCAGAAACGACGACCCACGTGGGTTTGGAGCACACAAAAGCAGGCTAGGCCTGACAGGAGATGGGGCATCGGCTTGGTCACAATTAGTACTCCTCTAGGGGCACACGACATTGATTACAGTTATCCTGGACAAGACACATAACATTTTATGTGCCTCGCTGCATAATTATGTCAATGTCCCTTGGGCGAATCACATCAATGATGCATTCCTTTACGCCTCCAGCAAACAGAATGTCTCCATTTGGCAGTGTCTAATCAAAGACCTGACACGTCAACTCAAAACATGCGGAAGACCTTTGCAGATGCAACTTAATCTAAGTCTCTAAACTAAACGTCATATAAGTATATTCCATATGTGGAGACATTTTCTGCCTAAAAGTCAACAACAAATCCTCTATATAAAGACCAATCGAACAGATTGGAGAGGAGGACAAGGACCAAATGAACATACTCTCCTAGAAAAATCCTTCCAAAGCTATCCATCTTTGAGTTCTTTCCCTCTATGGAACTTGTGAGCTTTCTATTATGCCCACTTTATACAAATTTTATATGTTGGTTGTTGTATGGATCTTGACTTAGAGATTGGAGTGGTCTAGGCGCTTTGAGCCTGACCCTCCTTTTGCTTTCATTGTCTATGTCTCATGCAGATTATCTCATCTCGGGAGACGACGTGTAGAGATTTTAGCAACAACAGATTGGCACCCACCATGGGTCGTAGAAATGTTTTCTTATCCGCAAGGTTCTATTGCCAAAACCTTGGTTATTTCATGGCAAAAATCACGACGATGAGATGGAATACGAGAAGCGAAGTCACCAAACAACCTCATAAAAGGTGTCCTTGTTGAAGAAGTTAGCGGGCACTGCAGCAAAGATAGCATCCATAGCATCTACCCGATGGTAGAAGAGTTAGACAACCTGCCCCAAATAGCCATCATGGTCCAATAGCTGGTTCGATTGACGCAACTCCTAAGTGCGTCCTTGAGGAACAGTCATGAGCAAGGATTACGAGACATCGATCTCGCAGTCCCAATTAGTAAGCCAGCTGAAAGAGACTTGATAGACAAAGTACATCCGCGCAGCACCTAAACTAGTCGCGGTAGCAGAAGAAAAGCCATAGAGCTTCTAACCCTGAATGGTGTTCACCATCTCACACTGACCGAGCTCTAGATCGACTGACTACAGATCCCATCGGTCGAGCCAGGAGCACACACACAGTAGCAGCACTAGCTCGGCTCCCACGCACCATCGTAGGTTTGTTCATTGAAAGGCTAGGACTGCCGTTATACCTAGGACCTATCGAAGCACAGCTTCGACGTCCCAACCCAAGAGATGAGTCTCTTTGAAACAACAAAGAATACCCTCACCTTAGTAGGGGGAAGGCTCCTGTCGACCACGATAGGAAGCAAGCGATTGAGGAACACGTACAAAAACTCAGAGAATGCCTGAAGCAAATCATTTAGAAGGGTGCAGACCCCACCCAAAGAATCTACAACACCAAGACCACATTCGATGACATGGTCATGTGGACTCCCCTGTCGTCTAACTTCAAAATGCCCTCAGTCGACCATTACGATGGTACGATTGATCTGGATATCTTCCTGGCCATGATTTGCTTGCATGGTTATCCAGAACCCATCATCTGCATAGCCTTTTCATTTGCCCTCCAGAATACTGCCCGGATATAGTTCTCTAACTTCAAACCCAATTCAATCCATGCCTTTCAAGACCTCGACGATGCTTTCGCTTGTATTTCCAGGCTAGGAAGACCCAAAAGAACCGTTGTCCACCTGATGGGCTTGGAGCAGCAAAGATGAGAAACCCTCTGAGCCTTCATTAGTAGTTTCAACCTAGAAGTCTTGGAGATAAAAAAAATCGACCCATTGGTGGTGTTAGCCGCGTTGATGGCCGGTATCAAGGATGACGGGCTATGGTTCTCTATAGCCAAGAAAGCCCCCACCGATATCAACGAGCTCTTGGTTCGATGTGAAAACTATGCTTTGAAAATTAAGCCTGCTAACATGACAAGGAGGAGCCCACACCTCAGAAAAGAAAAGAGGCGAGAATGGTGACCCGTTCGTCATTGCGACTCCAAAAAGCTAAAGTTGGGGAGAGATTACAACCATCTAATTGGAGGACATAGGTACGTTCATAACTACAGCCCCCTCAACCAACCTATTTCGGACATTTACACCTTGATTGAAGGAGATTCGAACCTCCCGAGACTGCCAAAGCATTCCAGAAGGGAGAGGCAACGGGACCTCACCAAATATTTTCAGTATTATTGTGACTACAACCATGATATTGAAGAATGTTGAGAATGGAGATTAAAAACCTAATCCAGCAAGGTCACTGTGGTCATTATGTTGACCATAAACAACAAGCACCCTTGGGCCTGAGCTGGAGAGAGGACGAATTCCTATGAGGAGAAAAAGTCCTAAGTATCCAAGCACCAAGGGTTAAGAACCATGGCGGGGAAGGAGCCCTTCCAAAGGTGACCGAGCCCACAGAAGGTCCCCTGACCAAAGATATCAAAGAAGAGAGTAATCATGGAGAAACTGCTGGGAGGAAGCCGATGCACGTCCAAACCTCTGACCCGAAGACTATTACTGTAAGACCCGCACTCTGAAAACCCAGTCTAACCTTGGTTTTGTATCGTGACAGGTCTTTCGATCATCACCGAGCCAGACGGGGCAAGCGGATAACAAACAGGTACAAAATCGGACCAAAGTCAACCAATTATGCCTGATTTTAGATACCGGTTGATGGTACCGGATGATGGTACCGGTCGACCGGTATGGCCTGCACAGCTATGTGTGGGAATTTGGAAATTGGTCTCTGCGGGTCCCGCTTTCCTGATTTCGAATCCTAGAAGTTTCCTAATCCTAGTAGGGTTACTAAACCCTATTTCTAGCCTATAAATACACCCTTAAACCCCCTCAAATCCTTCCATTGTCTCTCACAAACCCTAGAGAAGAGAAAGAACTTGGAAAGGAGAAGGAGTTAGGAAGAAGAAGGAGGTGCCGCCATTACCGTTTGACGAAGCTCACGCTACGCCTGTCAACGGTAAGTGTTTGAATCCCTCTTCTTACCCTATGATAGTTGTGTGGGTGGATCAATACCATGTAAAGTAGGTATTGATCTAAAACCCTAAATTGGCCAATAAACCCTAAGTTGCCGTCAAACCCTAGATTTGAGTTTCGAGATGATATTCACCGAAACGAGACTTGAATGAGTTAGGGATAACTCTAACTCAAAGCCTAGACTTAGAATGGATAGAGGAAACCTTGAGAATCCATGGAGGATGATCGACGGCAGTCGAAGAACCCATGTATGGTCTTCCGGAGACATACCGGTCGACTATACCGGTTGCACATAGTGCGACCGGTATGTTGCGACCGCTACCTCTCGGGAGGTTGTTTGTGGGGGACCGGCTGACCATACTGGTCGCCAGTCTTTCCCACAGAGCTGCGACCGGTACATGCCACCGGTCAGCTCTGTGAGGATATTTGTAACCCTGTTGGTTTCCGACCAACATGAAACTCTAAGAATGTTATTTTAATGAAACCCTAATAATATTGTAGGACTTTGTGACTTATCGTTTGGACCTTGCGACGTGGAGCAAGTTAACGAACGAGCGTCAGGTAAGGGAATCTGACCTAAACCTAATAATTAATGGACAGTAAATCGTTGTTAATCATTAAATATCTATGATGTGATGTTTGTGCATATTCACATGCCATCCTTTACTTTCAGTTATTATTATTGTTCATGCATTCATAGGATGTGATTGTTAGGCATGTGATTGTTTTCGTTAGTGTGTGGAGTGGGGCATGGGCCTGGGATCGCTCTTCACACTGGCACTTTTTGTAGTATTCTGTCTTAACATGCTTGGTACGGGTGGGGTATCGGGGAAGATCGTGGTACGGTGGTCTCCGATATTGATGTTGTCCCGGCCATCGTTGTGTGGTACCGAGGATTCCGAGTCGAGCCGGCTTGTCCACGATGCTTTAGCTCTATCTCTATGCCGTAGGGAGTTATGTTGGGATAGGATCTACCTGCGTATTGTTTCTATCCTAGTGGGTTAGTTGCGGATAGGGTATCAGGGGGAGGTGAGGTGTGGTGGTCTTCGACCCGGCCTGCACGCTCTAGCTCTATCTCTATGCCGTAGATGGCTGTGTTGGGATAGAGCATACATTGTTGACATATAGGATTGGTTAGTTGCGAGCCCAGTTTGCGAGCCTTGGCCAGTAGGGGCTTAGGTACTGGTAAGGGTAGAGTATCAGGGGAGGTACGGGTATACCTTAGCTCTATCTCTATTCCATGATGGGTGCATGTGGGTTGGTGGTAGTGTGATTACTGTGCGACGCCACACACTCGTGTATAGAGGTGCGGGGGCCACCAAACCTTTCTATAGCACGTTGCAAACTTAAAACCAGACCACAACATAAAATGATTGTTACTCATGCATAATCTTGTGAAACTGTCGATTGTCTTACTGAGCTGTGTTGTGTGCTCACCCTTTGTACGTACATTATTTTTAGATGTTGATGCAGGTTACACTGTGGATGACTATGTGAACGCTCCGACGTATGGAGGTGTGGCTGGTCTAGATGTGCAAGCAGGAGAGGACGAGCATGACGCTTCATGCGAGTGCCCTTTCTGCATGTACCTTTGATTTGTTTTATTTATTTATTTCAGTTATTTTTGATTGGATTAAAGGGATGTAAAAGATTATTATCCTATGTGTTTGAATTTGAATAATGGGATATTTATTTAAATTATCATTAGATACTCAGTTCATTCTATTTAAAGTCTTCCGCTGTATATTTATATTCTGATTGTGGTTATGTGTAATTGGTTTGTATGGGTGGACACGGCCTATTCGAGATCCTGGTGTGAACCGTTGGTTCAATGACGGTTCACTCACACCGTTCTGGTTGGATCAGAATTGGGGTGTGACAACTTGGTATCAGAGCTCTCGGGCTCTGTTCCAACAAACCATGCTGCACTTAACGGGGTCGATGAACTGAGTTAGGAAGTTTAAAAATCTTAATACAAACACACCCTAAGCATTGTTTGATACCTGAGACTGATTAAGAAAGAGAATAATGTACTATTCTAAATGTGGAACTTAACATTTACACATGCACTAGTTAGGAAAAACCATGAAAACCTTTCATTAAATAAGAAAATGAGTATCTGATAAGTAATGCTACAGGGTATAGTCCACAAACCGGAAAGTTACCCTGTTATATAAACCGTCACATGAAAAGAAAAGTGAATGGGAAATCATGGGGTAGGAGGCCTGGGAGGAATGGGGTCCGCTATATCATAGTCCCGCTCGTACGCGACCCTAAGCCAATGCACCTGGTCCTGAGTCACCCGTAGACCACGAGCCAGGCATCCCAACTCCTGACCCATCTCTCGTTGAGACTCCAGGATAACCCTCTGGGTGTCCCCCGATCTCGATAAACATACTCAACACCGAGTCGGAAGGGGCTGAGATGGCCCGGCTATGGGGAACGGATGGTGGTGGTATGGTGGAGGCGTGGGGCGGGCACCGGTGCTTCCCCAACTACATCGTCATCATCATCATCCCCCCATCTCGCCGCATAGGCCGCATTGGCCGAGGCTGCGCGCTTCGCTGCTACTCTCCCAAGTGGACGAGGGCGAGCATCCAACTCGTCATCACTAACGGGCAGATCAACCATCTACATCCTCTGAATGGCGTCCCAGTCTATATCAGACGTCATAATGTCCTCGACGGTCACCTCGCCTCTCATGCTCACACCCAGACGGTGAAGAAGAAAAGTAATGAGACGACCGTAGGGAAGGTTACTGGCCTGATCGGCCAGGGTCGCCTGATGCATAGTCCTAATGATAAGGTATGGGAGAGAGACCCGCTCTCCAGTGCAGATGCGATAAGTGATGTACCGAGTGAGCTGGGATAACTCACCATAATGGCCGCTCCGGGGGACGATGTTGTGGCCGGACGATGCGACTGTAGACCCGAGGTACAGGTCTCAAGCTAGCCACCTTCATAGGAGCTCCGGGGGTTCAAGATCGATGAGCTATCTCCCGGCGCAGGTCCTCAGTCAAGTAGCCCTTCGCTTTGGGAGGGCAATACACTAGGTCTCCATCATTAGGAACCCCTAGAAGGTCGGCCAGCTGGTGGGTGTAGAATGAGATGTGTACACCCCTGACATAACTGGAGATACGTGAATCCCTACCTTGGTTGGGATCGTTCACATTTCCATGCAGCTCCAGGTTAGCAAAGAAATGCTTAACCAGATTGGGACGAGTGGTGTAGCTGTAAGAGATGACGGGCAACCAACCAAGCCTGTCGAACGCCGCTCGCACGTCGAACCGGTCTAACTGTTCCACGTTGACCCGACGCCCAGATTCTATATTCTTGTTATCGAACCATGGAAATCGAGCTTGTGCTTCCAAAGAACGGAACCATTGCTCATCCAATTGGGGAACTGGTGGTTGTGGGGTACGTGAACTCGAGTCGTGGGGACGCTTGCCAAGAGCACGTCTAGGAGCCATTTAAACTACAAAACAAGTGAAAAACAAGTGAAAAGTTAGAAATTTATCGAAATTTCGACAGCATAACGGCTATAATTCAAGAAAAAGCCTCGAACTCACCCAAAAACATGGGGAGGAGGACTTACGTAACCCCCACACTCTTCAATAAACCAATCACAAGCAATTATAACAAGAAATTGCAAGAAATTTCAAGAACTAAGAAAAAATTAGAAAATTTCGAAATTTCATGAAAACCTAGGTCAAAAGATGAAAAATTCGATTTTTATGAAAATCGTTCGGTGGAACCCCAAATTAGTTGAGGGCTTTTGCTCTTGGGGGTCCCTAAACCCTTTCTAAGCCGAAGGAAAAGAATTCCTACGGTTAAAACATCTCGAACAAAGAAAAACCTAAATTTCTACATAAAGACGATATGGAAAATTCCTAAAATTATGAGAGAGAGGGTAGAGACCTACCTGGAGACGATGTGCTAGGTCTTGAATGGAAGGAATCGGCCTCAAATAGCACCGGTCGTACTGTAGCAACTCGGAACCCAGAGGAGAATCGCCACCGGAGAGAAAGAAGAAAAGAAAAAGTGAGAAAAATCTCACTTTTTCGCGATTTTAAAGTCAATTCTGGGCATACCGGTCGACGATTTTGCCTATACCTATTGACCGGTATCAACCCAGGTGTGCGACCGCTATGTCTCGGCCAGAAAAAAAAAAATTCTGACCGGTCGACTATACCGGTCGCAACACTGTATACAGAGTGTCGACCGGTATCTCATAGAAATGCGACTGCTATGTCTCGGCCAGAATTTTAATTCTGACCGGTCGACTATACCGGTCGCAGCATATTTCCACAGGTGTGCGACCGGTATGTTGCGACCGGTACCCCTCAAAGAGCCAGAAAAATTGAATTAAAAATTTCTAAAATTTTATAATTGAAATGTTACTTCTCGACTATTTTTCCCTGTATTATTCAAGACTAACACTACTATTATTGATGATTCTCACGTGTTATGTCTTCTTCTCAGATCCAAATAAATAGTCTGAGATGGCAGGTGAAAATGGTCGAAGGGGTCGGAAGCGTCATCAGGCCAGGATGCGCCTAGAAGAAGAGCAAGCTGAGCAAGACCAGGTTAGAGAAACCAGCCCTGAAGTGGAGGAGGAACAGGTCCCAGAAGTACCGACAGAATTACCGGGACCACCCCACAGGAATTCCGAGACCATAGTTACAAACTTGGTCTATCAGATGCAGGCTCAACAGAAGGAATTTCTGAGCGAAGTACTAAAGATGCTCAGGCAAGCAGGTTCTGTTTCCGCTGGAAAGACGCCTGAGTCAGGAGGAATTAATACTACTCAACTGATGCAGAGTAGCCCAAGGCCGAGGGGCCAAACACAGAACATACCACCACCGCATCGGTTTCCGTCGCTTTCTGCGTATCCGGGGGCGTATCCGTATCCACCACCATGGTACGGAGTAGACACACAGGGACAGCATGATCTGAGCAGGTCAGTGGACAGATTCTTGAAGTTGAAACCGTCATCGTTCACCGATAGGACAGGAAAACCATTGTGCCAGCACAGTGGGTTTCCGAAATGGAAAAGAACTTTCGATTGATGACTTGCACTGAGGAGGAGAAGGTCCTGTTTGCCACTCATATGCTGAGAGAGGACGCAAATGCTTGGTGGAATTCCACACGGGCATATCTGGAGAACAAATACACACTAGTTGGATCGGGAAGTGTTTAAACCGGCTTTCTTCGACAAATACTTCCCAAAGAGCTTCGGAGATCAAATGGAGAGAGTTTCTCAACCTGCAGCAGCAGGTCGGTCGGACCGTAGATGCATATCGCCAGAGGTATGAAGAGCTGTTCTTCTTCGCACCAGCCAGGATGCGGGGAAGAGGAGACAAAGATAAGTAGGTTCACCATGGGACTACGTGGGAGCATCGGAGAGCACCTTTTGGGTCTGGACAAGAAGACTTACAACGAGGCAGTGCAGGTTGCGAGGGTGATAGAGTCCAGTCAGAGGGACAGCTTCTTCGCTCAGAACAGGGGAGTGAAGAGATCTGCTGGAGAGAGCTCGGGAGGCGGTAATACTAGACCATTCCACCCATACAGGGGGCAGACCGCTACAGCACCTACGAGAAACAACCTGGCACCACTTGTGACACAGTTAGCCAGACCCAACCCAAATATTAAATGTTATAACTGTCAGCAACTGGGACATGTTGCAAGGAACTGCACTCTACCTAAGAAGCAAGCTCCCCAGCAAGCCAGAGTTTATGCAAATACCACCGAAGAGGCAGCCGCATCACCCGATGTGGTAACTGGGTACGACTTTATCCCTTACTATTTGGTTTATTCTTTCGGTTGCATGAGCATATAGAACTAAGGGGCAATATATTCCGGGAATTGTAAATGTAGCTGGTTTACCCGCCGAGTATTATTTGACTCGGGGCCACGCACTCCTTTGTTTTCGTTTCTTTTGGGAAGCGAATGGAGTTACCAATCAAGCAATTGAACCCAAGCTTGATAGTTCGCTCTCCACTAGGAGTCGAAGTGGCGTTGACCAAGTATTATGGACCATGTACTGTAAGTATCGAGGGCCGAGACTTAGAAGCAAGCCTAGTAATACTTGAGATGGCAGATTTTGATGTCATTTTAGGGATGGATTGGCTAGGCCATCATTCGGCAGTCCTTTTATGTGGTGAAAGGAAGCTTATGCTTCTTCGACAAAGAGGGAAGGGAATATAGTTTCGTTGGGATTAAGCTATCTAGGAAGCGAAAGCTGATCCTCTCCGCCCTAAAGACTAAGAGATGCTTGGAGAAAGGGGGAGTGGGTTATCTCGTATCTGTAGTCGACCTCACAGCAGAGTCACTCAAGATGGAAGATATAGATGTGGTTCGGGAGTTTCCAGATGTATTTCCAGAAGATCTTCCAGGCTTACCACCAGATAGGGCTACAAAATTTATGATAGACCTTATACCAGGTTCAGCTCCGGTGTCTAAAGTACCATACAGGATGGCCCCGATCGAGTTAAAGGAGTTGAAGACCCAATTTCAAGAATTGCTGGATAAGGGCTTCATACGACCTAGTATATCGCCTTGGGGAGCACCTGTATTATTCGTCAAGAAGAAGGATGGAAGTGTACGGCTATGTATTGACTATCGTGAGCTGAACAAGTTGACGATCAAAAATCGGTATCCTTTGCCTAGGATCGATGATCTGTTCGATCAGGCCGCAGGTGCAAAGGTTTTCTCGAAGATCGATCTCCGATCGGGTATCACCAATTGAAGATCAAGGCCGGAGATATTCAAGACCGCTTCGGGACGAGGTATGGGCATTATGAGTTTCTGGTTATGTCTTTCGGGTTGACCAATGCTCCAGCGTCGTTTATGGAACTGATGAACCGAGTGTTCCATGACATGTTGGACACTTCAGTCATCGTATTCATCGACGACATATTGGTTTACTCTAAGGACATGGAGACTCATACAACGCATTTGAGGGCAGCCCTACAACGGCTGAGAGATGTGAGGCTTTATGCAAAATTCAAGAAGTGCGAGTTTTGGCTGAAGGAAGTGGCCTTCTTGGGCCATGTTGTATCTGGAGACGGTATCAAGGTTGATCCAAGCAAGATAGCTGTTATAGTAGGATGGGAAGCACCAAAATCTGTTGCAGAGATTCGTAGTTTCCTTGGGTTGGCTGGTTATTATAGAAGATTCGTGGAAGATTACTCCGGGATTGCTGTTCCACTCACCAGATTAACCAAGAAGGGAGAGAAATTTATATGTACGGATGAGTGTGAGAAGTGCTTCCGGACCTTGAAGTCAAGACTTGTCTCGCACCTATCCCGACCATCCCCGAACCAAGCGTACCGTTTACTCTATATACGGATGCTTCGGGGTTGGGTATTGGGTGTGTTCCGATGCAAGGAGAACGGGTGATCGCTTACGCATCAAGACAGTTAAAAGAGCATGAGAAGAACTATCCCTACGCATGACTTGGAGCTAGCAACGGTTATTCATGCAATCAAGACTTGGAGACACTATTTGTACGGTGAGAAGTTTCGGATCAAGTCGGATCACAAGAGCTTAACTTATCTCTTCACTCGGAAGGATCCGAATATGAGACATAGGAGATGGTTGGAATTGTTAAAATATTATGATTGCGACATCCAGTACCATCCGGGTAAAGCAAATGTGGTGGCCGACGCCTTAAGTAGAAAGTGGGCATCGAAACCCGAGGCGGGACCGAGTACAAATGCTGCATTGTGTGCCGCAGCCTCGAGTTCGATGGAAATTGATGAAGAACATATTATCAAAACTGCGGAAGATCCATTTGAGCAAGGCTTGATTCATAAGTTCACTATGATGTTCGCCAGACCAAGATCTCGCCAAGTCTAATTGATGAAGTCAAGGTAGCAATCCTACAGGATCCATATCTCAAGACGGTGCGGGAAGACTTAGAGAAGGGTTCGTGCAATCCCGACTTTACCTTGGAAATCGGACAAAGTACTCAAGTATCGCGGACGGTTATGTATACCCGAGAGCGAAGACTGCGATATCGAAGCCGAGTTATGACTGAAGCTCATTACACTCCATATTCGGTACATCCGGGAAGTACCAAGATGTACCATTATCTAAGAAGACTTTATTGGTGGAGGGGTATGAAAGCCGATATAGCTCGTTTTGTGTTCCAATGTCCGAATTGTCAACAAGTTAAAGCGGAAAGGCAAAGACCGCGAGGTTTACTACAGCCATTACCGGAACCCGCATGGAAGTGGGATTGTATCACCATGGATTTCGTCACCGGCCTACCTTTGACACCAAGGTCGGTGGATGCGGTTTGGGTTATAGTAGATCGACTCACCAAGACGGCTCGATTTATTGCGGTTAAACCTCGGTATACCATGGAGAAACGGCCAAGTTATATGTTGATAATATAGTCGGACTTCATGGCGTTCAGAGTATAGTATCCGATAGAGATCCCCGTTTTACATCGAGGTTTCGGGAAGGATTACTGAAGGCTATGGGAACAAAGTTGAAGTTCGAGACGGCTTTCCATCCTCGGGACGGACGGACAATCGAACGAACCATTCAAATTCCGGAAGATATGCTTCGAGCTTGTGCATTAGATTTCAAAGGAGCTTGGGATGAGAAGTTATCACTTATCGAGTTTGCTTACAACAACGGTTATCGGGCTACAATTCAGATGGCCCCATATGAAGCTCTCTATGGGAGAAAATGTCGTACACCTCTGTTATGGAATGAAGTGGGGGAAAGAAGAATTGTAGGACCGGAGTTTGTTGAAGAAACTTGTCGAGTAATTGATCAGATCAAAGAGAGAGTAAAGACAGCTCAAGTTCGACAGAAGCACTATGCGGATAATCGATGTCGAGATCTGGAGTTTGCAGTGGGTGACAAAGTGTTCTTGAAGGTGTCACCGGTGCGAGGTCTGAAACGGTTTGGTAAGAAGGGGAAGCTATGCCCCAGGTATGTGGGACCATATGAGATATTGAATCGACGTGGTAATGTAGCATATCAATTGGCTCTACCACCATCTATGTCTAGTGTTCATAATGTGTTCCATGTATCATTATTGAAGAAGTATGTCAGAGATCCATCGCATATCTTGAGCGCTGATCCTCCAGACTTGACTGAAGACTTAACTTTCGAAGTGGTGCCTGTAATGCTCTCAAGCCGAAAAGTTCAGCAACTTCGAACCAAGGATATCCATTATGTGAAGGTGCATTGGAGAAGCCAAAATGTGGAGGAAATTACTTGGGAAGAAGAGAGCGCGATGAGGAAGGAGTACCCTAACCTTTTTACGATCAAGGTAGGTTCAAATTTCGAGGCCGAAATTTCTTTTAAAGGTGGGGGAGTTGTAGTACCTACATGCAAATTTCGGGACGAAATTTCTTTTAAGGGTGGTGGAGTTGTAAGACCCGCACTCTGAAAACCCGGTCTAACCTTGGTTTTGTATCGTGACAGGTCTTCCGATCATCACCGAGCCAGACGGGGCAAGCGGATAACAAACAGGTACAAAATCGGACCAAAGTCGACCAATTATGCCTGATTTTAGATACCGGTTGATGGTACCGGATGATGGTACCGGTCGACCGGTATGGCCTGCACAGCTATGTGCGGGAATTTGGAAATTGGTCTCTGCGGGTCCCGCTTTCCTGATTTCGAATCCTAGAAGTTTCCTAATCCTAGTAGGGTTACTAAACCCTATTTCTAGCCTATAAATACACCCTTAAACCCCCTCAAATCCTTCCATTGTCTCTCACAAACCCTAGAGAAGAGAAAGAGCTTGGAAAGGAGAAGGAGTTAGGAAGAAGAAGGAGGTGCCGCCATTACCGTTTGATGAAGCTCACGCTACGCCTGTCAACGGTAAGTGTTTGAATCCCTCTTCTTACCCTATGATAGTTCTGTGGGTGGATCAATACCATGCAAAGTAGGTATTGATCTAAAACCCTAAATTGGCCAATAAACCCTAAGTTGCCGTCAAACCCTAGATTACATACAATGAGTGAGAGAAACAAAACGTATATACATAACTGAAGCAGAGTACAGCCCACAACCCGGACAGTTACTCTGTAGTACAAGAAAATAAATACAATCATGAAACTGGAGGTGAAGGAGGAGGCGGGGCCTCACGATCTCGGTCATAGTCCACAACATAGACCCTAGTCAACCAGGCCACCTGGGTCTGGGTCATCTGGAGACTAGCTGCAAGATCAGCTACTCTCTTATCAGTCGCCCGCTGGACCGATAACAGCTCATCCACCCTCATACGTTGAGCGTCTAGCAACTCCTCCATCCTCAGATCAGATCTGCGCTGAGCCTCCCTGATCTCCTGCAGCATCTCCATCATGTCAGCAGGTGGGCGTGAAGGACCAGCCGCATGCGAAGGACCAACCTCAGGTACAGGAGCCGCCGCAGAAGAAGTACCAACTCCAGCCGCATGTGTAGGTGAAGGCGATGGTATCGAGTCGACATTCATATACATACGATCGTCATCGTCGACCGGATCCACACGAGCTCTAGCAGCAGCAGCAGCAGCCTCAGCATCAGCCATCTCGACCCGAGTGTGAGGGCACACCATCGCGTTCCATTCCTCATCACTAACCTCAACATCTCGCAGCTCCATCTTGCAGATAGCCTCCCAATCTAGAGGCGATGAGAAGGTCTTCTCCTGGATCTTCTCATCTACCAGATCCACCCCCAGACGGGTCAGTAGCACTGTAATCATGCGTCCATAGGGTAGATTACCCCTATGATCGGACAATGTAGCACTAATCATCGTCTACATGATGATGTATGGAAGACAGACAGGCTGTCGAGTGCATATACTGTATATCAGGAACTGGGTCAGCTGAGACACCCTCTCATAGTGCCCACTCTGCGGGATCAAATTATGCTGGATAATCTTACAGAAGACCCGTGGAGCTGGACGCAAGTAACAGGCTCTCATCTGCCAGCGATCAGGGCGTAACAGCTGGTTGTCGATCTCGGCCCTCATCTCCATCTCAACAAACTGTAGCTCTCCCGGCGCACAGTACACTATGGGGCCATCATAGGGAATGCCCAACAGATCGACCAGCTGCCGATAATCAAAGGAAATGTGCACCCCCTTGACGTAACTGGTGATGCGCAACTCCTGACCATGCTCAACGTCATTGTAATTCCCCACCACCTGGAGATTACAATAGAACTGGCACTCCAAATCTGGACATGTGCACGCGTCGTATGTGATGACAGGGAGCCACCCCATATCACCAAATGCTCCCTCTACATTGAACAAGGCTAGCTCAGCCAAGTTCACCATGCGACCCCCTTCCACTTTCTTACGGGCATAGTCAGCATACTGTGCCTCAGCTTCATTCAAACGGAAGCGAAGTGGATCACGCACTCTAGGTACCTTGGTATGAGCCATAGGATCTGCAAATAAGAAAGAGAAAGGAAACAAGGAGTTAATACGATAAAAATCCAAAATTTGATGTAATAACGACGTAAGTTGACCATAAAGCTCCATTTCTCACCATTCAAGTGGGCATAAGGACTTACGAAGGTTTAAACATATCCTACAACCCACATGCAGAATGAAATTTTAACTGACGATGTCCAATTTGAAGAAATTCAAGAAAAATCGAAAATGTTGACAAATTAGGGCAAAAAGAGAAAATTTTAAGTTTCTCGATAACCAACCGATGAAACTCAAAATTTTTTGAGGGCTTTCGTTCCTTGAGACACCAATAACAAAAGCCCCCAATAAAAATCGAATTTTTACGGTTGGAAAAAGTTTAATTTGAAAAATACAAGTTAAATGGACGAAAACCTAGAAAAGAAAACCTAAAAACAAGTAAAAATGAGAGAACATACCTGTATGGATGACGTGGACGTCGAAACCCGGACTAAAATCGACCCACAACACTAGAGTAGTACTGTAGCAACTCAGAGAGGAGAGACGAGTCGAAACGGGAGGGAAATAATAAGAAATGACCCAAAATCGGATCTTAAAAATCTGATTTTTAGTCCGAGGGTCGGACAATTCGACTAGCACAATCGACCCTCGAATCGACCCTCCCATCGACCCTCGGCTCTCAGGAATCTGACAGAAAATCAAGGGTCGGAACTGAGGGTCGGATACCCATCGACCCTCGCATCGACCCTCAGCTCTCGGGAAGAACAGGTCATTCCCAGGGTCGGAAACTAAGGGTCGGACATACCAACGACCCTCACCATCGACCCTGCATAGAAAAGACAGCATTTTTTTTTATAAAATGAGCTAGAATTGGAATTGATTATTGGTTAACGTGCCTACATGAAATATAAATGACTTCTCACCTATTTTGATGATTTCCAGGCACCACCAATTAGCGAAAGGAATTATGTCTGGACGTAGAGTGACCCGACAGACCCGAAACGCAGTCCCACCACCACCACCCGTGGAGGAGACTAGTCAAGAGAATAACTACGCACCGGGAAATCCAGAACCGGAAAATCCTACAAATTTGCCACCTCCACCACCAGAGCTAACAACCGTGGTGATGAATCTGGCACAGCAGCTGCAGCAGATGCAACACGCACAGGCTCAGATGCAGGTCGCCATGGGAATTATGTTTCAAGCCACTCAGGCCGCACCCATGCACACTGGACAAGCCAGTGCAGCACCGGTGGGTAACCACCCAGCTCATCAGACACCTCAGCAACCGGCTGCACAGATTCCAGTGCAGGTTCCAGGAACAGCTCAGGGTGATTACTAGTATCCACACAACATGTTTGGGGCAAACCCCCAAAATCAGTTGGATCACTCCCGGCTAGTGGAGAGATTTTTGAAGATGAAACCTAGAGAATTCAACGGCAAGCCGTCTGATCCATTATGGCCAGCACACTGGATAGACGAGATGGAGAGAAACTTCCTCATGATGACTATTACAGAGGAAGAGAAAGCACTATGTGGCACCTTCATGCTCAAGGGCGACACACATCATTGGTGGAAATCCACGAAGACATATTTACTGACCAAGCACGCCCTACTGACATGGGCTATATATAAAGAAGCATTCTTCGAGAAATATTTTCCACGAAGCTTCAGAGATTCGATGGAGAAGGAGTTCCTGAGTCTTTATCAGGGACAGATGTCAGTGGATGCGTACCAACATCGTTACGAAGAGCTGTTTTTCTTCGCACCACTGAGTATGCAAGAAGAAGAAACCAAAACCCGTAGGTTTGTCACGGGACTAAGAGGAAGCATCAGAGAAAATGTTCTGGGCTTAGAGAAGAAAATTTACAACGAAGCTGTCCAGATTGCTCGAGTGATTGAATCGAGCCAGAAGGAGAGTTACCTTACTCAGAACAGAGGCATCAAAAGGCCAGCCGGAAACTCCTACAACGGAGGCAATAACAGGACGTATAAGCCTTTCCGTCCTCAGAATTTTAATGCTGCAACCAAGACCACTTCAGCAGTGCAACCTCAGTCAAGGCCAAATTCGGAAGTCCTGAGGTGTTTTAACTGCAACCAACCCGGGCATATGGCAAGGGAGTGCCCTATGCCCAAGAAGCAATTCCATCAGGGACGTGTATATGCTGTTACGTCCGAGGATGCGGCCGCATCACCCGATGTGGTCACAGGTATGACTGAAACTTTTAAAGTTGTAATTACATTGAATGAGCATGTAGACTAAGTAAAGATAAATCACAGGTATTGTACCTATAAATGGCGTACCCGCCAGAGTACTCTTCGATTCCGGAGCTACTCATTCCTTTATATCTGTGTCATTTGGAAAGAAGACAAAATTACCCATCAAAACATTAAACTACAAATTACTTGTACGGTCACCGATGGTGTTAGAAGTGGAACTAGAGAAGGGTTATGGACCATGTCCAATTCTCATTGGAGAGCAGACCTTAGATGCAACCTTTATACAACTTGAGATGGCAGACTTTGATGTCATCTTGGGAATGGACTGGTTAGCTCGACATTCAGCAAATTTATTATGCGTCGAAGAGAAGCTAACATTCAAAGACAAAGAAGGGGCAGAATTCAGTTTCTCGAGAACCAAACTTCCCCGGAGACGCAAGTTCATACTCTCAGCATTAAAGGCTAAGAAGTGCCTTGACAAGGGAGCAGTCGGGTATCTAGTGTCAGTGGTTGACCTAACCAAGGAAGCACCACAAATGGAAGACATTGATGTCGTGCGGGATTACCCTGACGTATTTTCGGAGGAACTACCCGGATTACCACCCGATCGGGCCACGAAGTTTGTAATAGACATGATACCGGGAGCCGCACCCGTATCAAAAGCATCTTATAGAATGGCTCCTACGGAACTGAAGGAACTAAAAGTGCAAGTACAAGAACTGCTGGACAAGGGTTATATTTGACCCAGTATATCACCATGGGGGGCACCAGTGTTATTCGTAAAGAAGAAGGATGGTAGCGTTCGATTATGTATCGACTATCGGGAGTTGAATAAACTGACAATCAAGAATCGATATCCACTACCTCGGATCAATGACTTGCTTGATTAGTTACAAGGGGCAAAAGTATTTTCTAAGATCGATCTTCGATCAGGCTATCATCAGCTGAAAATTAAAGAAGGTGATATTCAGAAGACAGCATTCAGGACCAGATATGGACATTATGAATTTTTGGTTATGTCTTTTGGATTAACTAATACACCGGCAACGTTCATGGAACTTATGAACCGAGTTTTCCACGATATGTTGGATACGTCGGTTATAGTATTTATTGATGACATATTGGTATATTCCAAGGACAAGGAAACCCATATCAAGAACCTATACGCAGCCCTACAACGTTTAAGGAAAGAGAAACTATATGCCAAATTTTCAAAGTGCGAGTTTTGGCTAAGTGAAGTCGCATTCCTAGGCCATGTAGTATCCGCTGAAGGACTCAAAGTGGATCCCAGCAAGATCGAGGCTATTGTGAAGTGGGAAGCACCAAAGAGCGTTTCGGAAATCAGAAGTTTTCTGGGTCTAGCTGGTTATTATCGGAGATTTGTAGAAGACTATTCTTGGATTGCCGTACCTCTCACCAGTTTGACCAAGAAGGGTGAAAAGTTTGTGTGGATGGATAAATGTGAGAAGAGCTTCCAGACATTGAAGACCAGATTGATAACTGCCCCGATTTTGACTATTCCCGTGCCAGGACAGACATTTACTTTATACACAGATGCGTCGGGATTGGGATTAGGATGTGTGCTTATGCAAGGATAGCAAGTGATTGCTTATGCTTCAAGACAGTTAAAGGTACATGAGAAAAATTATCCCACTCATGATCTGGAGCTTGCGGCAGTAGTACATGCGGTCAAGATATGGAGACATTACCAATATGGGGAGAAATTTTAGATTAAGTCGGACCATAAAAGTCTTACTTATCTATTTAATCAAAAGGAGTTGAATATGAGACAAAGGAGATGGCTGAAACTATTGAAAGACTATGATTGTGATATCCAGTATCATCCCAGAAAAGCGAACGTGGTAGTGGATGCATTGAGCAGAAAAGCAATGATAAAATCTCAAGGAGAAGTTAGCACGACCGTAGCAATGTGTACCAACGGAATGGTGTTCAATCACGGCAACGAGCAGTATGTGATAGATACAACGGATGGATCAGCCAACCAAGGGTTTATTCATCGGTTTTTGAATATGTTCGCGGCATTGAAGATTATACCGGATATAGTGGATGAAGTGAAGACAGTTATCAAATAAGATCCTTACCTGAGAACAGTACAAGAAGATATTAAGAAAGGTAGGACTAACCCTGAGTTCACCTTGGATGACGAGAAAGTACTGAAATACAAAGGAAGAAATGTATCATGATCTGAAGAAACTATATTGGTGGAGGGGAATGAAAGCAGATGTAGCCAAGTTCGTGTCTCAATGCCTAAATTGTCAGAAAGTAAAGGCTGAACGACAAAGACCCGCTGGACTGTTGCAGCCATTACCGGAACCAGCATGGAAATGGGACTGCATCACTATGGACTTCGTCACGGGACTACCATTGACTCCTCGAGTAGTTGATGCAGTTTGGGTGATTGTGGACCGTCTGACTAAAACAGCTCGCTTTATACCTATCGACCTCAGTATACACTGGAAAGGTTAGCAAAGCTGTATGTGGATAATATTGTTCGGTTACACGGTGTACCAGAAAGTATTGTGTCCGATAGAGATCCACGATTTACTTCCAAATTTTGGGAAGGACTACAAAAGGCTATGGGTACAACGTTGAAGTTCAGTACTGCATTCCACCCACAGACAGATGGACAGTCAGAACGTACAATTCAGATTCTAGAAGATATGCTACGAGCATGTGTAATTGATTTCAAGGGATCATGGGATGAAAGATTACCACTGATCGAGTTCGCTTATAACAATAGCTATCAGGCTACTATACAGATGTCACCTTATGAAGCACTGTATGGCCGAAAGTGTCGAACTCCCTTGTTTTGGAATGAAGTTGGAGAACGTAGTATTGTTGGACCGGAATTTGTTGAAGAGACTTGTCGAGTGGTCGACGTCATCAAGGAAAGAGTGAGAACAGCTCAGAACCGTTAGAAGCAATATGCGGATACTCGACGAAGAGATCTGGAGTTCGTCGTAGGTGATAATGTATTTTTGAAGGTATCACCTATGCAAGGATTGAAGAGGTTCGGACAGAAAGGGAAGCTAAGTCCAAGATATGTCGGGCCATATGAAATTCTAGCTAAGCGAGGAAAAGTAGCTTATCAGTTAACACTATCACCATCTATGTCAAGTGTGCATGACATATTTCACATTTCCCTATTGAAGAAATATGTCAAGGATCCAACGCATGTTTTGACAGTGGATTTGCTGGAATTGACTGATGATTTGACGTTTGAAGTAACACAAACAGAAATCACTAGTCGAAAGGTTCAACGTCTATGCAACAGAGATATCTACTATGTTAAGGTCACATGGAAAAGTAGAGACATGGAAGAAATTACATGGGAAGAAGAAAATGCTATGAGAAAGCAATACCCTTACTTATTTAATTCAGAAGGTACGTACAATTTTGAGGATGAAATTTTTATAAGTCGGGGGGAGTTGTAAGACCCGTGTCAATCTAACCCGGTCTTACTACCTTGAACCAGGTTTACCCATTATGGTCGAGTCAAATGGACCAAGGGCGTGAAGGAGATCGAGATCCCAGGTATCAAATCGACCCAAAAACACTTAAAATGGGGGAAGGGTCGCATACCCAGCTAAGCAGGGTCGGACCTCCCAAAATAGAAAGTCAGACCCTCAGTTTTGAAGGGAGGGTCGGACAGCTTAAGACCCTAGGGTCGACGGGATCATCGACCCTCCCATCGACCCTCTGTTTTTGTCGAATATAGAAATTATGAAATTTCTATATTTTTCGACTGGGATTCTTTCCAAATCTCAATGGGACTTATTTAGGATGTTCCTACTCTATTTAAAGGACGTTCCTAAGCCACTTTCACTCCTTTCACAACCCTAATTGAATTGAGAGAAAGAGAAGAGAAGGAAAAGAGGAAGAAGAAAGGCAAGGAAGAGAACTTAGCAAAAAGGAGAAGAGTTTCAGAGAAAAAGTAATCTTCTCAGGTATGGATACTAATTCCATGAATTTCTACAGACCTTAGGATAGTAATTGTTGAGAGTGTGATCTCGGAGAAACCCAAACCATCAATCTATGGTTAGGTTTCCATGGAAAATCATAGAAGAATGCATGAAAGCTATCTAGGTGGGTTATACATGGTTTCAGACCATGGAATGAATGTAGAATGGAATGTAGGAGCAAGCCATAGGATTCCAAACACGAAGAATGGATTAAAAGAGGGAATTGGACCAAAGTGCACCAAGGGTCGCACCCAGGGTCGATAGGCCATCTGACCCTAGGTATTCCTGACCATCGACCCTCAGCATTCGGGAAGTCCAGAAAGAGGGAAGGGTCGATAGACCCATCGACCCTAGCATCGACCCTACCTCCGACCCTCAATTAACAGAGTAGTTTTTAATTTTGAATAAATTTTAATTAAATTCTATCGACTTTGTTAGGTCTTCTAGCAATATAATAACACTGTAAAGGTGATTCTAAAGCTTGGAAAAGTATCTTATAGCAAGCTAAGGTGAGGAACCTTAATCCCAAACTAAATTGGTTAATAATAAACTATTTTCTATTTTCTTGAGTCCTATGCTATGCTTGATTCTATGCGAATATGTTTGTAATGTGCATACAGCATGCCATCCAATATTTCTATTACTTGTTCATGCATATTTACTTTATTGTTTATAACATGATGATGATGATGATGATGATAGGAATAGGCATGTGCTTGTATGTGTGAGGTTGATGTGCTTGATGCGAGCGAGTATCAGGGGAGGTGTGATGAGAACGTCAATAAACGTTAACCTTTGGCGGGTCTCAGCACTTTAGCTCTATCTCTAACTCAAGTATTGTGCATTGACATCGTCGTATCGCCATTACTTTAGCAGAACTATTATGTCGTAGAGTATCAGGGGAGGTGGTCTCGGTCCTTGTAGTCTCTGACTCTACCGGGGGGCCTTAGCTCTATCTCTATGGACATTCTGAGGGATGCTGGGGTGAGGCCTTGGATACACTATTTGGCATTAGGATTGGTTAATTGCGAGCCCAGTTTGCAGCCCTCGCCAACAGGGGCTTACGTGTTGGTATGGCACTATATAGCAATAAACGCAACCTTTGTTATATAATGTTCATGATGGGGTGCATGTGAGTTGATGATAAACGTGATCTTCGGGTAACATCACACACTCGTGTATAGAGGCGGGGTCAATAAACACGACCTTTGGCTACCTAAACCTTTCTATTGCATACTGCAAACTTTAAACCAGACCAAAGATATAAATTGACTTTTTGCATGCATATGTATTGTTGCATTGTTTTGGCTACTCACTGAGCCGTGATGTGTGCTCACCCCTCGACGTCGAATATTTTTAGTTGATGATGCAGGTTATACCGTTGAAGACTATGTGAATGCGTCTGCGTACGGGAACGTAGCGGCGATGGAAGTTGGAGCTGAAGAGGATACACACGACTCCTCTTGCGAGTGCAACTCATGTGTATTTGATTAGATATTTTATAGGTTTCTTTATTCGGATTTATTAAAGACTTGTATTGATATTACTTATGTCTCAGTTGATACAGAATAATTTTCTATTTAAATTTTAATATCACATAGATTCTCAGTTCATGTTATTATAAGACTTCCGCTATTGTGTATTTACTTTGATTATGATTACGGATGTGTGTAAGTTCAGATAACGCGGGGATAGCCTATTTGAGATCCTGGTTGAACCATTGGTTTATTAGTGATTCATCACATCATTCTGAATAGTGCAGAATTGGGGTGTGACACCATTGGTGTCTAAAGGTAAGGGGTTGGGTCTGTAAAACTAAGACATTATGCATGACTGTGAATATTGAGCTATGATAACATGTCATACTTTTATCTGTTTTATATGAGCATGCATTTACGTAACAAACAACTATGTACGCTATGGATGGATGATGGTGTGTTTGGTTTGTGTGACATGCGGTTACTAAGGGGATCGGTGATGCATGGTCACATGGACCTTGCTTATTATTGCTAGCAACTTAACGGGGGCACGGTGGCATAAGTGGATAGGAGACTGGGGGTCACTGTTGGGATATGGCCCTGTTACTTTTTCAATCTATATACATGTTAGGCACTAGGTGGTTGCATTACTTTGGGTTCTAATAAATGGGAGGTGGCACACCTTGGACAGAAAATCTAAAGTGGTCCACTTGTAGAAGCAATTTGGTAAAAGAAACTTGGGTAACCTGCTCTTACCCTAGCCTGGTGCATGAGAGGTAAGAGCCGTTGAGCGATAGGTAGGGCCATAAGCTACTAAAACAACGTCATACCCATTTGTGAATGACACGTGATACCTGTTAGATATGTAATAATAATTTGAGAAAACTTTGGAATGTATTCATAACAAACACTTTCAATTATGTTATGATATCATTAGTTGGCATCTGTTACTTATTGAGTTGCGTCTACTATTAATACTGTCACACCCCAATTCTGCCCCAACCAGAATGGTGTGATGAACCGTCTATGATCCAACGGTTCAACCAGGATCTCGAATAGGCTGTGTCCTTTTGCTTAAACCATACACATCTACAACCATAATCAGAGTAAATAAAAAATAGCGGAAGTCTTTAATATTAATGAACTGAGTATCTAACAGTGATATCATAAATAAAGTATCCAATTGTCTCAATTAACTGAAGACATAAAATAAATAATTTAATCAATTATATTTTCTGAATAACAAATATATCTAATCAAAGACGCATGAGTTGCACTCGCACGACGAATCATGCGACTCCATCATAGCTTCCATATCCATCATCGTAATATGTTCATACACTGGAGCATTCACATAATCTTCTATAGTAAGACCTGCATCATCAACTAAAAATATTCGATGTCGAAAGGGTGACCACACATCATGGCTCAATGAGCAAACAAAACAATGCAACAAACATATGCATACATTCAATTCATATCTTTGGTCTGGTTCATAAGTTTACAATGTGCAATAGAAAGGATTGGTGGCCGCCGCACCTCTATGCACGAGTGTGTGAAGCCACCCAATGGATCAAACACCATTGCCGTCCCACATGCACCCATCATGGAATAGAGATAGAGCTAAAGTGCCTGGATCAAACACCGCATCACACTTCTCCTGATGCCCTACCCATACCAACACGTAAGTCTCTATTGGTGAGGGCTTGCAAACTGGGCTCGCAACTAACCAGTCCTAATGTCAAACAGTGTATCCAAGGCCTCACCCCAGCATCCCTCAATACGTCCATAGAGATAGAGCTAAGGCCCCCCGATAGAGTCAGAGACTACACGGTCCGAGACCACCTCCCCTGATGCCCTACGACGTAATAGTTCTGCTAAGGTAATGGCGATACGATGATGTCAGTGGATAAGACTTGAGTAGAGATAGAGCTAGAGTCTGGTGACCAGGATGAACCACAGTGTCACGTCCTCCCCCTGATGCTCCACTCGCATCAAGCACACTAACCACACACATACATTCATATGCCTATTCCTAGCATCATCATCATCATCATGTTATAAATAAACTGAATTAAATATGCATGAACAATAATAACAGGAATATTGGATGACATGTGAAATGCATAATACATGCATGCAAGCATAGAATCATTCATGGCATTGGACTCAATAAATAAAAATGGTTTCTTATTAGCCAATTAATTTAGGTCTTATTCCCTCACCTTTGGTTGATAGTAGATCCTTGTTCAAGCTTTGTAATTCACTCTTAGACCACTTGGAAACCTAACAAATTTATAGATTTTAAATTAGAATTTATTTTCAGTAGTTTAAACCAACAGAAACTGAGGGGTCGCTGGTGTGGCAGCACTTGTGGTCTCAGTTTCTACGACCACAGGGCATGGGGTCGCAAGGTGTGGTCGCATATCCTGCGACCACACATGCGACCTCAACCTCCCTGGAAACTTCCCAAGGGCATGTGGTCGGATATGTGTGTCTCGTGTGGTTGCACATCATGTGACCACACGTGCGACCACACGTGTGATGATCAATTTTTTCATCCTCAACTCCATTCCTTCATGTTTGGATCTCTTGGCTTATCATCATAGTCCTTCCTATGATTGTTCTATGGCTCAGAACTATTATTTTATACACAATCCATTGTCCACATAATTTCCTCCCATGGATTCTCTTGGAATTTATCCATGGATTGATGATTTGGGTTTCACCTAAATCCTATCTCTTTCATGAACTATTCTAGGCTCTCAATTTAAAATGGAGAATGTTTTCATACCTTAAGCTTAATGAAGATTCAGAGTTTTCTCTGAATTTTCTTCCTCCTTAGTCTTCCTCTTTAATTCTCCTTCTCTTCCTTCTCTTCTCTTTCTCTCACTTTCAGTTTGAGTTCTAAAAGGGTGAAAGAGGCTAAGATATGTCCTATTTACAGAGGAAAACCTTCCATAATAAGCCCTACTGAGTTTAGGAAAGAACCCCCTTCGAATTAGGAAGGTTTCCTAAACTCGGTTATGTCTGGAATTCGTGTGGTCGGAGGTGGGGTCGCAGAACCCGTCGACCACACCCTCTGAAACATGCGACCACATGACCTAAATTCCTGTGGTTGCATTATTTTGAGGTGTGGTCGATCACACCTGTTTAGGTATGCGACCATATGCTCATAATTGACTGTTTTTGGATTAAATTTCATACCTGGTCTTGTGATTTCTTCATGCACTTGGTCCACGTGGTCCGACCATGATAGGAAGACCTGATACAAGGTGGTAAGACCGGTTAGTTCAATACGGGTCTTACAAATACTCTGATTCTTTTTACTTGATTATTGTTGGATATTGCTATTGTAGACTATATAATTGTTTGGTAGATCACTGTGATTTTGGATCCTATGTGGATTTGGGTTGCCTCATGGGTCGACTCAGGTATCCGTCTGTGTCCGAAAATGGGCTATGACAATACTGATATCAAAGCACAACTACTTTGATTCTATCAATAATTCTCATGCATGTGCGTTTCCATAAGTTTAGTGACAGATGCCTAGGAATTAATTAAAAGGCATGTACAAATCAATGTTAGTAAATTAGTATAGACAGTAATTAGAGGTACACCACATTACGAGAATTAAATGAAGATAATAATGCATGTAAAGTGAAGAAGAACTGTTACATTATAATCCAATTTTAAGTACAAAATTTAGATACGGTCCACAACCCAGATAGTTATCCTGGATGTACATAAGATAGAGTAGGTACATTATATAAAGGAATAGGAAACTAATGGCCATGAGGTGGCGGGGAGTGTTGCCTAGCATATCGGAATGCTAGATGATGTCCAGCGTCAGAAGACACCCCCTTTACATGAGCTCACATAAGCTCGATCTTGAACATCATGGAGACCTGCCTAGTCATGATGGCCAGCTGATCCAACCTCATGTGCCCCATCTCAGTTACTATAGATTGCTGTCCCTCTTGCAGCAACGCTAACTAAGTCTGTAGTGAAGTAAACATCTCATGCACTCGGGCCATGCAACCTCAAGACGTAGCAACCTTGGTAGCGGCTGGGGCCTCTTGTCCCTCAGGACCTCCCTCCCCGCTATCATTGTCGCTCCCTTTGCCAGCAGTCCTACTGGGGCCAATGCCACCCCTATGGATCATCACTCTGTAGCTAGCTCCAGCGTGCACCTCTCGCTGCCGGTGATTGTGCCTCCAACTCTGGATCGCTCATTATTGTTTCATGGAGCTTCATCCTCACTATGGAGTCCTAATCAAAATTAGATGTCTCTGGGCCATTATTAATGGCCTCTCTATCGAGAATCACCCAGCTTTCACAAAGATATAGGTCATCAGACACCTGTAAGGTAGCTTTCTGGTACCTAAGTGATCAGCAGTAAAAAGGATGTTTTGTAAGATGATGTATGGAAGGCATAGTAATTGTTCTTTGATGATGTGATAAGACATGTAAATGGCAAAGGGATTCAATTTATCCCGATGTCCTACCTTGGAAAGGATATTGTATTGTACTAGGCGACTGATCACCTTACATTCAGGCTTGAAGTTTGATTCTACATTTCCTTCTGGATTTTCTAACTCCTCTGGCCGAGTCAAGGTCCTCCATACATCATCCCACTCGTCCATGGTACAGTCTATGGCCTCGCACGGCCCACTGTACATATGTCAAGGTCCGCAGATAAATGCCTACCCTTTTTCAAAACTCTTAAAGGTGCAAAAACTTTTGAGTTGACACCAAAATGCCAAGCTCGTTCGATGGCTTGAAAGCTTAGCTCGCTTTACCACCTTTACTCGTAAAGCCAAACCTTAAGGATGAACATTAGCTATACCTAGCCTTGTCCAAAGAAGCAATCAGTGAGGTCTTGATCAAAGAGCAAGATAAGATCCAATTCACCATTTACTACTTCTGCAAAGTGCTCTTGGACTCCAAAACTAGGTATAAACAGAGAAAGTTACCCTGGTACTGTCATGGTAGCACAGAAGTTATGCCCCTACTTTCAATCTCTTTGCATCACTATACTCATCGATTGACCTTTGAAGAAGATATTGTCCCGCTCGGACATCTCAAGATGGGTCGTGAATTATACCATCGAGTTAGGAGAGTTTGACATCAGTTACAAACTGAGGAAGACCATCAAAGAATATGCCCTGATCAACTTCATTGTCAAGAGCCTGGTAACCGAAGAGGTAATTCCTCCATCCTCATCCTTGGACCAGCCGACCACAAAGAAAGATCCTCTAGCATAGACCTTGTATATCGACTGTTTGTCCAAGCATGGAGAAGGTAGAGCCGGATTTATTTTGACAAGTTCAAAAGGCTTTTGAATCCAATATGTGCTCTAATTCTGGTTTCCAATTACCATCAATGTCGCTGAATATGAGGCATTGCTAGCAGGGTTCGAGTTAGCCAAAGCGTTGATGGTCAAGCAACTAATCACTTCAAGCGACTTTTAACTCATAGTATTGCTAGTGCACGGGATTCAAGCCCAGAACCTTCAAAGGGCCTCGTACTTGGGCAAAATATGAGAAGCCATTTCTAGTTTCGACTACTTCATCCTAAGGCAGATTGTAAGATCTACACTCCAAAATCCTCTATTAATTGGGATTTTGCTTGTTTCAAGTCCTCCCACTCTGTCAGTAATAGGACCCGAGCTAGAGTGGGACAACGAGCACACCATATAGGTTAGAATATTTACCTTGGAATGGACTTTATTTAGCCTTAGGAGGACCCCTAAGGTAAACCATGAGGTTGGGTGATGAGAGCAACTCTCTAGCCTGCTTTTTTCTCTAATAGACGGATGTGTGCCGGTGGCAAATCCATCGGTTGGTAGCCACCGGTTAAATCCATGGGTTTGACTTTAAAGTCAGACTTTTATTCTCTCTCTCCACTATAAATAGGAGCTCTTAATGCCATAAAGATGGTTGTTGGAACTTAATATTTTTGAAGCTCCCATATTGGAAAGGATCTCCAATAAGCAATACCCACCAACTTTTGACCTTTAAGCTTGGGGATCACTCTCTTACTAGGGCTATAAGTAAGTATCCCTATTCCCTACTTAGATACTCTGTTAAACTTTTTATATTCATAAGGTTTCATTCCAAACTCTAATTATCCATACAGAGATCTAAAACATAATGGAGATATAACGTAAACCATAATTATAAAGACATATCTGTTTGTTGAAGATTGATTTCTGCTGTTTAACTAAAAGCTTTGATCATAGTCTTCCATAGCCCACATAGGTTCCACTTGGTTTTCAATGCTTATGGGTTCAGAGAGAGGAAAAGAAATTAGGACTGTAGGGACTCATGATCTAGTATATATAATACTATCACAAACCTTAATCAATCCCATAATGATTAGGTTTGCCTATCTCTATATCTTGTGATGAACCAAATCGAACTAGTCAATTTGGTAACATAGAATCCACTATTCAATGGGTCCAGTAATTAATTAAGCCATTACGATATTATCCAACATTCTCCTACTTGGGCTAGATTAATTACAAAACTATCATAAATAGTGTGGCCATGGAATCCATTCACACAACAAATCATCACCTACTTTGATCTAGCTATCAAGTCTTCTAATGTCGAACAAAGCAGAAGATATACCTCAATGTACGACATATAACTTTCTATCAATCACATACAAAGGCCTACTTATCAGCATAAATCACCTTGAGATAATGAGTCCAAATCATTAATCGAGCTACCTTTGATTGAGTTACCTTGAAACCTTATAGGTAAAGTAACTTTGACATTATCCAACTCATAGCAAACCACCCATTGGACTAATATTGCACTTTGGCTTACCGTCATTGTTTCTTTGGCTGAATACTGCCTTTTACCTTTGGCTAAATACTATCTTGTTTGTCCTTGTCTAAATACTACCTGTTTTATCTTTGGTTATAAACTGCATGGTTTGTCTTTGGTTAAATACTGTCTTGTTTAAATTATAGGCAACACAAACAAGCATGACATTAAATATAAACAAAAAAACCTCCTACTGACTAAGTATATCATAATAATGTGTGACTACCGTGTTATATAGGTCCCTAAAGACTCCCATTAGCACAGAGTTCCAATATAATATTTCTCCTTTGTCTTTGAAGATCTTGGAAGCACTTAATCATTCAATCGTAATCGTAAACTTAGAATTTAACATTTAACACAAAAACATCTTTGCATAAGGAAGCCTTAAGATAAAAAATGAAGTAACTCTTAAAAACATAATAAAATCCTGTCTTGGTAAGTCTTAAACTGGAATCAAACTCTCCTTTATAGAGGAAACAAAAGTTAAAGTTCCAAAATACTAAATAAATAAATTCAAATAAATCCTAACTATCATTGTGATTGACTCCCAATTCGACTTGTATTTTACAAACATGCCGATGTCATTTTTTTGTGTATCCTCCTCCTTAGAACTCCCAGAGTTCTATTTCTTCTCTAGCCAATGCATTCTGCTCCTGCAATCCCTCTTCGTGTGTCTTTTCTTTAGACACAAAAAACATTTGACGTCGCTTAGATCCCTTTCCTCTTGCTATTCCTTAACATCATTCTCCTTGTTATAGGGTTTCTTTTCTTGATCAGAAAACTATTACCAAGTCTTATGGGACCCAACCCCTTGATGTCCAATGCCCTTGTTAGTGTTTTTTCTTGTGAAACTTAGCATTGGTTGTCCCAAACACCTTCTTTTTGTTACTTTTTTTTTCCTTTTCAGTACAAATAACAATCAATTTATCTAAAATCTAATTCATCCTTGAAGTGGTACATACCACCTTAATATGCTTGTTCTTCTTAGTTAGAGATTTCATTGCTAAGTATACCAAATGATCCTTATCAATGTTATTTCTCATATCCTTGAGTGTTTCAATGATACTAACAAGCCCCACAATAGGATTTCTAATACTTGCATTTCCATCATAAACCGTGGTAAATAATTTTGCCATTAAAGTACTCATCTGCACCTTTTCAAATTCCTCATATTTTGTTTTGATGCCTCTCAATAAACTGAAGGCTTTTTACTTTCCCTTAATACCATCTAGTATAGACTTAGGGAAATAACACCTAATCATGAGTAAACATTTCTTGTTCGTATTTATCCATTTTTCCACATGTTGTATTTCAGTTGAGGTACTAGCATCAATGAGATCAACAGGTTTTTCTTCAGTGATACCCATATCTAGATCTACTATACCTAAAGAAATCTCTAGTTCCTTGATCCATTGCTTGTAACTGGTTCTGGAGAAATTGGGAACATTAACAAGATTGCTTGTTTGAATAGACATCCTAAGATAATAATATGTAATGCATAATTACTGTATAGTGTAGTAAATGAAAACATGACTCATAAACACAAACAAGAAAGTAACCCTTTTCCAAGGGTTAACCAAAATACACATTCATCCTTTGGGATAAATGTGTATTTGGTCTCTTAGTGTTTGTGTAGCGGCTGCGAAGGAATAATGACCCCCCAAAAATTCCACCACCTTTGGTTTAATGAGACCCCTAAAGCCAAAACCCATCAACTTATGTGCATGAGCATACATTTAAAAATCTTGGCAGTGCCACTGGGTGGACACTTCCGGTCTAGCTGCTCTTACAAATGTGTGAATTCTTAATGTATTCATAAATGCATTCTTTTTGAATTTGAGAGCATCTTGAAGAGAACAGATTTACCACTTTGGTGGGTTCCACCTGATCTCAACATGATACTTATAAACCCTCACAACAATGATGTTTGGTAATGCCACTTTTGGGTGAACACTCCTTTTCTTTGAAGCATTTATAATTACAAAACTTTGAATTTGAAAAAATCATAATGAAACAAGGTGTGCCACTTTGGTGGTTTCCCCAATTCCACCATGGTATCACCAAACTCTCCAAGCAATGGGAGTGGGGATTTAAATATCATAAATGTCACATATATGTCCCAAATATAAAGCTAAATATTCATAGAAAGCATGCATAATAGCTCATCAAGATACATGGTATAAATTATCAGAATATCCTATAAAAAAACTATAAACTACAAACCAGGTTCCCTAAGGGTACTATCAGTGCAAAAACACCTTCCTTTTGATCCCAAAATCCATCAAATTACATACCAAAATAAAGATCATGATGAGATGAATCCAGCGCAAAAAATTAGAGCTCAATCTGAGCTCCGATGCTTTCTCACGTGCTACCAAAAGGGGGCGCGAGTATTCACTCTACTGGAAATGGTTCTGGCCAGTTTGGTTTGATCTAAATTGGTTTGTATTGGTTTAGATTGGTCCATTCAAATCAAACTAATTATTTTGGTTTAGACCGAATCGTCTTAGGTCTAGATCATGGATAAACCTTCGGTCTAAATTAACGGTCTGTCCACCGTTTTAACCAAGTTTACATGGTCAGACCCTTGGGTCAGATTTTGAGTTATTGGGTCAGGCATTCAGGTCAGGATTTTGGATTTGGCACTCGGGTTATAGGATTGGGATTTTCGGTTACTTTCCCTGGTTATCAGTTCAGCGATTCGGTTCTAGTCAACAGTTATATGGATTAGTTGATCGAGCTAGCTGGATCACCCATGCTGACCCACACACATGGCCTAGCAATTCAGTCACTGGGTTAACTCGATCAAGTTTATCGGTTAGAGTTCCCTAGTTGACCCAACAATGACCGTGTCAACTGACGCTATTTTTTTTCTTTTCTTCCCTACGAGTGGATCCACTTGCTTCTACTTTTAGCACATGGCAGCAGGTCTGGTAGTCGACGGTGATGATTTTTATATCTCCATCATTGTTTCTCCATGCTTTTTCCAACGGTGTGTACTTTAGTCTTTTTTGCTAGTAGGAAAAATTTCATCGGTGAATCTCCGACAGATTCAATAAAAAAATCCAAGAAATTTTTCTCTTTCAATTCAATCAATCATTCCATTAATCCTAAGACTATATGGTAGGTTCTGATACGAACTGTTAGACTTTTTATATTCATAGGGTTTGATCCCAAACCCTAATCATCTATACAGAGATCTAAAATACAGTGGAGATATAAAGTAAACCATAATTGTAAAGACATACCTATGTGTAGAAGATTAATTTCTGTCATTTAACTAAAAGCTTTGATCATAGTTTTCCATAGCCTATAGAGGTCCTAGCCTATAGAGGTCCTCCTTGCTTCTCAATGCTTATGGGTAGAGAGAGAGAGGAAACATATCTAGGGCTGTAGGGACTCATGACCTAGTATATATAAACTGTAACAAACCCTAATCAGTCCCACAATAATTAGGGTTTTTCTATCTCTATATTTTGTGATGAACTAGATAGAACCAATCAACTTGGTAACATAGACTCCCACTATTCAATGGGCCAAGTAATTAATTAAGTCCACTAAAATATTATCCAATACACACCTCTCACCTTCATAAAATAACCTAAAAAACCTAGGTTTAACAAGAGAACTATGAATACCCATTCAATCGACAAACAAAAGCCCAATAAGTTTAATAGAACATAGGTGGGAAAATCCCTTTATTAGAATGGCTTGGGGAAGCCATTGGAATTGAATCCACCAATATGAACCAAGAACATGGCCAAGCCCTAAGTTCTCTGGTTCAGTCGGCGAATACACCTGGTAGATGGGGGCTTGCCCTAACCCATTCTTTTGTGTCCCCTTCCTTTATGAAGAAGATGGGTTCCATCCAATTCAGTTGGTTAACAAGTTGACAACACACACCCCACTAGGATTGAACTTAGAGTTGGAAAACTATTATGGTTTGTATAGGGTGTTAATGGATGACAAGGGGATGGATGCCAACCTTATCTGGCTGGACCTGATAGACTTTGATGTCATCTTGGGCATGGACTAGCTTTCCACCTACCAAGTCAGTGTCTTATGCACCGAGAGATAGCTAGTGTTTTCAGCCCAAGGATAGGGAAGCTTATGCTTTCATAGAAAACAATTGAAGTTGATCAGCATTGCAAGCCACCAAGTTATTGCAACAAGGATGTGAGCGCTTCTTATTCTTAGTGATAGACATCACCACTATAAAACCTACACTTAATTGGGCTAGTCTAAATTTTTCATTGTATATCAGGTTTTCCCACCAATAGGATCTAGCATCCGTATCAGTATAAAGCATAACAGATCTCAGGTAAGACTTAAATCATGTCTAAGATATGTAGGAACTACTAGAAATCCATTAGGATGTTGAACCATTGGAAGCATGGCCAATTTGAACTGAATTAGGCCGTGAGGTCAATGGGTCAGGTCGATGAAATTTTCTCGATCGATTGCACCTCTGGGATCGACTGCTTGATCACAGAATGGGCCGAATTGAATTCTTTTCATTTGGGCCTGGGTCCATTCATACCCAACCACCCTTAGATGGTTTAGAATCATTCTAGAACTTCCCTAGAACGAATTGGTGTGCCAATTGAAAACCAAGAAACTCTCTTGAATTATAATTTATGTAAATTGGTGGTTCCTGTTTGGAGAAGAATCAACAGAATAGCTAATGGCATAAAAACAAATCCTAGTGAAGTATATAGGAAAAACTGATATGCTGCCTTGATCTTTCTTCGTTTCGATCCCCATACCCTTATAATAATGGTAGAGTAAGGGGTGGCCCCAAGGCAGAATTGAGTAGGTAGCCACTCCCTTCTTAGGGAACTGTATGTGAGACTTCCGCATAATAGGGCTCTGTCCCGAGCTTCTGTCCTCGGCTCTTGTCATTAAACCACTATCTATGCATGTATTTATGCCTGGACTCTCGAATATTTTGCTTTTTAGGTGGTGGTGAACAATGCTGCTTGCGTTGCAGGAGATGCCCGCTCATAGGGCCTGGCTTGCTTCCCACCCGAAAGAACCTCTCACTAGCTAGCCGGACTATTGGGAGGGGGGCCCGATTGTAGAAAACCATGTTACGAACCGAACGCAATGCCCATCTTCCAAACCAAGAAAAATGGGTTCATTGGAGGAAGAAAGATTGAGTGTGGCTTGTAGAGCACATGTAACGTATAGTCGGGTTGCTCATGCATCGATCAAGTTAAGGGAGAGAGTTGGTCTCCAAGACCAACTCGAACCAACTCTCCAAGACCAACTCGAACTATTGATCCTCAATCCATATAATCAACCAAAACCCTAATGTGTGAGAAATTTTACAAGCTCTAACACACGTTTGGAGATAGCAGCTTAAGAGAGTGTTGAAGGAAGAAGAAGGAAGGAAGAATCTCCATTAGAGGACCTCCCCTAAGCTTCTCGGTATAGAACTAAGCAAACCATTACTTAGGTAAGTATCAAAACCTTATAGTAATGGTTAGAACATCAAACCTCGACCACAGAGGTCATTCCCAACCACTGGTAATGTGGGAAATGTTTTCCTTAGCCATTGATGGCCATTGCAGTCGAATTAAAGAATGTTAACCAGAATTGACAAAACAATGAAAAGTTAGGATTTTTAATTCAAATGGTAAGTATATAGTATCAAATTAATGAAGAAAATCATTCCCCAATAATGTATAGACCATTAGAGACCCTCTGGAAGCAATGTAGATGACAAACCAAAGAGATTGGATTGAAACTAACACAGTCGAGCTCACTGGAATCGTTAGCTAGATCGGTCAATTCGACCAAACTGGTTCGATCGACCACACAATCACAGTGAGGTACTTTTCTTGTGATTAGCTTCCATTCGATTATACTAACTTAGTGGACTCATCTAATACCTCAAGAGACTTATTGTGGACCATATTAGATTGATAATTAATAAGAATGCTTTCCTATAACTGTAGATACGTACGGTTGCATAGATGACATTCATAGTCGATAACTGTACATGTATATAATTGATATAAAGGGATTCAACCTCTAATAAGTAACCTCACAATATCCTAAAACCTCTATAAACATGTTTCAAATGAGGTATAATCATTTAGAACTTGAGTTGACCAAACTACAGTCGATAAGGACTGTTAGGTTGACAAAAGGTGTCTGATCAACTGCACAGGCTGGTCGACCACACCCATCGATTGCATCAATTATAGTAATATAGTTTTGTTGAATTCTTCGACTGTTGACTATCAGATCTAACCAATTGACCTTAGGATATTAATCTAAGACTAATGAGGATACCCTAGACCTATCTAAGGCATAAACAAACAATCTAAAGTATTAATCATGAATCAATCGCTATTAGGTAAATGGACATGGAAAACAAGGGAACCACTCTATCAGCAACAAAGTGGTATTTAGCTCACTATTATAGGTGAGGGATTAGCTTGATTTAATTTACTATTTTCCATGTGTGTGCTGTGATTGTGGTTTAGATTACTATGTGATAACATGCCATCCAATATCTGTTATAACTGTTCATGTATTCTTGCATATTACTTGTATTTTGGATTGATAACATGTTGGATGTGTGATAACATGATTGTTTGGCATATGCTTGTATCCTAGTGGATCTAATTGGCTGGAATGGGACGGTTATCTTGGTTCTTAAGCTAGGGTATGGGTACCTACATTAGTAATGAACGTGGTTTGGTGATAACATCTCTTGATTGACAACCCTTACCAATAGGGGTTTAGGTATTGACATAGGCTTATATACAAAAGATCTGACCATTGAAGGGAGTGTGCCTTGATGATCAATACCTTATTAGGGTTTACTTTGGGTATCTTTGCCACAATCTCATATCATGGAGTTTTTGACAACAGCTGACTGTGACTCGTTCCAGCATTGAGACCGAATACAAGGCTTTGTCTAATGCTACTGCCGAGGTTACGTGGTTATGCTATCTCTTTCATGACAATAATTACCGGCTTCCAGCCACACCCATTCTATGGTGTGATAATATTGGTGCTACTTACCTCTCTTTTAATCCGGTGTTCCATGCTCGTTCCAGCATAGAGACCGAATACAAGGCTCTGTCTAATGCTACTGCCGAGGTTACGTGGTTATCCTATCTCTTTCATGACAATGGTTACCGGCTTTCAGCCACACCCATTCTATGGTGTGATAATATTGGTGCTACTTACCTCTCTTTTAATCTGGTGTTCCATACATGCACCAAGCACATTGAGATCGATTTCCACTTCGTTTGTGATCCTGTTAAGTGCCAGCTACTGCAAGTTCGATTTATTTCCACTTGTGATCAGCTTACAGACTTGCTCACCAAACCACTGGGTATTGCTCATTTCCATTGACTGCTTGACAAAACCAATGTGCTTCCTATGTCATTGGCTTTGTAGGGGGATGTTGACGTAGCCATGCAATCGACTAAACTAGAAGGAGAAGTCATAACGTAGTATGGCTCTCACATGCAATCATATCCGAATTCAATATTAATGCATGCTACTTCTTTTTGTACACATGCATGTATCCCACTCAAACTCTAACTATTTATGTTGTTGTGTTGATTTAGGATTCCAGATCCTAATATATTGATGTTATCTTATTCGTATACAATCAATAAAAGACAGATCGGTTGCAACTTTAATATATTTCAATTACGTTGAAGAGGATTTTAACTTTCGTTGGCTCTCACCTTAAAGAAGCTTTTGCCATTTCGGCATGTAAAATTACGTTAATAAAGGATTGAACTTTGGTGCTTCGGTTAGGGTTATCAACGTAGATGCCTAAGATGCCTAGTGCTCCTACGATTGTACATGTATTATGGGCGAAGCCAATGGGATCGTGGATAAATTGTCACACGCCGTTTCTGACGTGTTGGTGCTATAGAATGGACGAGATCTCTACATCCTAATTTAAGGCACTGAAAATCCCCTTCCAAGATCACAGAATATGGAACACCAACTAATAAACCCAATGTAACCAGAGAAGTAAATAGTAAATCCACACCACTAGCTTACATGAATTAAATTCAAGTGTATAATGGAAGTTTTAATTTAATAAAATAACAGCAACTGATATAATCAAATGATAATAATATAAATAAATCTCCAAACCATTGTAAATATAAATAAATAAGATACTTAAATCCTTCAAACATAAATTATTCATATGGGCAACACGCCCACAATCCAAATAAATAGAACTAAATCAATTAAGTTTATCTAATGTTTCAAAGCGTCTATCTGTAGACATAGTCGTCACACTCGCATGTATTGTTATGAACGTCATCATTATTAGCATCCATAATGTCGCAGTCTGTCTCCATCATACCTATATCTAAAAGAATTTGTGTACACAAGAGTAAGCTCAACCACTGAGCTTAGTAGGTGAATCAAATGTATACAAACAAGATGCATGAATTAACAACTACGGTCTGGTGCATAACTGTAAGTGCCAGCTCAAGACAACCCATACATGGAGTCTCCGACTGCGTGGGTCACTCCCAAACAATGAATACTGTCCCACACATGGAGCACAGCAACATCCCCCAAGTATGGGTTTGTCATTATGGTGTAAGTCCATTCTATGCCGGTTGCCTGCTCACAACTCACCCAAAGTCTATAGCACATCGGGCACTTGAGGAGATGGAAATCCCACTAGTCGACTTACCTGCCCATCCACACTATGTCGGGTATGGAGAGCATCGTAGCTATGTTTATACCACCCTTTATTGAACCCATGCCATTACATAACCCCCTAATGGCTAGGGGTACAGTTACTAGGGTGCTTTTTAGTTCAACTAACCAAGTTTTTCTATTAATCAAATTATTGGACTGTAACGTCACCAAGCTTCTGACCCCGTCCGAGCCCCATAGGCATCGTGACTTGGCTAGGTTACACATGGTCAATGCAAAACAATGTTGATAAGAAGTGGTTCAAGCGTCCCATTCCACCCATCTTCCTCCTTACCAACTTAAACTTAAACAGACATTAGGATTCATCAAGAACAGCTCTACCTTTCATGGAGAGGTCACGATGCGTCCCATTCTACCCCATTTTCAAGCCACTATGGGTTTCACTGATCGCATACAAGAGAATGTATATGCATGAGCAAACAATACAGTTTAATAGATGACATGTTATCACACATAAGCATATTATCAATCGCATCACATCATTCCACAAGATCAATAGAACTAATCTACCAAGCAAATGTTTAACTCCCTCACCTGTGATAGCAGTAGCAAAATAGAGAACATGAATCCAGAATAATTTCTCCTAGAGTTCTGTTGTACCATAGATAGTGTTAAGAGGAAAAAATCCCTTCTATTTTAAATCTTACACGTGTCAAGTTGCGCCTTCGGAGCCTGAGCGCTCGGAGTATCTCGCACTCGGCATCATGTATTTGGCCTGTCATGCATACGGTCTCTCGTGCGCCCGGCCTCTCGGGTAGCGCTCGGAGTTATAGTCCTACTAGGCTACGGTTCTCAGTCGGAAGCCAGAGTCCCATTGTGATTATGCTACCTCTGGGGAGTCCTTCTCTCAGTCTGATACGACACCGACTATTTCGGTCGACCATTACTCACACGTTGACACATGTCAATCCCAGAGCTGACCGACCTAGCTTCCTTGGCTAAGGTCTCCGACTCCTACTCGGAGTCTACCACATGAGTGTCCCACAGAGTGACACGTGGCAATCCTATTGGCAGTCTACTCCCCTGAGTCCTGGTACCTCCATGCTTCTTCACAATCTATAAGTAGAGGTCATCCCTCAAGGTAAACCCTAAGTTACAAGCTATTATTATCCATCCCTCTCATATGCTCAAACTCTCTCATCATCCCACTCTTTAAACTGGAGATAGCTTTCTGCTATCTCTTGATTGTTTACCTTGGGAATCTAACTTAGACATCGGAGTGTACCCGGGGCTTAGGCGCCCAACTCCTTTGTCTCATCTCTGTGATTGCAGGTCATTCAGAGCAGGGATCGACGGGCGATTTCCAATCGTAACAGTTTGGCGCCCACCGTGGGGCCTCTTTTGACTGAGTTTGAAGATTAGCACGTGAGAACTCTGATTTCGATGGCTCATAGAAGAACTCGAGCACGGGTGTCGTACGCCCCTTCTGAGACATCGGTGCATGTGGGTAGTACCGAAAGCACGACGAGGGCGGACCGTGAGCCTGCACCCGCACCAGTACCAGAACCTGCACCCGTACCGAAACCAGCACCAATACCATCTCCGGCTCCAGCGCCAGCTCCGAGCCACACGCCGACGGTAACACCACCGCTACCTCCTTCCCAATACGTCACTCATCAGTAGTTTGATGAGCTGAAACAGCAAATCGAGCAGCTTGCAAGAGTCTTGAGAGGAGCTCGAGCAAGCAGTTCGGCAACAGGAGGGGAGAATCCTCTCCTGGTACCGAATCCGCCACCAGAAGCTCCACCAGCGGTCCAACCGCCACGGGCGAGGGCGGATCCTGCAAACGCCTTGCCACATAACCTCCCAGCAGATCGAGCTCCTGGACGGAGCGTGGCCGGGTCCGCCGCTCGGCATCCCCCACCACCTCAACACCAGGCGCCAGTTGCGCCACCTCCGGTGAGAGGCCCGGGGTCCTTCCTCGATGCCCTCCGCCGAGAAAGAATTAATGCAGAGACGCCAGAGACTGACGCTCAACCTCTGGACATGCCCCAGTCCGAGGTCGAGCGGCGTCTATTGCAGATAACCACTCGGCTTCAGCAGGTGGAGCAAAATAGAGTAGCCCCGCCGAGAACGGCCTATACTGCAATTACGGTGCTCTCGGACGAGATTATGAGGGCACCCCCTCCTGACAACTTCAAGATGCCGGCCTTGGATTCCTACAACAGAAGTACCGACCCCGAGCAGCATTTAGACGTGTTCGTCTCCACAACGCTATTCTACCCTCTGAGCGACAGTCTCATGTGTCGGATGTTTCCTTCAACGCTCAGGGGGCCGCTCACACGTGGTTCAATAATCTCCCTGCGAAGAGCATTACATCGTTCAAACAGTTATCGAACAAATTCTTGACGCACTTCCAAACAAGCCGAGTGCGCAAGAAGACGTCGTACCATTTGTCAACTGTCAAACATCAAAAGGACGAGTCCCTACGTGACTTCATCAAACGCTTCAATACAGAGGTGCTTGAAATCAAGGACGTCGAGCCCGCGGTGCACATGTCCAGCCTACAGGCCGGCGTAACCGACCGTCAACTTTGTTGGACCCTTGCCAAAAAGCCACCGAAGAACCTGGACGACCTGCTCGCCAGATGCGAGAAGTACGCCTCCGCAGATGAGACGACAAGGGCCCAGAAAAATAACATCGTGAACAATCTGAAGGCCGAACCAAAGCCTGCAGACAAGAAAAGATCCAAGACGGCCGACCCGGCACCGAGCTCGGGAGACTCAAAGAAGTAGAAGTCCGGTAAAGATCAGACCTACCGGCACCCCTACAAGACGTTCGAGTATTACACTTCGCTGAACTCTTCGATGACGAAGATCCTCGAAGTAATCAAGAACGATCGGAACCACCGCCAAAAGCACTCGGCGACGGGAAGAATAAGGATCACTCCCGTTTTTGTCGCTTCCACCGCGACTATGGCCATGAAATAGAAGAATGCAAGTACCTCAAAGGGGAAATTGAGGACCTCATCAGACGAGGATACTATGGTAACTTTGTTTGGCATGCAGACCGAGGACCGGCTCCCGCTCGGAGGGACCGTGGATTACCACCTCCACCTCCGAGAAACCCGCAGCCCAACAACTGCCGAGCGGACGTGGGCGATAATCAAAATGCCGCTCGGAGGGACGACAGAGACCCTGATGGTGGGCCGGCTCCCCCTAGACAGTGGGTCGGCGCCATCCAATTTGGGACGATTGAAGGCTCATCTGGAGCACAAAAAGAAAGAGTGTCGGTAAAAGAAAGACTTGGAGGCCAACATCATACCCAGTCCGGGTCCATCCCGTCCTGGTCGAAAACGGAAGGCCGGGGAAGAAGAAGAAGAAGGAAGTCCCACCCGGCTTCAAAGAGAAGCAAGGCCGAGCGGAGGTTTGTCGGCAGTCCGCTCCCAGAGGATCGACCGCGCACAGCAATGAGTTTGCGCATCCCTGGGACAATGGGGTCTATACCATCACCAAGGGCCCCCAAGCTGAGGCAAATCAGTCCTCACCATCATAGGAGGACCCGCCGCCGGGAACACCTCCAACAGGTCGGCAAAAGCCTACTCGCGTCTGGTAGCCAAGACAGAGTGGCCGTCGAAGAAAGCTTGAACTGGAGAAGTCATCACCTTCAGCGACGAAGATCTTGTCAACGTCGTGGTCCCCCATGAGGATGCCATTGTCTTCACGACCGGGATCGGACACTGTGATGTTGCAAAGTGCCTGGTAGACACCGGGAGCTCGGTGGACATTATATTTTACCATGCCTACCGGAGGATGCAGCTGACGGACGACCAGCTCCAACCCATCACTTTCGACCTCATCAGCTTCTTCAGAGACCCAGTTACGGTTAAGGGAGGCATCCAATTGCTTGTCATCCTCGGCCAGAAGCCCAAACAGCGGCGGGTAATGGTCAAATTCATGGTGGTTGATCGGCCATCCGCGCACAACGTCATCCTCGGCCGACCTTCGCTGAACAAGCTGAAGGTGTGCATGTCCACCTACTACCTGGTGATGAAATTCCCGACCGAGGATGGAGTAGGAGAGTGCCAAACAGATCAAGACACTTCACGGAGGTGGTATGCCACCGAGCTACAGAACAGTCAGCGGGCCTTGAAGACCGCACAGGTGAACATGGTGGATGTTCCCAAGAATCTCTCTCCCAACAGAGGAGAACCCGCGGAGGAACTTCTACAGATCTCGATTGCGGACGATCAACCCGAGAAGACGTTCCAGGTCGGCTCCTTGTTGCCCGAGGAACAAAGGGAAGAGTTGATCGAATTTCTAAGGCAGAATTTAGATGTCTTCGCATGGTCGGCCTCTGAGATTCCGGGGATTCCTAAGGATGTCATCGAACATCACCTAACCGTGAACCCTCAGCATCGGCCTGTGCGACAAAAGAAGAGAAGCTTTGCACCCGCCCGGCAGTCTGTCATTGACGAGGAGGTACAGAAGCTACTGACAGCCGACTTCATACGGGAGGTCGATTACCCGAACTAGTTGGCCAACGTTGTCATGGTGCCAAAGTCTAACGACAAGTGGCAAATTTGCATAGACTTCACTGACCTCAACAAAGCCTGTCCAAAGGACAGCTATCCGCTGCCGTGCATTGATCAGCTGATAGATGTTACAGCCAGACACGAGCTACTAAGTTTCCTTGACGCGTACTCTGGCTACAGCCAAATAAAGATGCGAAAGGATGATGAGGAATGTACTTCCTTCGTCACAAATCAGGGGCTCTTCCGCTATACGGTCATGCCTTTTGGCCTAAAAAATGCAGGAGCCACCTATCAGAGGCTAATCAACAAAGTCTTCAGACGACAGATTGGCAGAAACATGGAAGTGTATGTCGATGATTTCCTTGTTAAGAGCCAGCAGGCCGACCACCACATGGCCGATCTCGGTGAAGCATTCCAGGTCCTCCGAAGACACAGTATGAAGCTTAACCCTACAAAATGTGCCTTCGGAGTCGGATCAGGAAAATTTTTGGGATTTATGGTATCGCAGAGGGGTTTTGAGGCAAATCCCTCAAAGATCAGGGCCATCATGGACATGGTGGCGCCGACCAGAGGCAAACATGTACAGGAGTTGAATGGCCGAATAGCCGTACTCGACCACTTCATGTCTAAGTCTGCCGAACGTTGCCTCCCCTTCTTCAAAACTCTGAAGGGAGCCGAGAAGTTCGAGTGGACCGAAGAGTGCTAGAGGGCTTTCGAAGACCTCAAGGCATAATTTTCATCACCTCCCCTGCTGGTGAAACCAAACCCGGGGGACGAGTTGCAGCTATATCTCGGAGTATCCGACCACGCAGTCAGCATTGTTCTTTTGAAAGATGAAGACAAGGTCCAGCGACCGATTTACTACGTCAGCAAAGTATTGCTTGACGCTGAGACCATGTACAAGCCGATTGAGAAACTAGCGCTTGCCCTGGTCACATCCGTGCGGAAGCTCCGACCGTACTTCCAGGCATATCCCATATCGGTGCTGACAAACACACCACTGAAGAAGGTGTTGTCGAAGCCCGATGTATCTGGGCGACTCATCAATTGGGCGGTAGAGCTCGGTGAGTTCGACATAAAGTACGTCCCCAGAACGGCCATCAAAGCACAAGCCTTGGCGGACTTTATCGTCGAAAGTACCTTACCAGACCAAGACTTTGCAGAACCTCAGGTGGTACCGACTCTGGAGCAAGCCGAGGCCGCGTGGATCCTGAACTTTGACGGTTCCTCCATGGAAGATAAAGCAGGGGTAGGAGTAATTTTGAAAAGTCCAGAAGGATTTAAAATACGGTCTGCTATCAGGTTCGGATTTAGAGCAACCAACAACGAGGCCGGGTACAAAGCTTTACTAGCCGGACTCAGATTGGCCAAAAGCCTAGCCGTCCGTCGGCTGGCGATACAAGGTGACTCTCAGTTGGTCATCCGCCAAGTACAAGGAGACTACAAGGCCAGACAGCCTGGGATGCAAAAGTACCTCAAGAAGGTGAATTCGGCCATCGCAACCTTCTAGAGCGTCAAGCCGCAATACGTCGGTCGCGAAGAGAACACCGAAGCGGATGAGCTATCAAGATTATCCCTGGAAGACATCCAACGATGGACTCTGCCGTGTACGTGGAATTCTTGGAAAACACCTCTGTTGAAGTCGTAGCCCCCGTCGGAGTAGTATCCAGCTGGTACGATGACATATACCAATACCTCCGGACAGGCGCCCTACCGATTCACAGGAAAGATGCCCGCCGCATCCAAGCCAAGTCCCGTCAATACACCATACACAAAGATATACTATACAGGAGATCCTACACCCTGCCGTTGCTAAGGTGCCTGCGATCAGATGAGGCCGAGAGCGTTATGAAAGAGGTACATGAGGGTATCTACGACCGACACCAGGGTGGACGATCGCTTTTCCAAAAGATCCTCCGCCAAGGTTACCATTGGCCGAGAATGCACTACGACTGCATCGAGCTTGTCCGTCGGTGCGAGAAGTGCCAGTTTTATGCACCCATGCAACATGCTCCGGCCGCTCCACTGCAACCGATCACAAGTCCCCTCCTATTTGCCATATGGGGTATGGACATCATGGGGCCCTTCCCCTAGGCCACTTATCAACGGAAATATGTCATCGTGGCCATTGATTACTTCACCAAATGGATCGAAGTTGAAGCCGTAGCCAAGATCGACACCTCCAAAGTGGAGCAGTTCTCCAGACACTCGGTCGTGTACAGGTTCGATGTGCCGAGAGTCCTTGTGACTGACAACGACACTCAGTTCGCCAGCGCATCCTCGCAAACTTTTGCGAAGAATTCCGAATAGACCATAGATTTGGGTCAGTCGGACATCCGCAGACAAGCGGCCAGACCGATGCCACCAATAAAACAAAATTGTGCGGCCTGAAAAAGATGGTAGAAGACCAAAAAGAAAAGTGGGTGGATATGTTACCAAGTATCGTCTGGTAGTATAGGACGACCAGCCGAACACCCACGGGAGAGACACCCTTCATGCTCGCCTTCGGCACGGAGGCAGTCGTCCCCGTTGAAGTCTTCCATCCAACATTTCGGATGTTGAACTTCAACGAACACACCAACTCTGAAGATCTACGGACGAACCTCGACAGCCTCAAAGATGTAAGGGAATCGGAAGCATTCTGAATGGTAAGTTACCAGCAGGCGACAACCCGTCACTACGACAAGACAGTCCGACCAAATCAATTTAAAGTCAGAGATCTTGTCCTTAGAAAAACGGCAGTCTCCGATCCCACAAATCAAGGGAAGATGGCCAAGAACTGGGAAGGACCGGATCGCGTGCTCAGAATAGGACGTCCGAGCTCGTACAAGCTGACCACCATGGACGGTGAAGAAATTCCGAGGACGTGGCATGCCACCAACCTTCGGAAATATTATCATTAATCAACAACTTTTTACAGATTTGTCATTTTTTTTAATCTCAGTTGTATAGCAGACCCCAAGAGGGCATCTGCTTATTTCCATTTTAATACAGAACGGTACATATAACTCAGTCATCTCAGCAATTGTTTCTTAGCCATTCCTTCCGGCCCAGCTGATCACACACAGAGATAGGTCAAACTATGACCATACTTGTATCTTCCTACCACGGTCCACAAGCAGACCAAGGTAGCATGAAGACCATACTCGTACCTTCCGACCATGGTCCACAAGCAGACCATGGTGGCATGAAGGTCACACACATCTTCCTACCACGGTCCACAAGCAGACCAAGGTAGCACGAAGACCATACTCGTACCTTCCGACCATGGTCCACAAGCAGACCATGGTGGCATGAAGGTCACACTCATCTTCCTACCACGGTCCACAAGCAGACCAAGGTAGCATGAAGACCATACTCGTACCTTCCGATCATGGTCCACAAGTAGACCATGGTGGCATAAAGGTCACATACATCTTCCTACCACGGTCCACAAGCAGACCAAGATAGCATGAAGACCATACTCGTACCTTTCGACCATGGTCCACAAGCAGACCATGGTGGCATGAAGGTCACACTCATCTTCCTACCACGGTCCACAAGCTAACCAAGGTAGCATGAAGACCATACTCGTACCTTCGGACCATGGTCCATAAGCAGACCATGGTGGCATGAAGGTCACACACATCTTCCTACCACGGTCCACAAGCAGACCAAGGTAGCATGAAAGACCATACTCGTATCTTCCGACCATGGTCCACAAGCAGACCTTGGTAGCATGAAGGCCAAACTCGTATCTTCCTACCACGGTCTACAAGAAGATCAAGGTAGCATGAAGACCATACTCGTACCTTCCGACCACGGTGGCATGAAGGCCGCATTCATATCTGCCTACCATGGTCCATAAGCAGACCATGGTAGCATGCAGACCATGCTCGTGTCTGCCCACCACGGTCTACACGCCGACTCCGGCAGCACACAACATCTACCTAACTACGCGATCGGACATCAGTAGCCCGGCTGGGGCAAACCATACTGGTTTCCCAAACATCGCGTTGCATGGATATACCTAAGTGCCCTCGGCCAGCCTAAGCGCCAAGCCGACAACACTTTCGGGGTAAGAGGCAGTCAAGACAACAAATGTAACAATGCCTTAGCCATTTTTTTAAGGAATGTCCGTGGCCGGATTCGACATCGTTTGTTTTTGGACTCTACTAAAAGCTACCAGCCCTAGCTACTTTAATTACTTAAAGTGTTCTTGGCCTACCAAGGGCCGAGCAAAAAACATTGGTAGACAACAGATATACAAAAAAAATGGATGTTTATTGATCAAGGCCCTAGAAGGGCAGGGGTACAAATATACAGTTAAAAAATTATACAAGTGGTCTCTTCAAGGCCGGTTCTCCTCAGCGGCCGGATTTACTTGATCCTCGGCTGGCGACGCAAGGTCCGAGAGCTCCACGAGCAGCGTCTGTGGTACTTCGTAGGGGGGAAGATCGTCCTCTAGCATTCGGTCGGCCTTCGGCTCCGCCAGGACTTCCTCAGCGTCGAGCGGGGTCTCCACAGGATCTGAAGGCTCCAACCCATCAATCTGGGCAACCATTGGGATCTCGGACCAGTTTATCTTGAGGGCACCTTTATCCGCTAATTGTTCCCTCAAATACCTGACCCCCCTCTCAAAGTACACGCAGGCAGCCTCGTCGACGTCCTCTTCGTATTGAGTCGAAGACTTGTAATCAGCGACAGCTCGAGACAAGGCCTCCCGGTGATCCTCCTCGACCTTGTTCAACGCTTCCTTGGCAGCCCTGGCTTCTTCCTCGGACTTCTTAAGCTTCTGCTCCAGCGCCAGCTTCGCCTGCTGCTCAGCCTGCAGATCTTCCTCGGCCTTCCGCCGCTTGTCCTCGGATGACCGAAGCTTTTCCTCGGACGAATGCACTCTCTTATGCTCTTCATCAAGGGCGGCCTCGGCTTTGTCCAGCGACGCCCGGAGGGTGACCTTTTCTGCAACGAGGCCCTTGAACTTCGAGGATTTGTTGGTCAGATTCTCCTCGGTAGCCTTCAGAGCCTCGCGCAGGGAGATCTCCAAGACCTCCTTCTCGTCCAGGTCAAGGAAGGCCCGAGCAGCCCGCTCGCTGACCTCATCTAGAAGATTGCTCATCTGCACAAAAGGGAGCACTCAGAAAATGAACATGAATAAAAAAGAAAGAAATGAAGACTCCGAATATTACCTGACTGCACGCTGTGAATGCTCGTCTATAGACGTCCTCATTTGACAAGTCGGAGGTGAAGGCTATGTCCGCTGGGAGGCGTCCCTCGGTAACTATGATTCTAGCCGCCTTTGTGCTCTTGAAGACCGAGTCTGTCGACTTCAGTCCGAGCGTAGGAGAGAAAGGTACCTTCGGAACCTCATGTTTTTCACCCCTCTGACGGGCCGTGTGCCCGGCTTCCTCCTTGGAGGCCCCAATGGCCCCGGTCAGATCAACCACCTTCAGGCTCTCGGTAGCCCTCTTCGCCGCAGGCATCACCGTGCCCTGATCGTCCTTGGTCTCCTTCGCGGCGACCACCTGAAGGGGCTGTACTTCCTTCGTCGCAGCCCCCACCGTTGTCTCCTCTTGACGGCCGAGCCTAGGGGCCGGCCTTGTCTTATATATATCGGTCGGAAGCTCCGCGGCCGACTTTATCTTCTTCTTCGGTGGCTCCTCGGGCATGGGCCCCTTGCCCTTTGCCTCGACCGTGGTCCTCGGTTCTTTCCGTGGAGTTGTGCCCTCCTGCCCGCCAGTCGGCTGAGCCCCCTTTGTGGCCTCGGCCGTCCGCTTGGCCATGATCCGGCTAACAATCTTTTCGTCTTTGAAGTTCACTGCACGAAAGAAAAAAGTTAGTGACAACATCAAGATAGCAGCAGTACATAGTCTGAGTCCTAATATTATTAAACTCACCAAGGAGACCGTGCTCGGCCAACTGCATGGGATCCGCAAGGTCGGAGAGGCGCACAGTCTTCTCGGCCATCAACTTGCGCTGAGTCCTTCTCTCCTCCGTCGTCAGGAAGGGGATTTTGTTGAACCCCGTGGCGTCGACCACCAGCCAAACGTTCGACAAAGGAAGAGCCGAGTCATCCGCGGGAGGTCCCATGAAGAAAAACTTGTCCTTCCACCCATGAACGGAGGAAGGCTTTTGGGTGATAGCCGGAAGCTTCTTTCCGCCCCTCTGGCTGAAAAAGTACCACCCCGTCATAGCCCGGGCCTCGGTCAGACTGGCCAACTGGAAGATTGACCGAAACAAGTTCAAGGTCGGAGTCTCACCCAGTCGGCGGACGAACAGGATGAAGGCAAATATGCGTCGCCACCCATTCGGAGCAAGCTGGGAGGGGGCGATGCTGTAGTTTTGAAGGATTTCTACAACTAAGTGGTGAAGGGGAAACCGGAGCCCAGACTTTAGGGTGTGTTCATACACACAGATCTCCGACGTGTTCACGGTACATGCCAGCTCATTGAAGGTTGGAAGCCTAGCGCAGACATTTGTCATTGACTCTACGAGCTGGTATGCCCGGCAGATTGATAATAAAGCCGCTTCGGTTTTGATCTTACTCGGCACCTTCCATGCTGGGACGGTGCCAAAAGCAGTTACTGATGGTCGGTCGCCTCTCTAACGAGAAGCCCGTTGAGCTGGAGGGCACGCGGGGCGACCACGCTCTTTGGCCTCAGAGGAACTCTTCTCAAGTTCCTCCTCAGAAACCACTTTGAAAGCCTCGGAGGCAGAGGACCATCCTTCCCTGGAGGAGGATGTTCCCTCAGAAGAAGAAGAAGTTCGGAAAAGGGCCATTTTCTCACTCACTCTCACTCTACCGGAAGAGGTAATACTGTTGGAAGAAAAGCTACTAAGCATGAACAAACAAGAAAGGAAATGTGAGGAGACTTACTGGTTGGAAGAAATCGAACTCCGACTGCAGAAGCAAAGATCGAAAATGGGGAAGTTCGATTAGACTCCGAGTGCTCTGATGAAACTCCGGTTGCAACTGAAGCAAATGGTTGAATGAATGAAATAGAAGAGTATTTATAGGTCCTGTGATCGTGAACCATCTCTTCGGGTTCCGAACATGTGCTTTAACACCATTGGTCGTCATTTGCCACGCCGGACGCGACGTGACAGTCTGACGTCATGCGTAATGATGGCGCTTCTCCTCGAGGCACGCAACCTCCTGATAACCGTCGGATCAATATGTCGATCCGTGTCGCTTTAGTCTCAGCCATTTGATGCATTCGACAGATTCGAAGACGAGCGGCAATTAATGGCGCTCCTTCTCGAGGCACACCGCCTCCTAGTGGCCGTCGGATCAAGGGTCGATCCATGTCAAATCAAAAGATTGACGGTCGATCATGTTTGCGGAACCCAAGTTTTACACCTCGAGTCCCGTGCCTCAATCAATCGTGCAGACGGTTGATGTAACCGCCTCCACTCAGGAGCACTCGGAGTCATTCAATGCAGCCATCAATCTTGCAATCGGCCTTATAGGCGCAGGTTTTCTCAACGGCTAACTTATTGCACTATCGAATTCATTGCATCCGACAGCGCAAGGGGCATCTGTTAAGAGGGAAAAATCCCTTCTATTTTTAATCTTACACGTGTCAAGTTGTGCCTTCGGAGCCTGAGCGCTCAGAGTGTCTCGCACTCGGCATCATGTATTCGGCCTGTGATGCATACGGCCTCTCGTGCGCCTGGCCTCTTGGGTAGCGCTCGGAGTTATAGTCCTACTCGGCTACGGTTCTCAGTCGGAAGCCAGAGTCCCATTGTGATTATGCTATCTCCGGGGAGTCCTTCTCTCAGTCTGATAGGACACCGACTATTCCGGTCGGCCATTACTCACACGTTGACACGTGTCAGTCCCAGAGTTGATCGACCTAGCTTCCTTGGCTAAGGTCTCCGACTCCTACTCAGAGTTTACCACATGAGTGTCCCACAGAGCGACATGTGGCAATCCTATTGGCAGTCTACTCCCCTGAGTCCTGGTACCTCCATGCTTCTTCACAATCTATAAGTAGAGGCCATCCCTCAAGGTAAACCCAAAGTTACAAGCTATTATTATCCATCCCTCTCACACGCTCAAACTCTCTCATCGCCCCACTCTTTAAACTGGAGATAGCTATCTGCTATCTCTTGACTGTTTACCTTGGGAATCTAACTTAGGCATCGGAGTGTACCCGGGGCTTAGGCGCCCAACTCCTTTGTCTCATCTCTGTGATTGCAGGTCATTTAGAGCGCGGATCGACGGGCGATTTCCAACCGTAACAGATAGCAATAACAATAATAACATTTATTTATTAGTTCATTGTTTGTCTCTTTTGTTTGTCTAAGCATAGCCTAATAATTTTTTCATATTTTTCAAAGGTCTGTTTACCATTAACAAACACTTTACACTTGCTGCCTAGAGTTTCAAATGCATAGAAATCCTAAACAGCAAGCATAAGAAGTATAAACATTGATTTTTAAATCGAAACGATGGAGCATACCTATGCAGACATATGTTTCCAGGTATATGAACACATAGGCAAGTTCATAAAATTCCCAGAAAGGTGGTGTCCAAAGATGGCTTTCATTTGGAGTTGATTCACCGTGCGGCACACAACTGACTACATGGTCATTGACCATAAGGGTGCGGCACGTAACCGACCGCAAGTCAAAACGTGGTTAGAACATACCAAAATTCCTTCGGTATTTTTTATAATTTCATTGAGCTCACACAATGAGTTTGGGCTCGAAGCTCCCATTCTAACTCATGTTAATGATTTTGATTCCATTCTACTCTATAACGATAATGCTGGATTTAGTTTTTATGTTTTAGATTTGATTCCAGCAATACCAAGGATAGTTTCCCTTGAATTTTGATTCCATAACAATCCATTTAGATTTATGATCAGAGTTTTGACAACTTAGATCCGATCAATAGTCTATAAAAATCTAATTTTCCATCCCTTTAGGAACCTTAGTTCATCTCTGATTCAGATCTATGCTTTTGTTACATCCTTGAATAGATCTTAATACTAGTTACAGGAAACAAGTGGTTGGGGAACATGATCAGAGATCCTTTGGGGTTCATACTTTCTTAATTTAATCTCAAAGGGAAATAAAGAGATGGGGAAAATCGATACCAGTCATAGATCTCCCATGTCGGTGCTCTCCAGTGGTGGTTTCCGTTGGTGGAATCTGGGTTGCTCGGGTGCTTGTAGTGTATTCAAGAATTCCAACGACATGCCTGTTGGTGCTTTCTCGATTTATTTGGGCGTTAATACAAATTATCTTGCAAAATTTCAAGTGGTGGTAGAGGGCGTTTTCGCTGCCAATGAGCTGGGAATAACTCATTTATGAGTCGATTGTGATTTGGAATTCATTATTGAGGAAGTTAACCATGCTTCAATAATCTATTAATCATATGTAGTGGGAAGGTGTAAGACCCGTATCGTACTAACCGGTCTAACCACCTTGTATTAGGTCTTCCTATCATGGTCGGGCTAAGCGGACCAAGTGCGTGAAGAAATCACAAGGCTAGGTATGAAATTGAACCCAAAATCATCTAATTAGGAGCGTGTGGTCGCATACCTAAACAGGTGGGGTCGACCACACCTCATAATAATGAGACCACTGGAGTCTGGGACGTGTGGTCGCAGTTTTTGGACATGTGGTCGATAGGTTCTGCGACCCCACGTGCGACCACACGATGTCAAAACTGACTCCGTGATTAGGAAACCTTCCAAATCTGGGGGAGGAGTTCTTTCCTAATCACAGTAGGACTCTATATGGAGGTTTTTCTCTATATAAAGGACGTCCTTTAGCTTCTTTCATTCCTTTAGAACTCAAACTAAAAGAGAGAGAAAGAGAGGAGGAGGAAGAGAACGAGAATTGAAGAGGAAGATTAAGAGAAGGAATTTTAGAGAGAACTCTGATTCTTTAACAAGTTTAAGGTATGAAACATCCCCCACATCAGTTGAATGCCTAGAATAGATCATGGAGTAGATAGTGATTCAAAGTGAGATCCCAATCATAAAATCATTGACAAATTCTAAGAGATCTATGGAGGAAATCTATTAGGATGATGGATAATGTAAAAATATGAATTTTATGCCATAGAACAATCATAGGAAGGATCATGATGATAAACCAAGGAATCAAAACACGAAGGAATTGAGTTTAGAGTAGCAAAGTCGACTATCACTTGTGTGGTCGCAGTTTGATCGACCACACGAGGCACATATGATCGACCACATGCCCTCGGGAAAGTTATAGGGAGGGTGTGGTCGCATGTGTGGTCGCATGATATGCGACCACACGTATCCACCCCACACCCTGTGGTCGCAGAAACTAAGACCACAGGAGCAGCCACACCTGCGACCACTCAGCTTCTAGAAGTCTGAATGATTCCAGATGGGACATTTAAACACTATAACTGATGGAAATAAACTCTAATTTAGAATCTATAAATTTGTTAGGATTTCAAGTTGTCTAAAAGTGATTTATAAAGCTTGGACGAGGAACAACCATCGACCAAAGGTGAGGGAACAAGACCTAAACTAATTGGCTAATAACAAGCTACTTTACTTATTGAGTCCAATGCCATAAATGATTATATGCTTGTATGCTTGTAATGTACATTTCACATGTCATCTAATATTCCTTCTATTACTGCTCATGCATATTTAATTCTGTTTATTTATAACATGATGATAATGATGATATTAGGAATAAACATGTGAATGTATGCATGTGGTTAGTGTGCTTGACGCGAGTGGAGCATCAGGGAGAGGACGTGACATTGTGGTTCATCCTGGTCACCAGACTCTAGCTCTATCTCTACTCAAGTTTTGCCCTCTAACATCGTCGTATCGCCATTATCTTAGCAGAACTATTACGTCGTAGGGCATCAGGGGAGGTGGTCTCGGATCGTGTTGTCTTTGACTCTGTCAGGGGGCCTTAGCTCTATCTCTATGGACGTATTGAGGGATGCTGGGTGAGGCCTTGCATACACTATTTGGCATTAGAATTGGTTAGTTGCGAGCCCAGTTTGTAAGCCCTCGCTAATAAGGGCTTACGTGTTGGTATGGGTAGGGCATCAGGGGAAGTGTTATGCGGTGTTTGATTCGGACACTTTAGCTCTATCTCTATTCCATGGTGGGTGGATGTGGGATGGTAATGGTGTTTGATCCATTGGGCGGATTCACACACTCTTGTATAGAGGTGTGACGGCCACCAAACCTTTCTATAGCATATTGTAAACTTATAAACCAGAGCAAAGATATGAATTGAATGCATGCATATGTTTGTTGCATTATTTTGTTTGCTCACTGAGCCATGCTGTGTGCTCACCTTTTTGATGTTGAATATTTTTAGTTGATAATGCAGGTCCTACTATGGAAGATTATATGAATGCACCAATGTACGAACATATTGCTACGATGGATGTGGAAGCTATGGTGGAGTCGCATGATTCATCGTGCTAGTGCAACTCATGTATTTTCGATTAGATTTAGTTGTTGGGTTATCAGAACATGTAATTGATTACTTTATTTTATTTTATGTCTTGAGTCATTTGGAGATAATTGGATGATTAATTACGTTATCACTGTTAGATACTTAGTTCATTAATATTAAATACTTTCGCTATTATTTATTTACTCTGATTATGGTTGTGGTTATATCTGGTTTAATCGAATGGGCACGGCCTATGAGAGATCCTGGGTGAACCATTGGTTTATTGGCGGTTCATCACACCATTCTGGTTAGACCAGAATTGGGGTGTGACAACTTGGTATCAGAGCACTAAGGCTCTGTCTATCAAACCTGTATACTTCCACAAAAGTTCGTGGACTGAGTTAGAAAAATTTAAAAGCTGTAATAAGAACACACCATAAGCATCTGTGTTGTATGAGACATAAACTAAGAAAGGGAATAATGCACATATGTAAATAAGAAACAAGTGCTACGTATTTATCAAACGAGAATAAAACTAACATATATCCAAATCAGAGTACGGTCCACAATTTGGACAGTTACTCTGTAGTATAAAGTAAAAAGAATTAAAGGCATCATGGAACTGGGGGTGCTGGAGGAGGAGGTGCCTCACGATCTCGATCATAGTCCTCCGGATATACTCTCGTAAGCCAGACTATCTGAGTCTCGGTCACCTGGAGACTAGCTGCCAGATCCGCTACTCACTGATCAGTAGCACGCTTGGACTCCCGAATCTCACGTAGCAGCCCCATCAAGTTATTTGGTGGTGGGTGCGAAGGACCAGCTCCAGTGGAATGCTGTGGTAATGGAGGAGTTATAGCATCCACGTCCATGAATATCTGATCATCATCATCCTCATCATCGCTCTCGTGGACCTCTGCTGCTGCTGCTACTGCTACCGCCTCCACGTCTGCTACCTCTACTCGAGTACGGGGACTCACAATAGCATTTCTCTCCTCGTCACTGACCTGCACATCTCGCATCCCCATCCTGCAGATGGCCTCCCAGTCAAGGTCAGTAGAAAAAGTGTCCTCGTGAATCCTCTCATTGACCAAGTCTACCTGCAGGCGAGTGGTGATCAAAAGCCCATAGGGTAGGTTACCCACCAGACCAGGCGTCGTGGCACGATGCATGGTCCTGATAATGATATAAGGAAGGCAGACAAGTTGCCTAGTGCAGATGCAGTACAGAATGTACTGGGTCAACTGTGAAACCTTCTCATAGTGTCCACTCTGGGGAATCAGATTGTGCTGAATGATCTTGCAATACACTCGAGGCTCCGACTGTAAGTTGATTGCCTTCATCTGCCAGTGATCATCCCTAAGAATCTGGCTATCAATTTCTACGCTCATTCTCACTGACAGGAACTGGGGTTCCTTGGGTGCGCAGTATACTAAGGGACCATCATTTGAGATACCCAAGATATCAGCTAACTCCTGGCAGCTTATGAGATCTCTACCCCTTTAACTAAACTGGTGATCCTGAGCTTTCTACCCCTATTTATGTCCTCTGGGTCACCTTCCACCTGTAAATTACAGTAAAACTATTTCACCAACTCAGGACAGGTGCAACCCTCATATAGAATCACAGGGATCCAGTCCATATCACCGAATGCTCCCTCCACATCAAATAGGGCTAGGTTGGCCAAGTTGACACAACGACCCCCTTCCACCTTTTTACGCTTGTACTGAGAATATTGTGCCTCTGTTCCAATAGACCGGAAGCGGCGGGGATCAAGAACTCTAGGGACTTTAGTGCGAGCCATGTTGTCTGCAAGGGTATAGACTAACAAGCAATATATCAGATATAGAGAAAATTCAAAAATTTTAGCATTATGACGGAGTGATTGTCCAGAAGTTTCACTTTCGCCCAAATGCTTGGACTAAAGGACTCACATACGTCATAAACAATCATACAATGACCAATTTAGTAAGAACTTGCGGTTAATTAAAACGAATTGAAGAAAATTTGAGAAATGGTAAAAATGCCCAAAATTTAGGTAAAAAATGAGAAATTTCAAGTTTCTATTAAACTAAGATGAAACTTGAATTTTCTTGAGGGCTTTCATCTGTTGGGTGGTCAATAGCAATAACCCCCAATAAAAATCAAATTTTTATGGTCAGAAAAATATTAATTTGAAGAAAACCCTATAAATGGAGCAAAACCTAGGTATGAAAGCTTAAAAAGGAGAACGAGTAGGGAACATACCTGGAGGAATAGAATGTAAGTCGTAGATTGATGAAAGAATCACCAAATTTGTACGGTTGACACTGTAGCAACTCAGTGGTGGCAAGTTGAGTTGTGAATAGTAGAAGATAAAAGAGAAATAAAAAAAATATGATCCCATGATCGATCCCACGATCGACCACAAGCTCTCGGTGAGCTGCCAGGGTTCGTGAGGTCGCAATCCTGTGGTTGCATATAGTGCGACCCCACCATTGACCCCACGATGAAAAATGCTCTGTTTGACTGAATGACTTTAAAGATTGAAATTTTGCCTTGTTTATTTGGATATTGACATGAGATTGACGTATATTATGATTGCTTCATATGTTCCTTGACTTTCAGACACTACCACCGTCGAAAACAGGAAATGGCTGGGCGAAGAATAACCTGGAGAGGACGTAACCCAATTCCACCTCCACCACCTCTTGTGGAGGAAAATGGCCATGAAAACGCTGAGGAACAGGAGAACCAGAATATGGTACCTCCAGGAGTCAATGATCAAGCCAACCCCATAAACTTGCAAGCCCCACCTACAGATTTGGCTACTGCGGTGATGAATTTAACACAACAATTGTAGCAAATACAGCAAGTACAAGTCAACATACAAGCTGCTATGGGAATGGATTTCCCAATTGCAAACACTACACCTTTACCGGTGGGACAAGCTAGTACCGTACCAGGGGGTAGCAACACCGTGCCCCAAGCATCGACCATGAACAATACGGTACCCCAAGCACCTCAAATGCCATTTGTACAAGCTTAAGTACAAAACCCTGAAGTACCTCAAGGCGGATACAACCAAGGCAATTACCAGTATCAACCGCCTATATATGGAGCATATGCTCAGTATCAGTTGGACCATTCTCGACTGATTGAGCGTTTCCTAAAGATGAAGCCTAAGGAATTCAATGGCAAGCCATTGGATCCTTTGTGGCCAGCTCACTAGATCGATGAAATGGAAAGGAACTTCATGATGATGACTGTAAATGAAGAGGAAAAAGTGCTATGTGCCACATTTATGCTGAAGGGCGATGCACACCATTGGTGGAAGTCTACTCGAAGTTATCTATTAGCAAAGCACGTCCAATTGACCTGGGCTATCTATAAAGAAGCTTTCTTCAAGAAGTATTTTCCCAAGAGTTTCAGAGATGCGATGGAAAAAGAGTTTCTGAGTCTATAGCAGGGACAAATGACTATGGATGCATATCAACAACGTTACGAAGAACTATTTTTCTTTGCTCCCTCTAGCATGCAGGAGGAAAATACCAAAACCCCAAGGTTCATTATGGGACTTAGGGGAAGCACCCATGAGCATGTATTGGAATTGGAAAAGAATATTTATAATGAAGCGGTATAGATTGCTCGAGTATTGGAATCGAGCCAGAAGAAAAGTTATTTCGCTCAGAACAGAGGTATCAAAAGACCTAATGAAAATTCATATAATGGAGGGAATACAAAGACATTTAAATCCTTTCGTACTGAAGGGTTCAATGCTGAAGCCAAGACTACTTCGACAGCCCAACCTCAACAGAAGCAAAGTAGAGATGGAGTTAAATCCTTTAACTGTAATCAAATAGGACATTATTCAAGGGAGTGTCCTAAGCCAAGGAAGTAGCTACAACAAGGAAAGGTTTATGCAGTTACATCTGAGGATGCTGCCGCATCGCCTGATGTGGTCACAGGTATGACCTGAACTGAAAGGAACTTCATGATGATGACTGTAAATGAAGAGGAAAAAGTGCTATGTGCCACATTTATGCTGAAGGGCTATGCACACCATTGGTGGAAGTCTACTCGAAGTTATCTGTTAGCGAAGCACGCCCAATTGACCTGGGCTATCTATAAAGAAGCTTTCTTCGGCAAGTATTTTCCCAGGAGTTTCAGAGATGCGATGAAAAAAGAGTTTCTGAGTCTGTATCAGGGACAAATGACTATGGATGCGTATCAACAGCGTTACGAAGAGCTGTTTTTCTTTGTTCCCTCTAGCATGCAAGAGGAAAATACCAAAACCCCAAGGTTCATTATGGGACTTAGGGGTAGCACCCATGAGCATGTATTGGAATTGGAAAAGAATATTTATAATGAAGCGGTACAGATTGCTCGAGTATTGGAATCGAGCCAGAAGGAAAGTTATTTCGCTCAGAACAGAGGTATCAAAAGACCTAATGAAAATTCATATAACGGAGGGAATACAAAGACATTTAAATCCTTTCGTACTGAAGGGTTCAATGCTGAAGCCAAGACTACTTCGACAGCCCAACCTCAACAGAAGTAAAGTAGTGATGGAGTTAAATCCTTTAACTGTAATCAAATAGGACATTATTCAAGGGAGTGTTCTAAGCCAAGGAAGCAACTACAACAAGGAAAGGTTTATGCAGTTACATCTGAGGTTGCTGCCGCATCACCTGTTGTGGTCACAGGTATGACCTGAACTGTTTATTTTGTAGTACCTTGTGTAAGCATGTAGACTAAATTAAATCAAATCACAGGTATCGTACCTATTAATGGCATACCCGCCAGAGTACTCTTTGACTCTGGAGCTACTCATTCTTTTATATCTGTGTCATTTGGAAAGAAGCTAAATTTACCCCTCAGACCTTTAGACTACAAATTGCTTGTATTTTTACCTATGAGATTAGAAGTAGAATTAGAAATAGGTTATGGCCCATGTCCAGTTCTTATCGGCGAGAAGATTTTGGATGCACCTTAATTCAACTTGAGATGGTAGACTTTGACGTTATCTTGGGAATGGATTGGTTAGCTCAGCACTCTGCAAACCTATTATGTATAGAAAAGAAATTGACATTTAAAGACAAGGAAGGAGTAGAGTTTAGTTTTGTGGGAATCAAACTTTCCCGTAAACGAAAACTCATTCTCTCTGCGTTAAAGGCTAGAAAATGCCTCGAGAAAGGAGGAATTGGGTATCTAGTATCCGTGGTCGATCTCACCAAGGAAGCACCACTAATAGAAGATATTGAAGTTGTGCATGAATTTTTGGATGTATTTCTAAGGAATTACCAGGACTACCACCCGACCGAATGACAAAGTTCATTATAGATCTTATACCTGGAGCTACACCAGTATTTAAAGCACTGTATCGAATGGCTCCTACTGAACTGAAGGTATAATTACAGGAATTATTAGACAAGGATTATATCAAACCCAGCATATAACCATGGGGAGTGCCAGTATTGTTCGTGAAAAAGAAGGACGATAGCGATCGAATGTGTATAGATTATCAGGAATTGAATAAGCTTACAATCAAGAATCGGTACCCGTTGCCTCGGATCGATGACTTGTTCGATCAGTTGCAAGGTGCCAAAGTGTTCTCCAAAGTTGATCTTCAGTCAAGATACCATTAGTTGAAGATTAAGGAAGGTGATATTTCGAAGACAGCATTCAGAACAAGATATGGACATTATAAATTTTTAGTCATGTCTTTTGGATTGACTAATGCACCCACAAATTTTATAGAACTCACGAATCGGGTATTCCATGATATGTTGGATACGTCAGTCATTGTATTTATTGACGACATACTAGTTTACTCCAAGGACAAGGGAACTCATGTTACAAATCTAAGAGATGCTCTGCAGCGACTAAGAAAAGAGAAGCTTTATGCCAAATTTACAAAGTGCGAGTTCTGGCTAAATGAAGTCGCTTTCTTAGGCCATGTTGTATCCACTGAAAGAATTAAAGTGGATCCTAGCAAGATTAAAGCCATTGTGAAGTGGGAAGCACCTAAGAATGTTGCAGAAATTAGAAGTTTCCTAGGTTTAGCTGGTTATTATCGATGATTCGTGGAAGATTACTCTAGAATCGTCGTACCTCTCACCAGTCTTAACAAAGAAAGGAAAAAAATTTGTTTGGACCTATAAATGTCAAGAGTGTTTTCAAACATTGAAGGCTAGATTGATATCAGCTCCCTCTTGACTATTCTTATCCTAGGACAACCATTTACCTTGTACATTGATGCGTCTGGGTTAGGTTTATGATGTGTACTAATGCAAGGAGAACAAGTAGTTGCGTATGCCTCAAGATAAGTGAAGACACATGAGAAGAACTATCCCACTCATGACTTGGAATTAGCAGCAATAGTACATGCTATCAAGATATGGAGACATTATTTGTATGGTGAGAAATTTCAGATTAAATCAGATCATCAGAGTCTTACTTATCTTTTCAATCAAAAGGAATTGAACATGTGACAGAGGAGATGGCTGGAGTTGCTAAAAGATTATGATTGCGATATCCAATATCATCTAGGGAATGCTAATGTAGTTGCTGATGCGCTAAGTAAAAAAGCAATGAAAAAATTCCAAGGAGAAGTTAACACGAATGCGGCAATGTGTGTTACAGGAAAAGTATTCAATTATCATAATGAGCAGTTCATGATAGATACACCGGATGGATCAACCAACCAAGGGATTATTCATCAGTTTGAAATATGTTTGCCACATTGAAGATTGTACTTGATCTGATAGACGAAGTAAAAATAACTATTTAATTAGACCCCTATTTGAGGACAGTGCAAGAAGATCTCGAAAAAGGTAGGACTACTCCTGATTTCACTTTGGACCTTGAAAAGGTGTTAAGATATAAAGGGAGAGTATGTGTTCCTGAAAGTGAAGACTTGGATATCAGGCAAAGACTTATGAAAGAAGTCCACACCACTGTGTATTCGATATACCTTGGAAGTACGAAGATGTATCATGATTTAAAGAAACTCTATTGGTGGAGGGGAATGAAAGTGGATGTAGCTAAATTTGTGTCTCAATGCCTAAATTGTCAGAGGGTAAAGGCTGAAAAGCAAAAACCTGCAGGATTTTTACAGCCACTGCCAGAACCGGCATGGAAATGGGACTGCATCACTATGGACTTTGTCACCGGATTACCATTGACTCCTCGAGTAGTTGATGCGGTCTGGGTGATTGTGGAATGTTTGACAAGATAGCTCGTTTCATAGCTATACGACCTCAGTATACCCTAGAGAGATTAGCCAAGCTATATGTGGATAATATTGTCAGATTGCATGGTGTACCTGAAAACATTGTATCCTACAGAGACCCATGCTTTACCTCAAAGTTTTGGGAAGGATTACAGAAGGCTATGGGTACAACGTTGAAGTTTAGTACTTCATTCCATCCTCAGACAGACGGACAGTCGGAGCATACCATTCAGATTTTAGAAGACATGCTTCGAGCTTGTGTCATCGATTTCAAAGGATTATGGGATGAGAAACTACCATTGATCGAGTTCGCCTATAACAATAGCTATCAGGCTACTATACAGATGTCACCCTATGAAGCACTATATGGTAGGAAGTGTCGAACTCCTTTGTTTTGGAATGAAGTCAGAGAGCAAAGAAATGTGGGCCCCGAATTTGTGGAAGAAACTTGCAAAGTAGTCGACATAATTAAGGAGAGAGTTAGAATAGCTCAGAACCGTCAGAAACAGTATGCAGATAATCGACGTCGAGACCTTGAATTTATCGTAGGTGATAAGGTATTCCTGAAAATATCACCTATGCGAGGCTTAAAACGGTTCGGACAGAAAGGGAAGCTAAGTCCGAGGTATGTCAGGCCATATGAGATTCTAGCTAAACGTAGGAAAGTAGCGTATCAGTTAGCACTACCCCCATCTATGTCAAGTGTGCATAGTGTATTTCATATCTCATTACTGAAGAAGTATATCCGAGATCCAATACACGTCCTAACAGCAGATCCATCGGGTCTAACTGATGATTTGACATTCGAAGTAGCACCAATCGAAATCACCGGCAGAAAGACTCAACGTCTACGCAACCGTGACATTTATTATGTTAAGGTTACTTGGAGGAGTCAAGATGTAGAAGAGATCACATGGGAAGAAGAGAATGCTATGCGAAAGCAATATCCTCACCTTTCTGACTCGGAAGGTATGCGCAAATTTTGAGGATAAAATTTATTATAAGAGGGAGGTAGTTGTAAGACCCGTATCATACTAACACTACAACAAAAAGGGCTTTTTGTGATGGAAATTTATGACGGTTTAATTTAACCGTCGCAAAAGACCCTAATTAACGACAGGAATAATAAACTGTCGTATCTAATAAATTTGATACGATGGAATACAAATACCATTGTAATTATCAAGTATTTACTATGAGAATTATAAACCCATTGTAAATATGTATTTTTTATTCTCGCGTACATCAAAAATCTCCCTTCCCGCCATGGTCTATTACAACGGTATTATACTACATTCATATAAAGGGAGTACTATATACGACGGGGTATAATTGTAAGACCCGCACTCCGTAAACCCGGTCTAAACCTTGGTTTTGTGTCGTAGCAGGTCTTCCGATCATCACCGGGCCAAACGGGACGAGCGGATGACAAACAGGTATGAAATTGGACCAAAGACGATCAAATCAACATGATTTTATGTTGACCGATCGATGGTACCGGTCTTGGTACCGGTCGACCGGTCAGCTCTGCGCAGCTGAGTGCGGGGATCCAGAATTTGATCTCTGTGGGTCCCATTTTCCTAAACCCTAATGCCTGAACCATCCTAATCTTAATAGGGTTACTAAACCCTAATGTTAGCCTATAAATACACCCTTAAACCTCTTCAAATTCTTTCCATTATCTCTCACAAACTCTAGAGAAGAGAAGGAGGTTGGAAAGGAGAAGGAGCTAGGAAGAAGAAGAAGGTGCCGCCATTACCGTTCGACGACGCTCACATTACGCCCGTCAACGGTAAGTGTTTTAATCATTCTTCTTACCCTATGACTTTAGGATAGTTGTGTGGGTGGATCAATACCATGTAAAGTAGGTATTGATCTAAAACCCTAAATTAGCCAATAAACCCTAAGTTTCCGTCAAACCTTAGATTCGAGTTCCGAGATGATATTCATCGAAATAAGACTTGAATGAGTTGGGGATAACCCTAACTCAAAGATTAGACTTAGAATGGATAGGAGAAACCTTGGAAATCCATGGAGGATGATCGACAGCAGTCGAAAAACCCATGTATGGTCTTTCGGAGACATACCGGTCGACTATACCGGTTGCACACAGTGCGGCCGGTATGTTGCCACCGGTATCTTCTGGGAGGCTGGTCTGTGGGGACCGACTGACCATACCAGTCGCCAGTCTTCCCCACAGAGCTGCGATCGGTACATGCCACCGATCAGCTCTGTGAGGGTATTTTGTAACCATGTTGGTTTCTGACCAACATGAAACCCTAAGAAATCTATTCTAATGAAACCTTAATAATATTGTAGGACTTTGTGACTTTCCGTTTGCATCTTACGACGTGGAGCAAGCTATCAAACGAGCGTCAGGTAAGGGAATCTGACCTAAACCTAATAGTTAATGGACAATAAATCTTTGTTATTGACACTGAATATATATGATGTGATGTTTGTGCATATTCACATGCTATCCTTTACTTTCAGTTGTTATTATTGTTCATGCATGAAAGGAAGTGATTGTTAAGCATGTGATTGTTTTCGTTAGTGTGTGGAGTGGGGCATGGGCCTGGGATCATTCCTCACACTAGCACTTTTTATAGTATTCTGTCTTAACATGCTTGGTACGGGTGGGGCATCAGGGGAAGGTCGTGGTACGGTGGTCTCCGATGTTGATGCTGGCCTAGCCATGGTTATGTGGCATTGTGGTCTCCAAGGTCGACGCTGGCTTATCCACGATGCTTTAGCTCTATCTCTATGCCGTAGGGAGTTATGTTGGGATAAGGTCTACCTGCGTTATGTATCTATCCTAGTGGGTTAGTTGCGGATAGGGCATCAGGGGAGGTGTGGGAATGCCTTAGCTCTATCTCTATGCCGTAGACGGCTGTGCTGGGGTAGAGCATACATTGATGACATATAGGATTGGTTAGTTGCGTTCCCAGTTTGCGAGCCCTGGCCAGTAGGGGCTTAGGTACTAGTATGGGTAGAGCATCAGGGGAGGTACGGGGGTATTTTAGCTCTATCTCTATTCCATGATGGGTGCATGTGGGTCAATGGGGGTGTGATCCATGAGGTGCCACACACTCGTGTATAGAGGTGCGGGGGCCACCAAACGTTTCTATAGCACATTGCAAACTTAAAACCAGACCACAGCATAAAATGATTGTTACTCATGCATAATATTGTGAAACTGTCTGATTGTCTTACTGAGCTAAGTTGTGAGCTCACCCTTTGTATGTACATTGTTTTTAGATGTTGATACAGGTTACACTGTGGACGACTATATGAATGCTCCAGTGTATGGTGGTGTTGCGGCATTGGACGTACAGGCAGGAGAGGACGAGCATGACGCTTCATGCGAGTGCCCTTTCTGCGTGTACCTTTGATTGGTTTTATTTATTTATTTCAGTTATTTTCGGTTGGATTAAAGTGATGTAACGGTATTATATTTATGGTTTGGATTTGAATAATTGGATACTTATTTAATTTATCAATAGATACTCAGTTCATTATATTTTAAAGACTTCCGCTATATTATTTATATTCTGATTGTGGTTATGTGTAATGGTTTGTATGGGTAGACACGGCCTATTCGAGATCTTGGTGTGAATCGTTGGTTCAATGACGGTTCACTCATACCATTCTGATTGTATCAGAATTGGGGTGTGACAACTTGGTATCAGAGCCCTCGGGCTCTGTCCAACAAACCATATTGCACTTAACTATGTCGATGAACTGAGTTAGGAAAAATTTAAAAATCTTAATACAAACACACCCTAAGCATTGTTTGATACCTGAGACGGATTAAGAAAGAGCATAATGTACTGTATTAAATATGAAATTTAATAATACATATGCCCTAGTTAGGGTGAACCATAACGATTTTCATTAAAAGAAGAGAGTATCAAATGTACTAGTGCTACAGGGTACAGTCCACAAACCAGACAGTTACCCTGTTATACGAGCAATCAAAAGAGAAGAAAATAAAGAGGGACAATCATGGGGTAGGGGGCCTGGGAGGAATAGGGTCTGCTATATCATAGTCTCGCTCGTAAGCCACCCTGTGCCAGTGCACCTGATCCTGTGTGACTCTAAGACTGCGAGCCAACTGCGCCAAGTCACGGCTCATTTCATGCTGAGTGTCCCTGATCTCCATAATCATACCCATCATGGTGTCGGGAGAAGGCTGAGATGGTCCAGCTGTAGAGGTAGACGGTGGTGCTGCAGGTGTAGGCTAAGGGACAGGCACTGGTGCTTCCCCAGCCATATCATCATCATCACCCCCAGCCTCTACCGCATAGGCCGCATTGGCTGCTGCTGCTGCTGCTGCGGCTGCTACCCTCCCGAGTGGGCGAGGGCGAGCCTCCAACTCGTCATCACTAACGGGCAGATCGACCATCTGCATCCTCTGAATAGCCTCCCAGTCAATGTCGGAGGTCATAGTTTCCTCAACTATCACCTCGCCTCTCATGCTCACACCCAGGCGACGTAGCAGGAAGGTAATGAGACGACCGTAGGGAAGGTTACTGGTCTGATCAGCCAGGGTCGCCTGATGCATGGTCTTGATGATGAGGTAAGGGAGAGAGACCCGCTCCCCGGTGCAGACGCAGTAAGTGATGTACTGAGTGAGCTGGGATAACTCACTGTAATGGCCGCTCTGGGGCACGATGTTGTGCTGAATGATGCGACTATATACCCGAGGTGCAGGTCTCAAGCTAGCCGCCTTCATAGGAGCTCCAGGGTTTAGTATCTGATCTGCTATCTCTCGGCGCAGATCCTCAGTCAGATAGCCCTTCGCTTTGGGAGGGCAATACACTAGATCTCCATCATTAGGAACCCCTAGAAGGTCGGCCAGCTGGTGGGTGTTGAATGAGATAGGTACACCCATGACATAGCTGGTGATGCGCAAGTCCCTACCGTGGTTGGGATCGTTAACATCCCCATGCAGCTCCAGGTTAGCATTGAAATGCTTAACCAGGTTGGGACGGGTGGTATCAGTGTAGGATATTACCGGTACCCACCCAAGCGCGTCGAAAGCGGCTCGCACATCGAACCTCTCCAGCTGATCCAGGTTAACCCGGCGCCCAGATTCTATGTTCTTGTTATCAAACCACGGGAATCGAGCCTGTGCTTCCATAGAACGAAACCAGTGCTCGTCAAATTGGAGAACTGGTGGTTGGGGAGCACATGAGCTCGAGCCATGAGGACGTTTCCCAAGAGCACGTCGGGGAGCCATTTTTTTTTAACTGCAAAACAAAGGGGAACAAGAAGAAAATGTTAGAAATTTTTTGAAATTTCGGCAGCATAACGACAGTAAATTGGGAAAAAGCCTCAAACTCACCCAAAAACATGGGGATGAGGACTTACGTAACCCCCACACTCTTCAACAAATCAATCACAAGCAATTACAACAAGAAATTTCAAGAATTTAAGAAAAAACAAGAAAATTCAAAAAATTTCGAAAACCTAGGTCAAAAAGTGGAAAAATTTGATTTTTATCAAAACCGTTCGGTGGAACCTCAAATAGGTTGAGGGCTTTTGCTCTTGGGGGTCCCTAAACCCTTTCTAAGCAGAAGGAAAAGAGTTCCTACGGTTGGAATCTCTCAATCAAAGAAAAACCTAAAAATTTAACTAAAAACGATATGGAATTTTTATAAAAACTAGAAGGAGAAGTAAAAGACCTACCTGGACACGATTTTCTAAGCTTTGAATGGAAGGAATCGGCTTCTAAGGTCACCGGTCGGACTGTAGCAACTCGGAGTCCAGAGTAGAATCGCCACCGGAGGAGAGGAAAGAAAGAAAAGTGAGAAATTTCTCACTTTTCGTGATTTTAAAGCCCTTTCTGGGCATACCGGTCGACATACCGGTCGATCGGTACCCTAAAGGGACTGCGACCGCTATGTCTCGGTCAAAATTTTCATTCTGACCGGTCGACTATACCGGTCGCAGCTCTGTCTACAGAGTGTCGACCGGTATGTTGCGACCGGTCAGCACCAGAATAGCCAGAAAAATCTCAGAAAAATTTTAAAATTTTGTAAATTTAATTACTCCTTTTTGTGACTGTTTCGCCTTATATTGTTCAAGATTAACACCAATATTGCTTCATTCTCATGTGTTATGTCTTCTTCTCAGATTCAAACAGAATAGTTTGAGATGGTGGGCTGAAACGGTCGTAGGGGTCGAAAGCGTCACCAGGCTAGGATGCGCCTCGAGGAAGAAGAACAGGTTGAACAAGGCTATGCTAGAGAGCCAAGCCCGAAAGTTGAGGAAGAACAGGTTCCAAAAGTACCAACAAATTTACCTGGCCCACCTCACAGGAATTCTGAGACCATTGTTACAAACCTGGTCTATCAGATGCAAGCTCAGCAGAAAGAATTCCTGAGCAGATACTGAAGATGTTCAGGCCACTGGGTTCTGTTCCCACTGGAGGTACGCCTGAGTCTGGAGAGAAAAATACTTCACAGCCGATGCAGGGTAGCCCAAGGCCGATGGGCCAAGCACAGAATGTACCAGCACCGTACTAGTTTCCGTCGCCTTCTGCATACCCGGGAGCCTATCCGTATCCACCACCATGGTACGGAATGAACACTCAGGGACAACATGATCTGAGCAGGGCGGTGGATAGATTCCTGAAGTTGAAGCCTTCATCATTCACCGGTAAGACAGGGAAACCATTGTGGCTAGCACAGTGGGTTGCAGAGATGGAGAAAAACTTCCGACTAATGACCTGTACAGAGGATGAAAAGGTCTTATTTGCTACTCATATGCTGAAAGAAGACGCAAATGCTTGGTGGAATTCTACACGGGCATATCTGGAGACGAAGCATACGCAGGTGGATTGGGAAGTGTTCAAGGTTTCCTTCTTCGATAAGTATTTTCCAAAGAGCTTCAGAGATCAGATGGAGAAGGAGTTCCCTAATTTGTAACAGTCTCAATCGACTGTGGATGCTTACCAGCAGAGGTACGAAGAGTTATTTTTCTTCGCACCAAGTATTCAAGAGGAAGAGACCAAGACACGTAGGTTCACCATGGGACTACGTAGGAGCATCAGAGAGCACATATTGGGTCTGGACAAGAAAATATATAATGAGGCTATGCAGGTTGCGAGGGTGATAGAGTCCAGTCAGAGGGACAACTTCTTCGCTCAGAACAGGGGAGTGAAGAGACCCGCTATTGAGAGTTCGGGTGGCGGTAACAATAGACCCTTCCGCCCATACAGGGCTTAGACCGCTACAGTACCTGCTAGAAACAATACGGCACCACTTGTGCCACAGAATGCCGGATTCAACCCGAATATCAAATGTTTCAACTGTCAGCAAGTGGGTCATATTGCAAGGACCTGCACTCTACCTAGGAAGCAACCTCCCCAGCAAGGAAAAATATATGCGGTCACCACTGAAGAGGCAGCTGCATCACCTGATGTGGTCACTGGTATGACTCTATCCCTTACTATTTGGTTCACTATTTTCATTGTGTGTATGCGCATGTAGAACTAAGGGATAATAAAAAATTTCAGGAATTGTAAATGTAGCTGGTATACCTGCCAGAGTACTGTTTGACTCTGGGGCCACGCACTCCTTTGTTTCTATTTCCTTTGGGAAGCGAATGGAGTTACCAATCAAGCACTTGAACCCAAGCTTGATAGTTCTCTCTCCACTTGGAGTCGAAGTGGCTTTGACTGAATATTATGGATCATGTACTGTATGTATTGAAGGCCGAGACTTAGAAGCGAGTTTGGTGCTACTCGAGATGGCAGACTTTGATGTCATCTTGGGAATGGATTGGCTAGGCCATCATTCAGCTATCCTATTATGTGGTGAAAGGAAGCTTGTGCTTACAGACAAAAAGGGAGAGGAGTATAGCTTCACTGGGATCAGGCTATCTAGGAAGCGAAAGCTGATCCTCTCCGCCCTAAAAGCCAAGCGATGCTTAAAGAAAGGGGGAGTGGGGTATCTAGTGTTTGTAGTCGACATTACTGCCGAGGTGCCAAAAATGGAAGATATAGATGTGGTTCGAGAGTTCCCAGATGTATTTCTAGAGGAGCTTCCAGGTCTACCGTCGGACAGGGCTACAGAGTTTGTAATAGACCTTATGCCAGGTTCGGCGCCGGTGTCCAAAGCACCATACAGGATGGCCCCTACCGAGTTAAAGGAGTTGAAGACCCAATTACAAGAATTGTTAGATAAGGGTTTCATACGACCTAGTATATCGCCTTGGGGAGCACCGGTACTATTTGTCAAGAAGAAGGATGGAAGTGTAAGGCTGTGTATCGACTACCGTGAGCTGAACAAGTTAACGATCAAGAATCGGTATCCCTTGCCTAGAATCGATGATCTGTTCGATCAGTTGCAGGGTGCAAAGGTTTTCTCGAAGATTGATCTCCGATCGGGGTATCACCAACTGAAGATCAAGGCCGGAGATATTCCGAAGACTGTTTTCAGGACGAGGTATGGGCATTATGAGTTTCTAGTTATGTCTTTCGGGTTGACCAATGCTCCAGCGTCGTTCATGGAACTGATGAACCGAGTGTTTCATGATATGTTGGACACTTCGGTCATCATATTCATCAATGATATACTGATCTACTCTAAGGACATGGAGACTCATACATCACATTTGAGGGCAGCCCTACAACGGCTGAGACAAGAAAAACTTTATGCTAAGTTCAAGAAGTGTGAGTTTTGGCTGAAGGAAGTGGATTTCTTGGGCCATGTAGTATCTGAAGACGGTATCAAGGTTGATCCAAGTAAGATAGCTGCTATAGTAGGATGGAAAGCACCAAAATCTGTTACGGAGATTCGTAGTTTCCTTGGGTTGGCTGGTTATTATAGAAGGTTTGTGGAAGACTACTCCAGAATCACTGTTCCACTCACCAGATTGACCAAGAAGGGAGAGAAATTCATATGGACAGATGAGTGTGAGAAGTGCTTTCAGACTTTGAAGTCAAGACTAGTCTCTGGACCTATCTTGACCATCCCAGAACCAAGCGTACCATTTACTTTATATATGGATGCTTCAGGGTTGGGTATTGGGTGTGTATTGATGCAAGTAGAACAGGTGATTGCTTACGTGTCAAGACAGTTAAAGGAGCATGAGAAGAACTATCCTACGCATGATTTGGAGCTAGCAGCAGTTATACATGCAATCAAGACTTGGAGACACTACTTGTATGGTGAGAAGTTTCAGATCAAGTCAGATCACAAGAGCTTAACTTATCTTTTCACTCAGAAGGATCTGAATATGAGATAGAGGAGATGGCTAGAGTTATTAAAAGATTATGATTGTGACATCCAGTATCATCCGAGTAAAGCAAATGTTGTGGCTGACGCCTTAAGCAGAAAGAGGCATCGAAACCTGAGGCAGGACCAAGTACAAATGCTGCATTATGTGCCGCAGCCTCAAGTTCAATTAAAGGTGATGAAGAGTATATAATTGAAACTGCAGAAGATCCAGTCGAGCAAGGCTTAATTCATAAGTTCACCATGATGTTCGCCGCTTTGAAGATCTCACGGATCTAGTTGATGAAGTCAAGGTAGCAATCCTACAAGATCCTCATCTCAAGACAGTGCAAGAAAACTTAGAGAAGGGTACGAGCAATCCTGACTTTACCTTGGATTCAGACAAGGTACTCAGGTATCATGGACGATTATGTATACCTGAGAGTGAAGACTGTAATATCAGAGATCGAGTTATGACCGAAGCTCATTACACTCCATATTCGGTACATCCAGGAAGTACCAAAATGTACCATGATTTAAGAAGACTATATTGGTGGAGGGGTATGAAAGCAGATATAGCTCGTTTCGTGTTCCAGTGTCTGAATTGTCAACAAGTTAAAGCAGAAAGGCAGAGACCGGCAGGTTTACTACAACCATTACCAGAACCTGCATGGAAGTGGGATTGTATTACCATGGATTTCGTCACTGGCCTACCTTTGACACCAAGGTCAGTGGATGCAGTTTGGGTTATAGTCGACCGACTCACCAAGACAGCTCGATTTATTACGGTTAGACCTCAGTATACCATGGAGAGGCTGGCCAAGTTGTATGTTGATAATATAGTCAGACTCCATGGCGTTCCAGAGAGTATAGTATCTGACAGAGATCCCCGTTTTACATCAAAGTTCTGGGAAGGATTACAGAAAGCTATGGGAACGAAGTTGAAGTTCAGTACAGCTTTTCACCCTCAGACGGACGGACAGTCAGAACGAACTATTCAAATTTTAGAAGATATTCTCCGAGCTTGTGCAATAGATTTCAAGGGAGCTTGGGATGAGAAACTATCACTTATCGAGTTTGCTTATAACAACAGTTATCAGGCTATAATTCAGATGGCCCCATATGAAGCACTCTATGGGAAGAAGTGTCGTACACCTCTGTTATGGAACGAGGTTGGAGAAAGAAGAATTATAGGACCGGAGTTTGTTGAAGAAACTTGCCGAGTGATTGATCAGATTAAAGAGAGAGTAAAGACAGCTCAAGTTCGACAGAAGCACTATGCGGATAATTGACGTCGAGATCTGGAGTTTACAGTGGGTGACAAAGTATTCTTGAAGGTATCACCGGTGCGAGGTCTGAAACGGTTTGGTAAGAAGGGGAAGTTATGCCCTAGGTATGTGGGACCATATGAGATATTGACCCGACGTGGTAATGTAGCATATCAATTGGCTCTACCACCATCTATGTCAAGCGTTCATAACGTGTTCCATGTATCATTACTGAAGAAGTATGTCAGAGATCCATCGCACATCTTGATCGCTGATCCCCCAGACTTGACTGAAGACTTAACATTCGAAGTGGTGCCTGTGATGCTCTCAAGCCAAAAGGTACAACAACTTCGAACCAAGGATATTCATTATGTGAAGGTGCATTGGAGAAGCCAAAGTGTCGAAGAAATTACTTGGGAAGAAGAGAGCGTGATGAGGAAGGAGTACCCTAACCTTTTCAACGATCAAGGTACGTTTAAATTTCGGGGCCAAAATTTCTTTTAAGGGTGGGGGAGTTGTGAAACCTACATGCAAATTTCGGGATGAAATTTCTTTTAAGGGTGGGGGAGTTGTAAGACCCGCACTCCGTAAACCCGATCTAAACCTTGGTTTTGTGTCGTAGCAGGTCTTTCGATCATCACCAGGCCAGACGGGACGAACGGATGACAAACAGGTATGAAATCGGACCAAAGACGATCAAATCAACATGATTTTATGTTGACCGGTCGATGGTACCGGTCTTGGTACTGGTCGACCGGTCAGCTCTACACAGCTGAGTGCGGAGATCCAGAATTTGATCTCTGTGGGTCCCATTTTCCTAAACCCTAATGCCTGAACCTTCTTAATCTTAATAGGATTAGTAAACCCTAATGTTAGCCTATAAATACACCCTTAAACCTCCTCAAATCCTTTCCATTATCTCTTACAAACTCTAGAGAAGAGAAGGAGGTAGGAAAGGAGAAGGAGCTAGGAAGAAGAAGAAGGTGCCGCCATTACCGTTTGACGACGCTCACGTTACGCCCGTCAACGGTAAGTGTTTTAATCATTCTTCTTACCCTATGACTTTAGGATAGTTGTGTGGGTGGATCAATACCATGCAAAGTAGGTATTGATCTAAAACCCTAAATTGGCCAATAAACCCTAAGTTGCCATCAAACCTTAGATTCGAGTTCCAAGATGATATTCATCGAAATAAGACTTGAATGAGTTGGGGATAACCCTAACTCAAAGATTAAACTTAGAATGGATAGGAGAAACCTTGGAAATCCATGGAGGATGATCGACGGCAGTCGAAAAACCCATGTATGGTCTTCCGGAGACATACCGGTCGACTATACCGATTGCACACAGTGCGGCCGGCATGTTGCCACCGGTATCTTCCGGGAGGCTGGTCTGTGGGGACCAATTGACCATACCGGTCGCCAGTCTTCCCCACAGAGCTGTGACCGGTACATGCCACCGGTCAGCTCTGTGAGGGTATTTTGTAACCATGTTGGTTTTCGACCAACATGAAACCCTAAGAAATCTATTCTAATGAAACCTTAATAATATTGTAGGACTTTGTGACTTTCCGTTTGGATCTTGCGACGTGGAGCAAGCTATCAAACGAGCGTCAGGTAAGGGAATCTGACCTAAACCTAATAGTTAATGGACAGTAAATCTTTGTTATTGACGCTGAATATATATGATGTGATGTTTGTGCATATTCACATGCCATCCTTTACTTTCAGTTGTTATTATTGTTCATGCATGAAAGGATGTGATTGTTAAGCATGTGATTGTTTTCGTTAGTGTGTGGAGTGGGGCATGGGCCTGGGATCATTCCACACACTAGCACTTTTTGTAGTATTCTGTCTTAACATGCTTGGTACGGGTGGGGCATCAGGGGAAGGTCGTGGTACGGTGGTCTCCGATGTTGATGCTGGCCTAGCCATGGTTATGTGGCATTGTGGTCTCCGAGGTCGACGCTGGCTTGTCCACGATGCTTTAGCTCTATCTCTATGCCGTAGGGAGTTATGTTGGGATAGGGTCTACCTGCGTTATGTATCTATCTTAGTGGGTTAGTTACGGATAGGGCATCAGGGGAGGTGTGGGAATGCCTTAGCTCTATCTCTATGTTGTAGACGGCTGTGCTGGGGTAGAGCATACATTGATGACATATAGGACTGGTTAGTTGTGAGCCCAGTTTGCGAGCCCTGGCCAGTAGGGGCTTAGGTACTGGTATGGGTAGAGCATCAGGGGAGGTACGGGGGTATCTTAGCTCTATCTCTATTCCATGATGGGTGCATGTGAGCCAATGGGGGTGTGATCCATGAGGTGCCACACACTCGTGTATAGAGGTGCGAGGGCCACCAAACCTTTCTATAGCACATTGTAAACTTAAAACTAGACCACAACATAAAATGATTGTTACTCATGCATAATATTGTGAAACTGTCTGATTGTCTTACTGAGCTAAGTTGTGAGCTCACCCTTTGTACGTACATTGTTTTTAGATGTTGATGCAGGTTACACTGTGGACGACTATATGAATGCTCCGGTGTATGGTGGTGTTGCGGCGTTGGACGTACAGGCAGGAGAGGACGAGCATGACGCTTCATGCGAGTGCCCTTTCTGCGTGTACCTTTGATTGGTTTTATTTATTTATTTCAGTTATTTTCGGTTGGATTAAAGTGATGTAACGGTATTATATTTATGGTTTGGATTTGAATAATTGGATACTTATTTAATTTATCAATAGATACTCAGTTCATTATATTTTAAAGACTTCCACTGTATTATTTATATTCTGATTGTGGTTATGTGTAATGGTTTGTATGGGTGGACACGGCCTATTCGAGATCCTGGTGTGAACCGTTGGTTCAATGACGGTTCACTCACACCATTCTGGTTGTAACGGAATTGGGGTGTGACAATAATTCTCGTTGGAAAAATTATTTATATAAGACGGGAATTAAAAACCATCGTATATAGCTCTCTATTAACAATATTAATTTATACTTGTCGTATAGATTCAGTATATACCAATTTGCAAGTGTATCCTTTCCGCTCCATTGTCCCGCCAAATTCTTTGATATACAAGTATATACGATGGGATAAATAAAAATATTGTAAATATACTCATTTGATACGATTGGAAATTAGACCCGTCGTTTTAGACTACTTAAATACGATGGGAATAGTACTACTGCTGTATAGGATAATATTTTAGGTTTTTTTTTTTTTTTTGGTTTTTCTAGAATTTAAGGTATAAGGCGTTTTGTTTTGCCGAGCTTCTTCCCCATGATCCCTCCGCAGGCTCCGCCCCATTCTCTGTTGGAGAGGATAGTGTAACTGACCAACTCTCTACTGCTCTGGCTGTTCTTCATGCTCTAACCATTCGAATCCATAACCCTCTATTCTCTCCAATCCCTCCCTGTATCTCCCTGAGTCGACTGGAATTGCCATCGGTGATCGATTCTCTCCAATCCCTCCCCAGCCATCGAGGGTTTCTGCTTCGACATCAACTCAACCATTGTTGTCTTTGTTATCTGGATCGTCGGTACTTCTGAAACTTTAGGTTGATTTATATATCATTGTCTTTTTTTGTCTTCTGAATTCCTAGTCTAATTAGTTGCAGGGTTCTCGGAATTTTTTAGGTATCTTTGTCTCTTAAACTCCATCCTATTCTGTATTCTCCAGTCTCTCAATAGATTCATTCTTTAGCAGTCAGTCTCAGGGATAGCTTGCTCCTCCACAGATTATTAATCGGTTTCATTGTGGTGGCAGGTAAATTTCAAAGCTTTGCCAATTGGTCTCTTCTCAATTTTAAAGAAAACTAACTATAGAGGATCCCGGTATTTTGGGTGGGAGACCGAAATTTTCCAGTAAATACAGTGGTAATGGAGATACGTTCAATATGGTGAGTCAACGCAAAAAGATTTCCTCTTCATCTGATTTCATAATATATAGAAAAGGAGTAAAAGGCCAATAATTTTATTCTTTTTCCTGTTTAATTTTCTGGTTGAGATAGATTATCCTTCTGAGATTCTTATTTGTATTAGTGGTTGCAAAGATCCTGTGAATGGTGTGAATTATTTGACTTTTAAAACCAACAAAAAAAAAAAAAATTGGACCATTTGGGCTAGAGAAAGGCAAGCACTTCCATATTCAGATGGGTTCTAACTTGGATGATTTCATGGAGAATCAGACCAAGACTTTCTCTGCTCAATTGGAGTCTATGTGAAGACTATCAATCAAATGTTGAAAAACTCTGGAGATAATTGATATCTTTCATATTTTGGATGAGATCTCAATTCCAGCTATCGTTTCATTATCTTTCAAATATAATGGCATGTTTTCTCTTGTAAGCCGCATTAATTTCAGTGTTCTAGTGTGAGTGAATTTGCATAACTTATTCTGCTACTTGAAGATAATTCCTTGGTTCCCTGTTACTGGGGTTTGGCATTAGTTTTAAAAGTTTGGAACAGAGTAAATTTTCTACTGCATGTAGAGTAAATTGTCATGTGAAGATATCCTTAAGGATACATTTGTTAGAAGCCATGGGATTCATCCTTCTTGCCAACAGTATCATTGTCTACTTACAAGTTATAACATTATCTCTATGATACTTCTTATCATCCGAGCATTGGTAGTTCCTTCCCCCAACCCCCACCAACCCTGTTATAGGAAATCCAAAATTCTCTTTTCTACTAGGAGGAAGGGTGTGGTAAATAATAGAAATGACTACCCAAGTGTTTCGAAATGCATGTGTGTTAATATAGTCACAACACCATACCAGTGAAAGAAAAAAAAAAAAAAAAAAAGAAGACTATGAAGGTAATTTTTTATAAAACAATGAAGTGTATGGTACAGGTTTAGCTTGTTAAGGCATCCCACTCCACACAGGTTTAGCTTCTTAAGGCTTCCCATATGGAATGTTTCCCATCATAATGCATGGTAGATCAATTAGAAAAATCTCAAAGGTGCTTGAGAACCAATCAGGTGTAAAGGACACTAGATTTAACAATAGGGCTAGTAGAATAGGACAATTGTACATGGGTGAATTTTAGGAAATCTGAATAAATAATATTTTATCAAATTAAATAAGCACAACCTATTTTAAATTCTTTTCTTTATTTCTTTCATACTAAATAAATAGAGATGTTGAAGTCAATTACTCCCATGTGTCTGGCAATGTTAGTGCCAATGCTTGGTCTAATTTTGTCTAATTTATAATATTCATTAGATAGGAATCTCATTTGGATACTATGTAGTCTTATATTTATCCAATCACTTTCTCAGTACTTAATCTCTTTTTTGTTTTCTTTTCTTTTTCTAGATTTTGGTACTTGAACTCAGCTTGAAATATTATAATCAACCTTGTATCTATGTGATATCTTACCTGCTTTCAAGATTGTTGGGTCGATTGATTGGTCTGGCTAAGGCTTGCACTTTACCAGACTTCCAACCAAAACTGGTTGCTGGATCTTAAGAGGTCAACAATGTCTAGGAATAGTTAGATTGATAGAGGTTCACAGAATGTAAGGTTCAGGTTATCTCCATAGTATTTGCAAGAGGTCAAAAATTTTATAGAATTTTCATTTTCTAATAATGCGAATGTTGGCCCAGAGATCTTATGTCCATGTGTTAAATACAAAAATCGATACTGGTATTCTGAGGATTATATTGAAGAACATCTGGTTGTTGATGGATTTCACTGAGATTACGTCGTGTGGGATTGCCATGGTGAATCTTCGTCGTGTGGGATTGCTTTTGTACGTATGCTTTGCATATTTTGTTCATCAAATTGGCCATAATTTTTTTTAGGTTCTTATTTATATCAATAATATTTAGTTTTCCTATATGCACTTGTTTATTATAGTCACTCCACCATATTACTTAAAATAATTGTAGATCTACACTGCATGTGATAAAAAGTGTCCATTAATTTGGTTTGTAAGTTCTTGTTGAGCAATATGTGCATGTTTATGGAGCAATAAGTGCATGTCTGTTGGGCTTGGTGTATGTCAAGCTGACATCAGAAATCTAGCTTGTTTTAGAATCGCTGTAAATTCTCCATTTGCTGTAGAGAAAATTCAGCAAGGTTGAAGAGGGTGGTTGGTGAAGAGGTGCTGCAACCCAAGAAGAAAGACTTGCATTTTCGATTAAGGAAGAAGGAAGGACCAGCAACCACTGCTGCTACCTTAGAGACATGCGAAGAAATCAGCAAGAAGAAAAAGAGGTTAGTAAAAAAAAATGGTAGTAATTAGTAGCATATGGAACTTGGGTGGACAGGAGTGGGTTCACTTATAAGCTAAAAGAAAATCAGGTTCATAAAGGCTGAAGTATATTTTCATCAAATATAAGCCTTGTTAGAACCACAAATTTTGCTATTTAATTCATTTATTTGATTGCATCACAGATTATATAAGATATTAACATGGCAGAAGAGATAGTATCTAGTACTGCAGCTTCAGCTTCAGCTTCTTCATCATCTGGTGAGTTAATGTACATTGAGTTATCAATATTAATGATAATTATGTATTTGTTTACATGGGTTTCTTAAATATGTTATGAAACAGGAAGGAAAAGAGGTAGAGGGATAGCAATAGGTGAAAGTCTGACATCCTTGGGAGCTGGGGTAAAGCTTGACATTGTAATGAATGAGAATGGAGAGGCATGCTCTGAGTATACAGCTCAACTTGTGAGTTGGATTGGGATTCAGGCCTGAACAACTAAAATGCTTCCTCTTTGCTATAAAACTTGGAAGAAGGTTCCAGAGCATCATAAGGATGATGCATTTAAAAAGTTTCAGGTAAAAAAAGCTTATGTAACAATACAAATTGTTTAGTAGATGTGTATCTATATTTTGAAGAATTGTTATATCTTATTTTAAAAAAAAAGTGTAGGCTCATTGCTTATACATCTTTATTATGTAGGAAAAATTCAACTTAGGCAATGGAAGTAGGAAGTTCATTTATAAGCAATTGAAAAAAAGGTGGAGGGAGTTTAAGCATGAGCTAAAGAAGGAAGTATATTACAAATACTCTACAGATGCAGAGAGGAGAGCTCATTTAGATAAACATGTGGATGCTGCTGAATGGGATTACCTCCTAAAGGATTGGAATTCGGAGGAGTCTAAGGTATACTATTCCTACTCATTTTTAACATAAGATATCAAAAAATGCAGTCTAACCCACATTATTTAGCTGAGATCTTATCCCTTGGTAGGCTATGGCGACACGCAATACGAAAAATAGAGAAAAACAACCTATGACTAAAACGACAGGAAGAACCTCTTATGCGTGTATAAATGAGGATTGGGTAATTAACACAAGTAATTTTAAATCCTTACTATTGTTTATACTCTAAAATTTATTTCTTTATATTGATTTGTGAATTATTTCATCAGTGTTCAAATCATCCAGAAGGGTTGTATCCCTCTCGTTTTGATCTGTTCAAAAGAGTTCATACTAGGAAGGACGACAGTGTTTCTGACCTCGTGTCAAAAGAGAAGATGGTACGTCAGTAGAAAATTACATAACGATGTCTTCAATGTCAATTGCATAAAGATGTCATTTGAAATCCTTTAATGTAAATTGCAGGCTGAGATGGACAGTGTTCTCAATGATAAACCTGAAGAGAAACAAAATGACAAGACAGTAAAGGAAGCTATTTTCACATTTGTCATTGGACCAGATAATCATGGTCGAATGTGGATGGTTAGTTATGGTCTGACTCCTAAAGATTTATATTAGACAGCTGCAATGCGCGCTGCAAACTTGGCTAAGGTGAATGAACAACTATGTGGAAAAATTTCACAATTGGAGAATGAAATGACTCAGCAAAAACAAACAATGGAAGAAAGGTTAGCTCAAATGTAGGAAGAAATGTCATCCCAATCATATATGTTGACTCAATTAATGCAGGAACGAAAAAATCAATAAGCCAGTCAGGTATGTTTATTTAATTTCTCTTGAATGCTCTCTCTCATTCCCATCTTAATTTTTGTATACTAATTTTTTATCCCCCCCCCCTCTCCCCCCTCTCTTCCTTTGTAGTGGATTGCCTTTGACAACTATTGAAAGGAGTGATATGATGCAGACAATTAGTTACAGTCAATAAAGAACTTTCTATTTCTTATCATTTGTTGGACAACTTGAAATTGTAGATATACAGTTTGAAGTTTTAACCTTGGATATCTTTGAATTATGCTCTTTATTAATAGGTATCTTTGCAAGCTTTGATTTTTGTTAATTTTGGATTCATTATTATTTTCAGAGGTAATGAAAGCACAAGACCAGGTTGGCAATAATTTATTATTTTTGGTTGCTCATGTGTGTAGAATTATTATTTTATAAATAATACAATTGCAAAAGTGTAGCTTATGTTTTGATCTGATGGATATTCACATCCTTGAATTATCTGTGCCTATGACCTTATGGTTGGAGAAGCTCTACATAAGCCTGACAGAAAGTCCAAAGTCCCGTTTAATAAGCAGGTACTCCTTGCCTTTTTGACCTTGTCATTGATGCCTAGAGACCATATTTGTTTTCCAATTTCCATATCGTTGTAACATTTTCTTCCTTCCCTGGGACAGGGGTTGGGGGGCTGCTTTTCTGATTGGTGTTCCATTCAAAGATGCTGAATTCAAGACCCATCATGTGAACCTATTGAATGAAAGGACTCTCAAGGGAACCTTCTTAATTTGGGGACGACAAGCCATGTTCAGATCTGCCCCATGTTGTAGAAAAATACATGAATATGGTTAGAAAGCTATGTTGGCTATTTATTATGGAAAAAAAGATAAGAAAAAAGAAAACTTGGTTATAACTCTATTCTCCATTAATACCGAAGTAGTTACAACCTATTTTGTACTATACTGTACTTGTACTGGTTGGGTTATCTCACTCATCCTATTTTTTTATAATGAAACTGATGGGCAGATGATTTCGAGATGTGCATGTGATGTTAATGATGCACATGAAGTGTCATTAGCCTTACTTGATACACTATGTGGGAATTCTTGGGTGGATCAAGTGGTGCTGATTGTGGCCGCATTTGCATTGAGCTCCTTGTCCAGAAATATGTGTTGTTGGCTACCAGGTTGTCTATAGTGTTGTCACCTGCTTCTTTCATAACATTGCAATGGTGAGAATGAACAGAGAGTAAGATCTTACCCTACCCACAAATAACTCGAATGGATGAAGCAGATTTTTGGTACCTAAGAACTTGAATGTTGTCATTATTTCAGGTACACTACTTTAACCATTGAGGTCTAACAAATGACATGTTCTTCAGAAAGATTAGCTTATCTTCATTCTTATGTCAATGCAAGAATAGGGTACTACTCCGGAGGTTACTTCCCTAGTGAGTTCTGCTACTTGGGTAAGTTCAAAAACTAAAATATGATGATTGACAATATTTACTGAAACGTATATTTAAACGCCCAAATCCAAGGTCATGTATTGCAGGTCCCTTAAGAGAAGAATATGTTAATGATGATTCAGGCTCACTAAGAACTTACCATATGTATATTCTGAAGTTCTTTCTTGATGCAGCTAACATCGTTAGAAATTCTTGTGAAGACATTGCAAAGTTCACGTCTAGATTGATCTCGCAAATAGGAACATTGGTTCTCGATGATCCTTCCACTAAAGGAAAGGTTAGAATATTGTTGTACATAAGCTTTTTAGTACAAGTAATTATTAATGGTAATTTGTAGCTAAATGCAGATTTTTCTATTCTTCTGTTATGCTATTATATATGATTTAGGCTTAAGCAGGACCAACCCTTGAAAATGGATTATTACAGTACAAGTTAGTGCTAGTAGAGGATGCAGTCAAGACAAGAGGAACCTTTTCAATGAGCCCACAATACGTTGAAGATTGTCAACTCCCAAAAGCATTGGATCCTACATCAAAAGAAATCAAAAGAAGTAATTGTTAGGTTGTCTTTCGTTGTAAACATTATCTTGATTGAAGAAAGATTTTTTTTTATATTTTTATTTGTTTGTCAATGAAGAGGATTATTAATGTTAATGGCAATGTGTTCAGGATTGTTAAATTTGTGAGTTTATGATTATTGTAGATATGATGTTTTTTATGTGGAATGTGGTATAGGGAATGTATGTAAATGTGGATTATAAGAATTTTTTTTATAGGGAAAAAAAATTTCAAATGAATTTTATGTATTTAAAAAAAAATTCATTTTAATGATGGTTATAATAAACCGTCGTTAAAAATGACATAACAACATAATTTACCGTCGAAAAATAGTACCTTATTCCAACAAAACGTAATTTTTTTCGTCGTAAATACTTTCTTATTACGACGTAATTTTTCCATCGTAAATAATGATATACGATAGAAAATAAATTCCGTCTTATATATCCAACCTTTTTATGTCGGTTTTGTCCCGTCGCTATTAAGCGTATTAACATTGGTTTTATATTACCATCGTAAATAAAGTTTTCCAAACGCCACCCCAATCCCGTCGTTAAAATTTACGACGGCTACACTTATGACGGTAAGTGGAATTTTTATGACGAGTTTTTACCATCGAAAAAAGTTATTTGTGACGGTAAAAACCTATTATGATGGAAAAAAACCATTGCAAAAGGTGAAAATTGTTGTAGTGTAACAGGTCTTCCTATCATGGTCGGGCCAAGTGGGCCAAATGCGTGAAGAAACCATAAGGCTAGGTATGAAATTGAACCCAAAATCATCTAATTAGGAGCGTGTGGTCGCATACCTAAACAGGTGGGGTCGACCACACCTCATAATAATGAGACCACTGGAGTTTGGGACGTGTGGTAACAGTTTTTGGACGTGTGGTCGATAGGTTCTGCGACCCCACGTGCGACCACACGATGTCAAACTGACTCCGTGATTAGGAAACCTTCCTAATCTGGAGGAGGGGTTCTTTCCTAATCAAAGTAGAACTCTATATGGAGGTTTTTCTCTATATAAAGGACGTCCTTTAGCCTCTTTCATTCCTTTAGAACTTAAACTAAAAGAGAGAGAAAGAGAGGAGGAGGAAGAAAGGAGAATTGAAGAGGAAGACTAAGAGAAGGAATTTTAGAGAGAACTCTGATTCTTCAACAAGTTTAAGGTATGAAACATCCCCCACATCAGTTGAATGCCTAGAATAGATCATGAAGGAGATAGTGATTCAAAGTGAGATCCCAATCATAAAACCATTGACAAATTCTAAGAGATCCATGGAGGGAATCTATTAGGATGATGGATGATGTAAAAATATGAATTTTAAGCAATAGAACAATAATAGGAAAGATCATGATGATAAGCCAAGGAATCAAAACATGAAAGAATTGAGTTTAGAGTGGAAAAGTCGACCATTACTCGTGTGGTCGTAGTTTGATCGACCACACGAGGCACATATGATCCACCACACGCCCTCAAAAAAGTTCCAGGGAGGGTGTGGTTGCATGTGTGGTCGCATGATATGCGACCACACGTATCGACCCCACACCCTATGGTCGTAGAAACTGAGACCACAGGTGCAGCCACACCTGCGACCACTCAGCTTCTTGAAGTTTGAATGATTCCAGATGAGACATTTAAACACTATAATTGATGGAAATAAACTCTAATTTAGAATCTATAAATTTGTTAGGTTTCCAAGTGGGTGATTTACAAAGCTTGAACGAGGAACAACCATCGATCAAAGGTGAGGGAACAAGACCTAAACTAATTGGCTAATAACAAGTTGTTTTACTTATTGAGTCCAATGCCATAAATGATTCTATGCTTGTATGCTTGTAATGTGCATTTCACATGTCATCCAATATTCCTGCTATTACTGTTCATGCATATTTAATTCTATTTATTTATAACATGATGATGATGATGATGTTAGGAATAGACATGTGAATGTATGCGTGTGGTTAGTGTGCTTGATGCGAGTGGAGCATCAGGGGGAGGACGTGACATTGTGGTTCATCCTGGTCACCAGACTCTAGCTCTATCTCTACTCAAGTTTTGCCCACTAACATCGTCGTATCGCCATTACCTTCGCAAAACTATTACGTCATAGGGCATCAGGGGAGGTAGTCTCGGACCGTGTAGTCTCTGACTCTGCCAGGGAGCCTTAGCTCTATCTCTATGGATGTATTGAGGGATGCTCGGGTGAGGCCTTGGATATACTATTTGGCATTAGGATTGGTTAGTTGCGAGCCCAGTTTGCAAGCCCTCGCCAATAGGGGTTTACGTGTTGGTATGGGTAGGGCATCAGGGGAAGTGTTATGCGGTGTTTGATCCGGACACTTTAGCTCTATCTCTATTCTATGGTGGGTGCATGTGGGACGGCAATGGTATTTGATCCATTGGGCGGATTCACACACTCATGTATAGAGGTGCGGCGGCCACCAAACCTTTCTATAGCATATTGCATTCTTATAAACCAGACCAAAGATATGAATTGAATGCATGCATATGTTTGTTGCATTGTTTTGTTTGCTCACTGAGCTATGATGTGTGCTCACCCTTTCGACGTCCAATATTTTTAGTTGATGACGCAAGTCCTACCGTGGAGGATTATATGAATGCACCAATGTTCGGACATGTTGCTGCGATGGATATGGAAGCTATGGTGGAATTGTATGATTCGTCGTGCTAGTGCAACTCATGTATTTTTTATTAGATTTAGTTGTTGGGTTATCAGAACATGTAATTGATTACTTTATTTTATTTTATGTCTTGAGTCATTTAGAGATAATTGGATAATTAATTACGTTATCACTGTTAGATACTTAGTTCATTAATATTAAAGACTTCCGCTATTGTTTATTTACTCTGATTATGGTTATGGTTGTATCTGGTTTAATTGAATGGGCACAGCCTATGCGAGATTTTGGATGAACCGTTGGTTTATTGGCTGTTCATCACACCATTCTGGTTAGACCAGAATTGGGGTGTAGCAGAAGGAGTTCTACAGCAAAGAGGAGTTGTGAGGGATGAGTGAGGGGCAGAGCCCTTCTTTCTCTCTCTCTCTCTCTCTTATCTTTCATGTTCTTCGACACCCTTAGGTTTAAACAATCGTCGACTAACCTCTCTTCTTTCGATAAATCCCTAAGGCTTCATCGTAAAGCTATGAATCAGAAGCTGAATCAGGATTAATCTGAACTCTAAAGAGATTGATACCAAAAGTAGTTGCATAAAAGGTTTGAGGATACGAAATCGGTGACCGAATTGTCAAGTTGCAGCTGACTTCCTCTGCTTTTGAAGAGAACACAACCTAGGACAACTTGAAAGTTAAAGTGTCAAATGTTGTTTTCCTTTTATGCATATATCAGCGGAATGGATTGAGGCTATTTAGGGTTTGAATAAAAATGGAAGACTCCGTGTTGATTCTAATCATTGGGAACACCAAAGCCGCTGAGGTTGCCATTGATGCTCTCTCTTTTTGGTTAGAGACAATGAAAAGGTTTGAAGTTTGCTTTGAAAGATTGTCTTTCTCGTTTGTTCTTCGTCCTCTAATTTTCAAGAGTGTTGCAGTCTCTCCACTTCAGGCGTGCTACCTTTCTCTATTTATCAATTTTCTTTCTCACATTTTCTATCTTGCTTATTTCTTCCTGTTCTATCTTTTTTTTTCTCCTAAGGCTAAAGTGAAGAACTCTTTTTCCAATTTGGGCTCTTTATGAAGATTCTTAGTTGGAATTGTTAAGGAATTGGGGGTGCATTGACAATTCAATCTCTGAAGACCCTTCTAAGACAAGAAAAGCCTGATATGCTTTTCATCATGGAAACAAAAAATGGTAAGGATAAAATGGATGCTCTCTTAAGGAAAATTAATCTGAAAAATTATTTTTTGGTGGAACCGACTGGTCTTTCTGGAGGTCTGCTCCTTGCTTGGCAGAATTCTTTTGCTATTAAAATCCTCCATTAAAACCCTTGAATTATTGATTTTGAGGTTTCGATACCCCACCAATACTGTTTCTTTATTTCTAGTATCTATGGAGATCCAAACAAGGCTAAGCGGCAGATTTTATGGAACCAAATTCTGTATAGGGGATTTCAATTCTTACCTGAAAGAAAAAGCTGGAGGGAATCAAAGTCAATTTAGTGACCGTGCTATATTTAAAGATTTCCTTGATTCCTGCAATCTCTTGGAAATCAAATCTCATGGATCTCCATGTACTTGGAATAATAAACGAAAGGGGAAGGATAATATTCAGATTAAGCTAAACTGAGCTTCTTCTAATCCCAGTTGGCTGAACAAGTTTAATAATGCTGTAGTTTTTGTTAAACCAGCTCTAGGATTTGATCACAACCCTATTATTCTAGATTCTCATGGTGGATTTTCTATTGGGAAAAGGCGTTTCAGATTTGAGTCATGTGGTTTCGACATTCGGGCTAACCAAGAATTATTGAAAAAGCATGGAAAAATCCTACTCAGGTAATCCAGGAGAATCTTTGCATCGAAAATGTATTCATAGCAAGGTGGCCTTAAAAAGATGGAATAGAGATTCTTTTGGAAATATTCATACAAAGATCTATCATTATCAGAAAGAGTTGAATGAAGTTCAGGGGCTTCCTTTTTCAGAATTTTCTCAATCAAAGGAACTTGCCATCATTAAACTATTGGAAGAAGAATTGATTAGGGAGAAAATATTTTGGAGGCAAAAATCAAGAGTGGATTGGCTCTCTTGTGGTGATAAGAATACGTCATTTTTTCATGCCACCGTCCAAAGAAAGAACTCCAATAAAATTCTTCAAATTAAGGTCTCATTTGGAAAATGGATTGACAACAAGAAAGATATCTTTGGAATATTCTTGTCTCATTTTCAACAAGCTTTTACATCTGAAGATATTGATGCCCAAGATCTCAATTTGATTCTCTCTGCTATCCAGCTTAAGGTATCTTCTCAACTCAATGATTTATTATGTTCTCAGTCGAATCCTGAAGAAATACATAGTGCTGTCAAGTCAATGGCCCCTCAAAAATCTCCCGAAACTGATGGTTTTTTCCCTATATTTTTCCAAAATTTCTAGGAAACAACTAAGGAGGACGTTATCAAATTTATTCAGGACTTTTTCACTAATGGTTACCTCCAAAAGGACCTAAATAAAACTTACATATGTTTAATCCCTAAAAAGCTGGATTCTTGTACAGTGGATGACTTTCGGCCTATTAGTCTCTATGGCATTTGTGTGAAAATTATTTCTAAGATAATGGCTACAAGATTAAAGCCCTTCTTGGATGATATTATTTCAACTTCACAGTTTGCTTTCATCCTTGACAGAAGTATTTTGGATAACATCCTTATTGCTCATGAAGTTTTTAATTTCATTAAAAAGAAGAGGAAAGGGAAAGATGGTTTTATGGCCTTGAAAATTGATATGCAAAAAGCATATGATAGAGTTGAATGAAGTTTTATTAAGGGCTATCCCTCTAAAACTCGGCTTCAATCCCTATTAGGTTAATTCTATCATGACTATCTTGAAGCTCAGTCTCTTACACTATCCTTATTAATGGAGCCGAAAGGGGTAGCTTTTACCCTTCTAAAGGTATTCGGCAAGGGGATTGTAAGACCCGTGTCAATCTAATCCGGCCTTACCACCTTGAACCAGGTTTACCCATCATGGTCGAGTCAAATGGACCAAGGGCGTGAAGGAGATCGAGATCTCAGGTATCAAATCGACCCAAAAACACTTAAAATAGGGGAAGGGTCGCATACCCAGCTAAGCAGGGTCGGACCTCCCAAAACAGAGAGTCAGACCCTCAGTTTTGAAGGGAGGGTCGGACAGCTTAAGACCCTAGGGTCGACGGGATCATCGACCCTCCCATCGACCCTCGGTTTCTGCCGAATATAGAAATTAAGAAATTTCTATATTTTTCGATTGGGATTCTTTCAAATCCCATTGGGACTTATTTTAGGATGTTCCTACTCTATTTAAAGGACGTCCCTAAGCCACTTTCACTCCTTTCACAACCCTAATCGAATTGAGAGAAAGAGAGGAGAAGGAAAGAGGAAGAAGAAAGGAAAGGAAGAGAAATTAAGTCAAAAGAGAAGAGTTGTAGAGAAAGATTAATCTTCTCAGGTATGGATACTAATTCCATAAGTTTCTACAGACCTTAGGTTAGTTAATGTTGAGAGAGTGATCTCGGAGAAACCCAAAATCATCAAGCTATGGTTAGGTTTTCATGGAAACCGTAGGAGAATGTATAAAAACTATTTAGATGGATTATACATGGCTTCAGACCATGGAATGAATGTAGAATGGGATGTAGGAGCAAGCCATAGGACCCCAAACACGAAGAATGGACTAAGAAGTGGAAATTGGACCAAAGTACACCAAGGGTCGCACCGAGGGTCGATGACCATCCGACCCTAGGTGTTCCTGATCATCGACCCTCAGCATTCGGGAAGTCCAGAAAGAGGGGAGGGTCGATAGACCCATCGACCCTAGCATCGACCCTACCTTCGACCCTCAGTTAACAGAGTAGTTTTTAATTCTGAATAAATTTTAATTAAATTCTATCGATTTTGTTAGGTCTTCTAGCAATATAATAACATTATAAAGGTGATTTTAAAGCTTGGAAAAGTATCTATAGCAAGCTAAGGTGAGGAACCTTAACTCCAAACTAAATTGGTTAATAATAAACTGTTTTCTATTTCTTGAGTCCTGTGCTATGCTTGATTTTGGGCGAATATGTTTGTAATGTGCATACAACATGCCATCCAATATTTCTATTACTTGTTCATGCATATTTACTTTATTGTTTATAACATGATGATGATGATGATGATAGGAATAGGCATGTGCTTGTATGTGTGTGGTTGATGTGCTTGATGCGAGCGAGTATTAGGGGAGGTGTGATGAAAACGTCAATAAACGTTAACCTTTGGCGGGTCTCAGCACTTTAGCTCTATCTCTAACTCAAGTCTTGTGCATTTGCATCATCGTATCGCCATTACTTTAGCAGAACTATTATGTCGTAGAGTACCAGGGGAGGTGGTCTCGGTCCTTGTAGTCTCTGACTCTATCGGGGGGCCTTAGCTCTATCTCTATGGACATTCTGAGGGATGCTGGGGTGAGGCCTTGGAAACAATGTTTGGCATTAGGATTGGTTAGTTGCGAGCCCAGTTTGCAGCCCTCGCCAACAGGGGCTTACGTGTTGGTATGGCACTATATAGCAATAAATGTAACCTTTGTTATATAATGTTCATGATTGGGTGCATGTGAGTTGACGATAAACGTGATCTTCGGGTAACGTCACACACTCGTGTTTAGAGGCGGAGTCAATAAACGTGACCTTTGGCTACCTAAACCTTTCTATAGCATACTGCAAACTTTAAACCGGACCAAAGATATAAATTGATTTTTGCATGCATATGTATTATTGCATTGTTTTGGCTACTCACTGAGCCGTGATGTGTGCTCACCCCTTGACGTCGAATATTTTTAGTTGATGATGCAGGTTATACCGTTGAAGATTATATGAATGCGTCTGCGTACGAAAACGTGGCAGCTATGGAAGCTGGAGCTGAAGATGATACACACGACTCCTCTTGCGAGTGCAACTCTTGTGTATTTGATTAAATATTTTATAGGTTTCTTTTATTGAATTTAATAAAGACTTGTATTTGATATTTAAATATTTATGTCTCAGTTGGAAATAGAATAATTTGCTATTAAATTATTGATATCATCTTAGTTCTCAGTTCATTTATTTATAAGATTTCCGCTATTATGTATTTACTCTGATTATGATTACGGATGTGTGCAAGTTTGGATAACGCGGGGATAGCCTATTTGAGATCCTGGTTGAACCATTGGTTATTTAGCGGTTCATCACATCATTCTGAATAGACCAGAATTGGGGTGTGACAACTTGGTATCAGAGCATCTCAGGCCTTGCCCGCCGAACTAACATACATTCGAGACAATTGTGAACTGAGATAGGATAAAAGTAAAATAGTAATATTAACACATTGTAAGCATAAGTGATGGTTGAGACCAAATTTAAAAGAGAATAATGTACATATAAAAGGTGGAACCATATATATATACTCACACAGAAAGAGAAGATAAAAAATTATTCTAATAAACAAGCAATATAGGGTATTATCTATAAGTTGGATAGTTATCCAAGTATACATGGATATAGTACAGTAGCAAGAAGGGAGCTTCTGTAAAGCAGAAAAATTGGAATACCGAGTTGGTACTCACAAGATGTGAAACTCGATGTAGGACAGAGGAAGAAGGAAAATGGCTAGTAATGCCCAAAACCCCTGTAGAAAAAGGTCTCGGGCTAAATCCGAAAGACATGACCAAGTACGGTACCAAGTGGTATCACTGTACCCCAACACATGTTAGCTATAACACAGTGCCTACCATACAACAAGTTTCAGTAATGCACACCCCAGTGTAGAAGTTTGGTGCGCAACAAGCAGTGTATCAAGGTGGTTAAACTTATCAGCCACCGACGTATGGGATAGTTGCAATGATCCAACCAAGGATTGAGGAATATTTTCTGAAGATGAAGCCTTAAACGTTTTCAGTAGAGGATCAAATCTAATTGTGGCCATATAACGGGATATGTTTATATAGGATGCGGTGCATTATTGATTTACTCTTATGATTATAGAGGATGCACATACTTAATTTTAATTCTCGTGTCTTGACAGGATACCTTCTTGATTCAACCTGTCAAGTGAAGTTATAGATATTGTTTCTTTAGTATTAGTCCTGATTATGCCAATCTGAACCACTCTCATGATCAACCACATGAACAGAGATATAAACTAAACGAATTAAATGTTTAATCATGTTGAGCGTACATCTTCAGATTTATATCGGATTTACTGATGTATGAAAGCCTTTCCAGATTTACTCTTGTAGTGCCTTGACCAATGGCATTATATATACGATAGAACCGTAACCATGAGGTTAAGAACTGTAAAGCCTCTATTTCCATGTATTTGGACCACCGTGCAACGTAATGATCTTTGAATGCTGGTTGGATTACCACAGATTTACTCCTGATCCTTTAAACCTAGGTTCACTAGATAAAGCAAGTATTGCCATTATGCTAAATTGAAGGAAGGAAATGAATTGTTTTGGAGGAACATTCTGATTATATCCCACCATTGTTGGTAAAGATGATTAGTGGTAATAGAATTTTGGAACAAGGTAGAAGATTCCTTAAAGCTGACCAAAGATGAGGGGGGGATTTTTTGCTAAAGGATGGTATGAGTCACGATAAAAGAGTGCATGAGTAAAAATGATAAGTCATGGCATTAAGGAAATAATCACTCGTGGTAAAGAGGGTTATATCGGATGAGTTTTAAATAGAAGATTCCTAAAGGGGGGGATAAGTCATGGCTTAAATAAGTTTATACAAGGTTTGCCCAATGTTGAGTGATATGATTAAGAAAAGACCAAAAGAATTTGGATAGCGATATCTCAAAGGTAGTTTTTAGAATCAGGATAGGCCAATTATGAGTTTTCAATTATGATTACGATCTTTCGGATTAACTAATGCACCGGCAACGTTCATGGAACTTATGAATCGAGTTTTCCACGATATGTTGGATACGTCGGTTATAGTATTTATTGATGACATATTGGTATATTCCAAGGACAAGGAAACCCATATTAAGAACCTAAACGCAGTCCTACAGCGCTTAAGGAAAGAGAAGCTATATGCCAAATTCTCAAAGTGTGAGTTTTGGCTAAATGAAGTCCCATTCCTAGGCCATGTAGTATCCGCTGAAGGAATCAAAGTGGACCCCAGCAAGATCGAGGCTATTGTAAAGTGGGAAGCACCAAAGAGCGTTTCGAAAATCAGAAGTTTTCTGGGTCTAGCTGGTTATTATCGGAGATTCGTAGAAGACTATTCTCGGATTACTGTACCTCTCACCAGTTTGACCAAGAAGGGTGAAAAGTTTGTGTGGACGGATAAATGTGAGAAGAGCTTCCAGACACTAAAGACCAGATTGATATCTGCCCCGATTTTGACTATTCCCGTTCCAGGACAGACATTTACTTTATACACCGATGCGTCGGGACTGGGACTAGGATGTGTGCTTATGCAAGGAGGGCAAGTAATTGCTTATGCTTCAAGACAGTTAAAGGTACATGATAAAAATTACCCCACTCTTGATCTGGAGCTAGCGGCAGTGGTACATGCTGTCAAGATATGGAGACATTACTTATACAAAGAGAAATTCCAGATTAAGTCGGACCATAAAAGTCTTACTTATTTATTTAATCAGAAGGAGTTGAATATGCGACAAAGAAGATGGCTGGAACTATTGAAAGACTATGATTATGATATCCAGTATCATCCGGGAAAAGCGAACGTAGTAGCGGATGCATTAATCAGAAAAGCAATGATTAGATCTCAAGGAGAAGTGAGCACGACTGCAGCAATGTGTACCAACAGAATAGTGTTCAATCACGGCAACGAGCAGTATGTGATAGATACAATGGATGAATCAGCCAACCAAGGGTTTATTCATCGATTTTCGAATATGTTCGCGGCATTGAAGATTATACCGGATATAGTGGATGAAGTGAAGACAGCTATCAAAGCAGATCCTTATCTGAGAACAGTACAAGAAGTTATTGAGAAAGGTAGGACGAGCCCTGAGTTCACCTTGGACGACGAGAAAGTACTGAAATACAAAGGAAGAATATGTGTACACGAAAAAGAAAAGTATGGACATTAGACACCGACTGATGAAAGAAGCCCATACCACCATCTATTTGGTACATCCTGGAAGTACAAAAATGTATCATGATCTAAAGAAATTATATTGGTGGAGGGGAATGAAAGCAGATGTAGCCAAGTTCGTGTCTCAATGCCTAAATTGTCAGAAAGTAAAGGCTGAATGACAAAGACCCGCAGGATTGTTACAGCCATTACTGGAACCAGCATGGAAATGGGACTGCATCACTATGGACTTCGTCATGGGACTACCATTGACTCCTCGAGTAGTTGACGCAGTTTGGGTGATTGTAGATCGTCTGACTAAAATAGCTCGCTTCATACCTATACGACCTCAGTATACACTAGAAAGGTTAGCGAAGCTGTATGTGGATAATATTGTTCGATTACATGGTGTTCCAGAAAGTATTGTGTCGGATAGAGACCCACGATTTACTTCCAAAATTTTGGAAAGGATTGCAAAAGGCTATGGGTACAACGTTGAAGTTCAGTACTGCATTCCACCCACAGATAGATGGACAGTCAGAGCGTACAATTCAGATTCTAGAAGATATGCTACGAGCATGTGTAATTGATTTCAAGGGATCATGGGATGAAAAGTTACCATTGATCGAGTTCTCTTACAATAACAGCTATCAGGCTACCATACAGATGTCACCTTATGAAGCACTGTATGGCAGGAAGTGTCGAACTCCCTTGTTTTGGAATGAAGTTGGAGAACATAGTATTGTTGGACCGGAATTTGTTAAAGAGACTTGTCGAGTGGTCGACATCATCAAGGAAAGAGTGAGAATAGCTCAGAACCGTCAGAAGCAATACGCAGATACTCGACGTAGAGATCTGGAGTTCACCGTAGGTGATAAAGTATTTTTGAAGGTATCGCCTATGTGAGGATTGAAGAGGTTCGGACAGAAAGGAAAACTAAGTCCAAGATATGTCGGGCCATATGAAATTCTAGCTAAGCGTGGAAAAGTGGCTTATCAGTTAGCACTACCACCATCTATGTCAAGTGTGCATGACGTATTACACATTTTCCTATTGAAAAAGTATGTCAAAGACCCAATGCATGTTTTGACAGTGGATTTTTTGGAATTGACTGATGATTTGACGTTTGAAGTAACACCAACAGAAATCACTAGTCGAAAGGTTCAACGTCTACGCAATAGAGATATCTACTATGTTAAGGTCACATGGAAAAGTAGAGACATGGAGGAGATTACATGGGAAGAAGAGAATGTTATGCGAAAGCAATACCCTTACTTATTTGATTCAGAAGGTACGTACAATTTCGAGAACGAAATTTTTATAAGTTGGGGGGAGTTGTAAGACCCGTGTCAATCTAACCCAGTCTTACCACCTTGAACCAGGTTTACCCATTATGGTCGAGTCAAATGGACCAAGGGCGTGAAGGAGATCGAGATCCCAGGTATCAAATCGACCCAAAAACACTTAAAATAGGGGAAGGGTCGCATACCCAGCTAAGCAGGGTCGGACCTCCCAAAACAGAGAGTCAGACCCTCAGTTTTGAAGGGAGGGTTGGACAGCTTAAGACCCTAGGGTCGACGGGATCATCGACCCTCCCATCGACCCTCGGTTTCTACCGAATATAGAAATTAGGAAATTTTTATATTTTTCGATTGGGATTCTTTCCAAATCTCAATGAGACTTATTTTAGGATGTTCCTACTCTATTTAAAGGACGTCCCTAAGCCACTTTCACTCCTTTCACAACCCTAATCGAATTGAGAGAAAGAGAGGAGAAGGAAAGAGGAAGAAGAAAGGGAAGGAAGAGAAATTAAGTCAAAAGAGAAGAGTTACAGAGAAAGATTAATCTTCTCAGGTATGGATACTAATTCCATAAGTTTCTACAGACCTTAGGTTAGTTAATGTTGAGAGAGTGATCTCGCAGAAACCCAAAACCATCAAGCTATGGTTAGGTTTTCATGGAAACCATAGGAGAATGCATAAAAACTATTTAGATGGATTATACATGGCTTCAGACCATGGAATGAATGTAGAATGGGATGTAGGAGCAAGCCATAGGACCCCAAACACGAAGAATGGACTAAAAAGTAGAAATTGGACCAAAGTGCACCAAGGGTCGCACCGAGGGTCGATGACCATCCGACCCTAGGTGTTCCTGACCATCGACCCTCAGCATTTGGGAAGTCCAGAAAGAGGGGAGGGTCGATAGACCCATCGACCCTAGCATCGACCCTACCTTCGACCCTCAGTTAACAGAGTAGTTTTTAATTCTGAATAAATTCTAAGTAAATTCTATCGATTTTGTTAGGTCTTTTAGCAATATAATAACATTATAAAGGTGATTTTAAAGCTTGGAAAAGTATCTATAGCAAGCTAAGGTGAGGAACCTTAACTACAAACTAAATTGGTTAATAATAAACTATTTTCTATTTCTTGAGTCCTGTGCTATGCTTGATTTTATGCGAATATGTTTGTAATGTGCATACAGCATGCCATCCAATATTTCTATTACTTGTTCATGCATATTTACTTTATTGTTTATGTCAAACAGTGTATCAAAGGCCTCACCCCAGCATCCCTCAATACGTCCATAGAGATAGAGCTAAGGCCCCCCGACAAAGTCAGAGACTACACGGTCTGAGACCACCTCCCCTAATGCCCTATGACGTAATAGCTCTGCTAAGGTAATAGCAATACGACGATGTTAGTGGAGAAGACTTGAGTAGAGATAGATCTAGAGTCTGGTGACCAGGACACATCACAATGTCACGTCCTCCCCCTGATGCTCCACTCGCATCAAGCACACTAACCACACACATACATTCACATGCCTATTCCTAGCATCATCATCATCATCATCATCATGTTAAAAATAAACAGAACATTAATAGCAGGAATATTGGATGACATGTTGAATGCATATTACAAGCATACACGCATAGAATCCGTCATAGCGTTGGACTCAATAAATAAAAACAGTTTATTATTAATCAATTAGTTTAGGTCTTGTTCCCTCACCTTTGATTGAGTGTAGATTCTCTTTCAAGCTTTAAGAATCACTTTTAGATCACTAGAAAAACCTAACAAGTCGATAGATTTTAATTAGAATTAATTCCAACAGTTTTAAGTTTGCTGTACTGCTAGGGTTGCAGGTTGGGTCGCAAGTAGGGTAGCAGTTTTCTGAGACCCCAGGGTGTAGGGTCGGTTATCCATCGACCCTAGGTGCGACCACAACCTCCCTGGACTTCCCGAGAGCATGGGGTCGATCCTATGGTCTGGTAGGGTCGGTTACCAATCGACCCTACGTGCTACCACACATAGTTTGAGTCGACCTTTCATCCTACAGTCTATTCTTTCATGTTTGAATGCTTTCGCTTACTTTTATAGTCTATTCTATGATTGTTCTATGGCTCAAAACTCCAAGTTATACACTTTACTTGTTTACAATGATTTCCTCCATGGATTCCATTGGAATCTATCCATGGATGGATGATTTGGCTTTCTCCTAGATCCTACCTTCTTAATAAACTATTCTAGGGTCTTACATAATTTATGAAGAATGTATTCATACCTTAAGCTTGCTGAGATTCAGAGATTTTTCTAAATTTCTTCTCCTTAGTCTTCTTCTCCAACTCTCCTTCTCTTCTCCTGCTCTTCTCTTTCTCTCACTTTCAATTAGAGTTTCAAAAGGAGTGAAAGAGGCTAAGGGACGTCCTATTTATAGAGGAAAACCTCCCAAAATAAGTTCCATCGAGATTAGGAAATGATCCCCTTGAAATTAGGAAAGTTTCCTAATTACGGTTTTAGTCTGTCATCCTAGGGTCGATGCTAGGGTCGCAAGTTCCGTCGACCCTAGGGTCTCAAGTCATCCGACCCAAGTACTGAAAGGTCATGGGTTGGACTCTGTTCAGGTGGGGTCGACCCTACCTGTTTAGGCATGCGACCCTACCCTCAAATTTACTGTTTTTGGGTCAATTTCATACTTGGCCTTGTGATTTCCTTCACGCACTTGGTCCATGTGGCTCGACCATGATAGGTAGACCTGGTACAAGGTGGTAAGACCGGTTAGTTTGATACGGGTCTTACACAGGGCACCTGTTGGCTTGTTGTGCTGAGCATACGGCATGGCTGGCTGAGCTGCCACGCTGGTGGGCCAACTGGCCTGAGATGGCTGCCAAGGTGGCGAGCCACATGAGGTGGGACCCACCTGGTACCCACCACTCTCTCTCCTCTTCTCTCTCTTCTTTCTCTCTCTTTTTTCTCTCTCCTCTTTCTATCTCTTCTTTCTAGTCTTCATTCTCTTTCTTCTGCTAGTCTCTCTCATCAACTGCTATCAGTGCACCAACCTAGTCACCATATCTGTCAGTGAAACTTTAGTGGGACCCATAGACACTCTTTCTCCTTCTATTTTCTCTCTCTACTTTCCCTGTCTTCTTTTACTGAACTGCAAGCACATAGGGATGTGTACTGGCTTCCAAATAGGCTTCTGACTGTCCAACCATGCCTGCTGACTGGATACACTATCTGTTGATATTCTCGCTCCTCCATATCACTTTGCCAACTATCAAGCGGTCACCAAGGTTGCCAACAATGACAACACATACAAAGTTGCTCTCAACTGCTCAACTTGGCCAAGGTTCCAATAATCTCCCCCTTTGGAATTGTTGGCAACCTACATGATATCTCCACATGATATCAAGCACTCTCTCCCCCTTTGTCAACAAGTACAAAGGGAAAAACGATGCTCCCCCTTCATCACTGCTCCCCTTACATCAGAAGTCCCTCTACATAGACTCACCTATAGGAGTGCCCACCGCATCTTTCCAATCCTATAGATGAACAATGATGCTATGAAGACACCAACTCCCCCTACTTCTGTGCCATCTCCAGTGTACTAAGAGCCACAACTCCTAACTTGACTTTGAGAGTCACTCAACTGAGTTCTTTGGGAAGGTCTTTGTGAAGACATCTGCCAATTGATCACAACTAACTGTAGCTACTATGTACTCTGCTCCTGCTTTGCTAGGCCACAAAACTTTCCCAAAAAGAATGCACTGCCACTAGTGCCCTTTCTGTCATCAATACACTTGACCAAGCACAGAGCTAGTAGACTATTAATTTTCTAAAAGAACATACAGGTTGCCCTGTGTTCTTGTCCCATGTGCCACAACTTTCCCTTTTTCAATATCTTTCACCAAAAAACCATCCTTGGTGAAGGTTATTTCATTACCTTGATCACAAACTTGACTCACAATCCCGTCAGCGGATCTCGGAGCAAATATTAGCCATCAGATTGGGCACCGTAACGCCGACGCACCATACGAGCGTTTCACCGAATCCTGGATTCGGCTCCATGCAACGCGGATCACCTTTTTAAAATGTATCTGACCAATTCTCAATCACGCACAAGAATCTTGATGGAGCGCCTGTAAAATACCATAGCCGCCTTGATATCAGCCACTGGATGAGCATCTGAACGGCGTGGCTCAATCTGGACCCTCCATTTTGGATCTTCTTCTTTTTCTTTGATCAAAATACCCCTGAACAAAGTGTGGTAATGCCCTGTAAGTTGTATTTTTTCTAGTAGGGTCTTGTGATGAAGTTTCTCTGTGGCATTGCGTCGAACACCTGATGCGCATGCCGTTCAAGCCTTGTGGAGGCTTGCGGTCAGCGCGCGATGCAATGGCCGTGTGCGCACGGGCATCGAGTCATAAGGGTGTTGTGCATGCGGGTGCTGCTGCTGTCCTACTGACTTACGGCATAGCTGTGCGCCGCATAGCTGTGCTGCTGGGTAGGGCACCTGTTGGCTTGTTGTGCCGAGCACACGGCATGGCTGGCTGAGCTGCCATGCTGGTGGGCCAACTGGCCTGAGCTGGACTGCCAAGGTGGTGAGCCACATGAGGTGGGACCCACCTGGTCCCCACCACTCTCTCTCCTCTTCTCTCTCTTCTTTCTCTCTCTTCTTTCTCTCTCTTCTTTCTCTCTCCTCTTTCTCTCTCTTCTTTCTGGTCTTTATTCTCTTTCTTCTGCTAGTCTCGCTCATCAACTGCTATCAGTGCACCAACCTAGTCACCATATCTGTCAGTGAAACTTTAGTGGGACCCACAGACACTCTTTATTCTTCTATTTTCTCTCTCTACTTTCCCTATTTTCTTTTACTAAACTGCAAGCACATAGGGCTGTATACTGGCTTCCAAATAAGCTTCTGACTATCCAACCATGTCTGCTGACTGGATACACTGTCTGCTGATATTCTCTCTCCTGCATATCACTTTGCCAACTCACTTTGCCATCTATCAAGAGGTCACAAAGGTTTCCAACAATGACAACACGTACAAAGTTGCTCTCAATTGCTCAACTTGGCCAAGGTTCCAACATAATCAAGCAATCAACAAGCAAACACCTCTCTTTGTATTCATGGTACCAATTGCACCAAAGCCACCAACATCCTTCGACTAAAGCCATCACAGTTGATGGCTGTCCAACCAGGAAGAGGTAGGGGTCCAAGCATATACAACTTCAATCGGATTCTTAAGTTAATAGAGATCCGCCACCTAATAAAAAACCATCTATCTGCTATAGTTTGTTTACTAGCACTGAACCCAAGTCTAGTATCTTAAGTGAGTTGCAAAATAATTTAGACGATTCTTTAGCTCATTTGATCATCCTTGGACATTGAGAAGATTTAGTGGTCCAGATAGAATTTATAAATGAAGGGAGTGTGTGAGACCTACATGCAAATTTCGGGGATGAAATTTCTTTTAAGGGTGGGGGAGTTGTAAGACCTGTACTCCATGAACCCGATCTAAACCTCTATTTCATGTCGTAACAGGTCTTCCAATCATAATCGGACCAGACGGGATGAGCGGATGACAATCAGGTACCAAAATGGACCAAAAATAGAGAAATAATTCATACCAGTCTCATGATACTAGTCTATATACCGGTCGACTGGTATGTCTACATGGGAAGACTAGTTAGATCCGAAAACGGATCTCTCTGGGTCCCCCTTGCCAAATCTCAAGCCTAGAGACTTTCCTAATGTAGGGAAACTTCCTAAACTCTACCCTAGCCTATTTAAGGACCTCTAAACCTCCTTAAACCTCTTTGATTGTTATCACAAACTCTATAGGGGAGAAAGAGATTGGTAGAGGAGAAGGAGCTAAGAAAGGTGGAAGAGAAGTCGTCGTTGGACGAAGAACACCATAGGTGTGAACCAACGGTAAGTGCTTGAACTTCTCTCTAAGTTAAGCATTATAGATGATTGATCATGACTGATCAATACCATGCAAGGCTAGGTATTGATCTAAAACCCTTAGTTTTTCGTTAAACCCTAATTGTTCAATAAATCATAGATTCGAATTCTAAGCAAAGAATCATCAAAACTAGGACTTGAATGGAACATAAAACAACCTTAACTCATTGCTCAGGCCTAGAATGCATAGAAGGAACCCTAGGGATAATAATGGGTGACCGACGGAAGACGAACACCAAGTTGGTGGTCTTTTGGAGGCATACCGATCGATTATACCGGTTGCACTAGGTGCGATCGATTCTGCGATCGATGCCTCTCGAGAACTGGTCATTGGGGGACCGGTCAACCATACCGGTCGCACCTTTCCCCACAGTGCTGCGACAGGTACCTGCGATCGGTATGCACCGAGAGGGGTGTTTTCAACCCCAGTTGGTTTTCGACCAACGTAAAACCTATGGAACTAATTCTAACTGAAACTTAACATCGTGTAGGACCTTGTGATAGCAAGTTTGGCTTCTGTGACGTGGAGTAAGCTAGCAATCAAGTGTCAAGTAAGGGAATCGGGCCTAAACCCTAATAAATTAATAACAGTAAAACGTTGTTAATAATTATTATTCTGTGGAATGGTATTTGTATATACTCACATGTCATCTTTACTTTCAGTTATTATATTGTTCATGCATACTCGCTATGCTAGGATGTGATTGTTAGGCATGTGATTGTTTTCGTTGATGTGTGGAATGGGAAGGGCCTAGGGTCTTGGATCATTCCTCACACTAGCATCTTTTCGTATCGCTTCTGTCTTAGCATGCTTGGTGCGGGTAGGGTATCAGGGGGAGGAAGTGACACTGTGGTCTCCGGCCTGGCCACTAGACTCGAGCCCTATCTCTATGCCATAGGGAGCTGTGCTGGGATAGGGCCTACTGTGATGACATATAGGATTGGTTAGTTGTGAGCCCAGTTTGCAAGCCCTCTCCAATAGGGGCTTGATTACATGTTGGTATAGGTAAGGCAACAGGGAAAGTGTTGGCGGTGTGTGATCTGAACACTTTAGCTCTATCCCTATTCCATGGTAGGTGCATGTGGGACGACAGTGGTGTTTGATCCATTGGGCAGATTCACACACTCATGTATAGAGGTGTAGTGGCCGCCAATCCTTTCTATAGCACATTGCAAACTTAAAAACCAAACCATAATGTGAATGTTAGTCATGCATGTTGTTTGTTGCATTGTCTGATTTTCTTACTGAGCTAAGTTGTGAGCTCACCCTTGTGTATACACAATTTTTAGATGTTGATGCAGGCTATACTGTGGAGGACTATGTGGACGCTCTAGTGTATGGAGGTGTTGTTGCTTTAGAAGTGCAAGCAGGGGAGGACGAGTATGACGCTTCATGCGAGTGCCCTTTCTGCGTATACCTCTAGGATATGTTAATTTAGTTAGTTGGTTTATTTCAGTTGGAGTTTTATAAACAATGTAAAGATATTTATTTACGTTTTGGTGTGGAGAATAATTGGTTACTATACTTACAATGTAGAACTCAGTTCATTTAATTTAAGACTTTTGCTGTATTTATTTATATTCTGATTATGGTCATGTGCAATGGTTTGTATTAGTGGATATAGTCTTATTAAGATCCTGGTGTGAACCATTGGTTTAGTGACGGTTCAATCACACTTTTGCTTCAGCCGGAATTGGGGTGTGACAGAATCTCTCAATGACACTGTGAATTTAGAACATGAAATCTTCTTTGGATTATCTCTTTTATTACTTCAAAAGCACTTTAATTTAGGGTTTAAAAAAATTTATAAAATAATTTGAAAGTGATTTAACATTATATCATTCTCCAGAGATTATTATAGTTTTGCACACTATTCAAGTACACATGTAAAATTAAAAATTTTACTATCATTTGATAACAAAAGAATACTATATTAAAAAGTTAAAAATATAAAATTATAAATTATTTAACACATAAAAAAACTGTCAATAAGAAAATCCCATAAATGTAGGAACCATTTTTTTTTTCGTTCAAATATGGACAGAGAATTATGAGATCAAATTATGGGTTTTTGGACCCTAGTCACGTGTCTATGATTGTCTCATATATGAACACACTATATATATATATATATCGATAATTGTTTTTTGCTATAGGACAAAACATTGCCTACTGATGGGTTAAAATTAAATTCATATGTACTGGACAAATCAATTTTTGTCCTGAGGCCCCATCATCTTGTTAACCTTAAAATTTACCCATTAAGAACGAAAGATTTTTCAGATTACGTTTGTTAGGCATTCTTGTAATACATTCTTAAGAATATATTTTTCAAATAGAGAATAGATTCTTATTGTTAAATGATAATATATTAAAATACAAGATATTTTTGTTATAGAGTTAAAATGCAGAATAGGCAAAAGAGCAGATTCCAAAGATCACGTTCCCTTGACAGATTCTATGACCCAAAAATAAAAATGCTTTCCTGATACTAATACTTTCATTTCAGATCAATATGTTCTCAACTTAATTAGCATTATTAGAATACCTATCAAACAAATCCTAAAAGTTTCTACCAAAAAAAAAAAATCCTAAAAGTTATCCTATTTTTTTAAATTAAGAGGATCACATGACTATAGTGTTCTATTCAATGCATTTTGCAGCTTGGAACAATACAATAATATTCTTCAATTTTCACAGCACGAAACATTCACATGGAGAAGGTTAGCAGATTTGAAAAGTCAACAGTAATCAAAGAACTACACTTGCATAAGGATCTTTCCACTCTTCTACCCAACCTATCTATATGATAATAAAAAAAATTGAAATTAATATTAATAACAAAATATAAGCTATTGGCATTTTCGAGACCCAACGGTCACATGCAAAGGATCATATATAAACCCTAAGTTGGACACTGAATCCAATGGAATAAATTAAACCATTTCATCTCCCATCCACCTCAACTTTGGCTGGACAGTATGGATTCTCGTTTTCTCTTACATCATTTCATCTTCTACCATATGGATAAGTATATGGTAGCTAGGATGTCTCAGTATGCCTTCTGGTTTTCTCTTATCCCATTACTTGCTTAGAGGCTTCTCGTTTTCTCTTCTCCCATTACTTGCTTAGAGCCCTAGAAGAATGTAGTAGATTATTGTAATAGGTAGTGCAATTAGCATTCCAAAAATGACCCTGTAGGAAAGAGAATATTTCAGTACAAATCATGGTCATGAACCAGTAAATCTCACACAGTTAGCAATGTAAATGGATAGTCAAAATTCTAGTTCAATTTGCATCTATATCTGTTTAGCGGTATCAGATACGAATTCGGGTAAACTAGAACATAATCTACTGATCCATATAAATATTCAATTTAAGAATAAAAAACTAAGTAGCTAATTATCTTTAGGGTTCTTAGAGATTCAACATATTCTAGAGAATGAGGAAAAGAGAATTATGAGAATAAAACAACTGAAAGATATGGATTGAGAATGATTTGTATCCGTTGAGTGGAGAAAAATCCTACCAAGAATGTAAATGAATAGTTAAAATACAGACTTAATTCGCATCCATATCTGTTTAGGGATGTCCAGATACCTATCACATCTGATTCATATTCAATCCATTTACATCTCTACACATAGACTCTAAAAACAAAGTAGATCGAACAGAAAACCCACACACGACTCACTGCTAGTTCAACTAGCTGCTCTGGATCAGGTTTTTCACAATTATCTATGATATCATGGGTCACACCATCGGACATGATGGTTGGACCGGTTGGTCCATGAGTCAGGCAAACAGGACCAATGTCCGGTGGTGTAGGCCTATTTTGGCCTTGTAGGTATATTACCCCTTTGTTTTAATATATCTTTATTCATAAAAAAAAAATATATATTATAGTAATTCACTTACGCGGTGCTAAGTATATCTGGATGGACGTTGTATTCCTTCGCAAATACAAAAGGCACAATCCCCTGAGGAAGAGCTGCCTGAAAATATTAAAACTAGAGCATTAAGTTCATGGATTACCAAATAATGAGTTCAAGGTTTAGGGTTTTAAGGATCAATTTGAAACCTGAACAATAGCAACATGCAGAAGCACCCCACGGAGGCCAACTGCGATTGATGTTGTTGCGATGACAGCTGGCCCTGTCAGGAACCTTACCGCCATGGAGAATGTAGCAACCGATTTACCACAAGCTATTATCTTTGGTTGTAGAGCCATGAACAATCCTGTTATAAAAAAAAAAAAACATTTTGTCTTTATTAATTATATAAAAATTTGGGATGAATCATCAGTTCGTAAATAGAAGGTATAGTAATAAATGAAGTGAGATTGTGGAAGGTAAACAATAAATGGAATGAAATAGTGTTTTTATAAAGATAGAATATAAAACCTTATTAACATACCAAATATTTATTTTTTTCCTAACATTTTTTCATTAAGTAAATAGTTGAAGCGATAGTAAAATAATACCTAAACTGAACATGGCCATTCCCAAGCCTGCATTGGATAGTATCTCTATAGACCCGCTGACAATAGTGGGCATTTCAATATTCCATCTGCCAATTAAGTACAACCACAAGCATTAAAATTGTAAAAAGAAATTTATGGCTCATGTTGGCAAAGCCCTGTGGAATATTTACAGCAAACCCTAATTCTGATTATGTATCCTAGTGAAATTAGAAACGATACGAACACAACGTCAGTTAAATGTGGATGATCTCGGTTCAAATCCAGGTGAGAATCTACTTTAAGATCATGAAGATTCAAGGCAATTTTCAAGTACCTAAAAGATATGAGAGACCAAATCAAGCCAAAGAGACTTGAGTAAGTGTTAGGATTTCTTATGAGCTTCCTCCAAACCATGATAAGTATGAGTCTTGTCATGACACTTGCAGGTGGCATCTGGTTGCTTCGTCCCATCTTCTTCTCTCCATCTCCTCCCTTTTCTACTTTCTTCTGGTTCAAGTAGGGAGATCCATTCACCGGATACTTGGGCCCATCTTCAATTTCAAGCTCCTTGTCTCCACCCATTTTTCTTACAGGGCTAGCTTGTTCACTAAATTCATGCATGCCTGCATCACATGATGTACATTTTCAAAGTTAAAAAAAAAAAAAAAAAGGAGAAGCAAATAAAGGAACTTTGAAAAATTAATACAGAAAATGAGGAGTGGAATACAATCATGGCAAACTATTGGAGTTTAAAACACATGGAGAGAGCGTGGTTCTAGGTTTCGATCCAATTGACCAAAACCTTAGAGTTGACTCGATTTTGGGTCTGATCGAAACGAAATCCAGGTGAGGGTTTCGATCCAATTGACTAAAATCTTCGAGTTGACTCGGTTTAGGGTCTGATAGAAACGAAATCCAGGAGAGAGAGAGAGAGAGAACCTCTTGATGCATCGATCTCTTCTTGAAGGACAGACTTGGAAGATTCAACTAGTCCGAAATCAGTAGAAGCAGCTCTGTTAACTGCTTGTCTAAGATTTCCTTCAGAAACAGGAGATGCACTTGAGCTCCAAACAAACATGTGAAGCTCCTTATTAGGTGTTGGGCCTCCACCACCACCACTACTTTCCTTCTTCTTAGACCCCCCACCACTTGTTGATCCTGAAAACATTGGGTTTGGAGGTGGGTAATTAGAATACAACCCAGAATTGAAGAGCTCACCACTCATGCTCCTCCCTCCCCTCTTCTTCCCATACCTCATCATATCTTCTTCAAAATTAGAAGTCCTTGGTGTTGCTCCCATGGAAGATTGCAATGAATAAACATCACCAACCCCACCTTGAAAACTATTTGTATAACTATGCTTAGGGCTTGGCAGCTTACTACTAGAAAACATGGCATAGAAGTCAGTCTGGTTAAAGCTGGAAGCCCTAGGAGTTGGCTCTCTAGAGGACTGAATAGAGTAAATCTCCACACCCGTAAGGTTTGATGCTCTAGGAGTCATGGAAGTTACAGAATTCAATCCATGTGGCTTAGTGTAAGAAGATATCACCGACCTCGACGATGTCGATTTCCGGACAACAACGTGAAGTTTTCCGTCGTCGCCAATGGCGGCGTCAGTCTGTAATGGCTCCCGGCCGTTAAGGGAGACCACATCGGATTCAACCCTAAAGGAGGTGATGGATCCAGCAGTTTCTGGGAACTGTTCTGAGATTAGTAGCTTTGCACCTCTATATTCGAACATGATAAGCATAAGGGTATACCAGATCACACTTTGTAACACCACAATTTGAACCATGAGAGATCCTGAGAAGTCACCATACATGGCTTTAAGGAGAGGGATACCCATAACAAGAGTATTGGGAAGGGTAGAGAGAGAAAATAAGGTTATCATCCACTCAAGGCTACCGTTTTTACTGAAGATCTGCCAGAGGAAGAGAGCAAAGAGGATTACAACTTTTTGAAGAGAATCAGCAGCTATGAAACGGAAGTTCATGGTGTAAGGGTTATTGGAGGAAATGAAATGGAAAGAGAGAAGAGGGACGGCAAAGATGGCAACGAAACGGTTGATGCCGGAGCACTGATCAGGTGTAAAGATCTTCCACCACCGGACGGAGCCGTAGGCAAGGATCATGGCAACATAGAGCGGCACTATCGCCGCCAGCACATCGTAGATGTCCTTGCCGGTGATCATGACTCAAGATGAAGATCAAATATTAGAGAGATGGAACCAAGATGAAGATGCAGTGCGATTTTGAGGATGGGACGGAAAGAAAGAGAACCCAACAAGATCACTATATATCTTTTGAATGATGTTGTTGGTTTTCGTGGAGAAACAATTTGCTGGTTGGTTGTTTTTTATTTTTTTTTATTTATTATTATTGTTTTTTGGGGGGGGGGGGGGGATGAGATCTAAAGTATTGAAAACAAATGCAACGAATCGCTTATAAGGGGGAACATGTTACTGATTTGGAAATCTGGTGAGCAGGTTTTGCAATTAATGGTTCAGGAAATGGCTTTCTACTGTCGATCTCATGTGAGACCTTGGCATGCATGGATCTTTTACATTAGGGAAAATTACTCATATCTCCCTAGGATTTTATTTTATTTTTTATTTTTGGTAAGATATCCCCAGGATTATGGCCTAAATACAATTCTTATCCTAAAATTTATGATAATTACACTTACTATCCCTAATTAAAAAACCTTGTTACAAACAACCCCAATTCCTTAGTTGATTTCAGTAGTTTCTGATGTCATCTCAAACTCAAACCTTTTTTGTCAAAAATACTTTTAACGGGAATGTCATCTTTGCCCTAATAACCATTTTTTTCTTCCTCTTCTCTTGTTTTAATTCGCGGACAACCACCATATAAACCCAAATTGATTCCTTCCTTCGACAGCAACATATCCTTCGATGCCAACTACTCCAACGACGATGACATAGGGTTTTGAGTTATAGGAAGACATGTGGCTTTTATTCATTGTCCAGTTGCCTCTAAACATAAGCGTACTTGGAGATCCTTTCCAGGTAACTCTGTATGAGATGGTGGGCCGGGTGAGGCCATGGATAACCGATATCTTTTGCAACTCGAACCACCAGCTCACGTCATTTGTCTCCGCCACTCCCTAAAGCAAAGAGGAAAGGAAGGTGATGATCCTTGGCATCTCATCAGGGTTCTCAGGCTACAAGGCTGTAAAGTCTATATCAGTTCCCCTCATTAGGGTGCGCTTCTTTCAATGGAACATCCTTGTTCATAATAGCAGCTACGATGGTGGTGAAGATGGCGATGGGATCTCTCAATAAGTATTCTGTAAATATTATTTCCCTCTTTTCACTCACAGCTCGAAGAACCTTGAAATCTTGAAAAAACTAAAACTTTAAATTTTCACATATTTCCTAATAATCAGATACAATACAACCATTAGGGAATTGATTAAATGACAGTTCAAAATCCAAAGCAGGTAATAAGAAGATTAAAAATGGAAGGAGTGAATGAATCGTACATTTGTGCCTCTTCCTGAGTCCTGAGCCCTTTAAAAGATGTTCCAGTCCTGCATAGATGCTCAGCTGAAATTCTTCTTTTAGAGCCTCTTACTTTAAAAGATGCTAGAATAGAAGAATTTTTTCAGACCAATGAATGTTTAAGGTGTGCTAGAATACCAATCTTCGACAGTCCCGGATTCATGAAGGAGAAGATAGAGTAAGACGAGTGCTTCTGAGATTGGTAAGTGCAATTACCTTTTGATTGAGCTGCCATGGCTAGCGAAAAGGCTTTCTTTACTAGATCAGCCTCCATCCCTATAGCTTCTCTGAGGTTTTTCTCTTCTCTCCCATACTACGAAGTGTCTGATTGGCATAAAGAGCATTAGATAAATTAATCAAATATAGCTAGAAGGCTTTCTTTACTATTCTGTTTTTTTTCCTCTCCCCTCAATCCCTATGATAGAATCAAATCATTTAAAACTTTTTTCCAAAACAAATTCTAGGTCAAACTTGCTCGCCGGAGGTACTCACTGGATGTTATTTGTTGGAGGTGATATTCGCCAGAGGAGATGTTCGCTGGGCCAAATGGAGACAAAGTTACGAATGTTGGAAGCATAAATTTGGGAATGAGACTTTATTATATAAGGGCTTGGGAAAGGTAACGGAGGGTAAATTTGACATTTCAACCTTCATTCATGGTTAACCAGTCAAGGGAAAAATTGAGTTCTAAAATTTATAGTTAACATCGCTAAGTGTGCGGTTGTAATTATGATCAACTTTACGGTAGTGGTTGCATTTAAGCCGTAGTCCAGGGGAGATACGAGTAATTTTCCTTTTATATTATCGCATCAGTTCATCAGTTCATCAGTCTAAAGCTATGTTCGCTATGCATTCTTAAAATGGAGAAGTTATGCATTCTTAAAATGGAGAAGTATTCTTAAAATATGATGAGAATGGGCTAGAAAGCGAGACCTTTTTGTTACCGAATCTGATGTATAATAGGCAAAAGAATGCAGTCCAAGATGGATCATATTCTTTTAACACATTTCATGATTCAAGAAAGAAAATTCACACCAAGAACTGTTTAAGCCTAATTCCTTACCATAATCAGAAGGAAGGCAGTTTCAATGGGGTGAGGTCAGACTGGGTTTCTGAAAACCAGTTGTTAGGAATTAACAACGCAATAGAAGAACAATAGTGAGAGTGAAAACAAAAGAGAAACACAACATAACAATTTTATGTGGTTCACCCACAAGTGTGTATGGGTTATGTCCACAATGAATGATCAATCACCGATTCCACTATTCCCATGAAGAAGTTACAAAACTCAATACTCTCCTCATGAGATTACACCCCTACATAAAAGGAAACCCTGAAAGTATTGTGGTAAAGTGAATAGTACTTCCTGGCTTAAGATAATAACAAGCTTCACACATAACACTAAGGCCTGGGCTTACCAGGTTCAAGGTGGGTCGGGTTTATTCTTGGTATTGTAAGTGGTTTTATTTATTTATTTATTTATTTATTTATTTTAACCAAGCCACAACCAGTAAAGGGGGACAGCCATGGCAATCCAAGCAGACCAACTAGAAGGCCCACTCTTACCTTTCTTTGTTTAGCTCTACTCTAAAGAGAAAAGCTTCTTTAATTTTACTTGGTCAATAACTACAAATTCTAGTTATTGATTGGTGAGAACCACCGGCTGATTTTGATTGAAATTGATTCATATATATGATTTCGAAGTATAAATTTTCGTCTTTCAAATTCGGATATATAATGAAACAAAATAACCAAATTAGGAAAAGAAAGAGGGAAAGATCTTTATTTTCTTGGGAAAGAGTCCACCACTTTGTGGTTTGGCTTGCGGCAGGTAGGATAAAGTGGTAGGTAGAATTTATCCTGAAACTATCTTTTTTTATCCAAAAACTATCTTTCAGTAATACGCCCTCCCCAACGGCTGAAGTTCCTAAATCTCTCCATAAGGCTAAAGAACAAGAGACAGAGTTGGATGTCCTTGTAAATACCTGGGAGGTCAGATGACATAACCTTAGCCCTTGTCCAATACATCAATAATGTAGCTGAAATGTAAATTGTGATACTTAATCCATGACCCTTATCTTGAATATGTAAAAAAAAAAAAAATAAAAAAAAAAAAAAAAAAAAATAAAAAAGAAAAAAGAAAAACTATACCCTGAGATCAAATGTGCTAAAAAACAATGAACAGTAATCAAAACAAGAAACAACATACCCCAGATTCATATCGGTTGATGGATACGTTCCTCACTATGCTATGTTGGCCTTCTCTGCTTCCACCTCTACATCAGATAATAACTACTATGGGCATAACCATCTATATATAGAGTGGGAGCAAGAACCAACCTTGAAATAAGGATAATACGGTCTTTCCAATAATAAGGCCAAATTACCAATAGAACACAATAAGGCGGTTAATTAAAAACCCTGTACCCATTATGGAGATCACTCCCAATAGGGTTACATCCAACCTGGCCGGCCAATTAACACCCATCCACTAATCCTAAACCTACACAATGACTTATGCATGCCGATACATGTTGAAAGTATTACATTCTCCTACTTGAGCTACACCAAGTCATTGCTCCAACCATGGATTATATAAGCTGCCGTGTTCATATAGAAAATCCTGAAAGCATATCACCTTATAACATTACACCCTTGGACCAAGTAAGAACACAAATACCCAATCGTAAGCATCATCAAGTCTTAGTATCTGAGGTCAATGTAGGACACTACATGTCAAAGTGCTTGCACCTTCACTCGCTTTTGGGCTACATAATGTGTAAAGTTGTGGTATGGAAATTGCTTGTCATGGTGAACGAACATGTCAACTCCAAATTAGTCCTGACTTTTGACTGAAGTCACTAGCCACTCCATCACTAGGAACTCACTAGAGTCATTGTAAGACCCGCACTCCACTAACCTGATTTAATCATGTCGTGCCAGGTCTTTCCATCATTGCTAGACCAAGTGAACCGACCTTGTGAAGTAGGATCACAAACTAGGTATGCAAAATTGACTCAACACTCTAAGAACTATGCGTTGGGTCGAATACATGGATAGGTATGGTTGACCATATGGTAAGGAATAATGATCATAGACCAATGACCCTATGGTCGTTGTTTTTGACCCTATGGTCGATGAGTTCTGCGACCGTATTTCTGACCGTAAAACCCCAATTCAGACTCTGAACTTGGAAACTTTCCCAATTTGAGGAGGGTCTCTTTCCTATTATTAGATAGCTCTATATGGAGAGTTATTCTCTATATAAAGGACGTTCCTCAACCTTTTTTCACTCTTTTGAAACATTAGCAAACCCTAGAGGAAGAGAAGAAGGAGAAGGAGAAGGAGAGAAAACTAAGGAGAAGGCTGAGAGAAGAGTTCTGCTGATTTCCTGCAACAAGTAAGGTATGAACCTTGTCTTTGAAGCCTTAGAACATCAAGAGTAGGAATTTCTAGTGTAAATTGTAATACCAAACCCAATGTAAGGATTCAACTATGGGATTTTCTGAGAAAATCTCAAAGGGGAGACCATAGAGAATGGATTGGAGTAATCAGTTGATTAAACTAAGAGAATAGACCTTAGAATGATTATTAGGAAGGACCCTACTGAGGTACCAAGAGGAAGAATTCAGATTGAAAGTGGTTTCTGGATCAAACAAGCGTACGATCGCAGTTACGATCGACCATTAATCGACCATAGCATGACCATACCATCGACCATAGCTATTCGGGAAGAATTCAAGAAACATATGGTTGCAGGGTATGGTTGCATATAGTGCGACCGTAGGGTATCGATCGTACGTAGTAAGGTTGACACAGCATGTGACCATAGGGCCTATTAGACACCTATCAGTGATCTATTTTGATTTTCGACTACTATAACACATTACACATGAATCCTAACTTAAATTTATACAACTTTTAGGTCATTAAATTGATTCAAAGAGAATTACAAGGCTTGGAAGGAGATCAAGTTTTGCTAACAGGTGAGGGAACAAGACCTAAACTAATTGGATAATAATAAACTATTATTTTATTAAGTCCAATGCCATGAATGATTCTATGCTTGTATGCTTGAAATGTGCATCTCACATGTCATTCAATATTACTGTTATTACTGCTCATGCATATTTACTTTTGTCTATTTGCTACCATGTTGATTAGTGACGCTTGGAATAGGCATGTAACTGTGTGTGTATGGTTAGTGTGTTGGATGCTAGCGGTGTATCAGGGGAGGACGTGGCATTGTGGTCTCTGACTTAGTCACCAGATTCTAGCTCTATCTCTACTCAAGTCTTGTCCACTAACATCATCGTATCGCCATTACCTTAGTAGAACTATTACGTCATAGGGCATCAGGTAAGGTGGTCTCAGACCGTATGATTTTTTACTCTGTCGGGGGACCTTAGCTCTATCTCTACGGACGTATTGAGGGATGCTGGGGTGAGGCCTTGGATACATTGAATGTCACACTCCAATTCTGGCTAAACCAGAAGTGTGAGTGAACCGGCTCTAAACCACGGTTCTCACCAGGATCTCAATAGACCGTGTCAACCAATCATTCCCAAGCAGTCTAACATAATCAGAGAATAGTACATAGCAGCGGAATATAAATAAATGAACTGAGATCTATGTGATAAATTAAAATAATTATTCAACTTATTCCACCATTCACAAATTTAAATAATAAAAGTATTACAATGTATTGTTCAAAATAAAATCCCCTCTAAAGAAAAACACAAAAGGAGCACTCGCATGATGCGTCATGCTTGTCCTCCACTGCCTGGATATCAATGGCAGCAACTGTACCGTATGCTGGTGCAGTCACGAAGTCATCAACTGTGTACTCTGCATCTAAATCTGAAAAGAAGAATATATATATATATATATATATATATATATATTCGGGTGAGCTCACAACTTAGCTCAGTAAAGTACAAGACCAATGCAACATACAAAATGCATGAGATAACATTACAATTTGGGTCAAGTATAACTTGCAAATATGCTATGGTAAGGTTTGGCGGCCATCGCACCTCCATGCACGAGAGTGTGTGCACACCCAACAGTCAGGCACCTACCACACTACTGCTGTTGCCCCATATCACTCACTCCGGTATGGAGATAGGACTCGAGTCTGGCGGATAGGAAGAACCACAATCCCACGTCCTCCCCCTGATACCCAACACCGTACCAATATCTAAACCCCTACTGGCAAGGGCTTGCAAGTGGGTTTCGTTTCTAACCAGTCCTAAATGGCAATACAGTATCAATGGCCCTACCCCAGCACGACTCCCTGCGACATAGAGATAGGGCTCGAGTCTAGCGGGCAGGAAGAACCACAATCCCACGTCCTCCCCTTGATACCTTATTCGCACCAAGTCTGCTAAGGTAGATGGCGATACGAAAAAGGTGTTAGTTGTGGATATATCCAGGGCACACCCCCTTCACATTCCACACACTAACTAAAACATACACATGCCTAACATCCAACAATCCTAGCATATGAAATGCATGAACAGATAATAGCGATAGAAGAAATAACTACATGGCATGTGAAATGCACAAACATCAAGCAATGAAATTCATATATAATTTAGTTGCAAAAGTTTACTGGTTAATTAATTAATTAGAGTTTGGGGTCTTGTACCTTACCTGACGCGTGATAACAATCCCGCTTTGCATCACAGGGTATTCTCACGTTGTCTACAGGTCCTACACAATCATATTCATAGGTTAGAATTAATTTATTAAGGTCACAGTTGGTCAGAACCTTGCCTGACCAAGCAAACAAGGCTCGGAAACCATACCGGTCGTAGGTACCAGTCTCAGGGGAGTGAGACCGGTATGTGTCACCGGTATGTATACCGATTGCGGTATATACCGGTTGCACACAGGTGAGACCGGTATGTGCCTCCGGTATACACCGCAGGCCCATACGGTCAGACCTTGTGTCCAACCGGTTTGTTCCGAGGATTAGATCTGAGAACTCGATCTTGGATCTCTCTTTCCCATTGGTCGTTGGCTTGGTTTCTAGGGTTTCTCCTAACCCATTCTAAGATTCAAATAATCTAATGGCCTTCTAGTTTTGACTAGAACACCATAACAAACCTAGATTAGATTTAAATAGGAGACTAGGTTCATTGCAAGACCTAGGGTTTTGGATCTCCGCGTCGCTTCACTGCTTCAATCCGAAATCCTAATATTACTAAGAGTATAGAGCACTTACTGGCGGTGTTTGTTTGTTGGCGGTGTGCTCCTCCAACGGAAACCTCCTTCCTGGGCGGCCTCCTCCTCCTTGCTCCTTCTCAGCTCTCTTCCAGACGGCTAGAGTTTTGAGAAGGATCAGAAGAAGTGGTAACGTCTCTATTAATAGTGGGACGCCGTTCATAGGAAGGTTTTCCGCAATTGAAAACTTTTCAAGTTTCAAATCGGAGTGAGGGACCCGCTGGAGTCCATCTCTAGTCGAAACTAGACATACCGGTCACACATACTGGTCTGAGTAACTCAGACCGGTATAGTCAGACCGGTATACCCATACCGGTTGCACATACCGGTTGCACATACCGCAACCGGTATAGTGAGACCGGTATGAGATTTATACATTTTTTCGCAGGTTCTCATACCTGAAAATTGAGTGGTTCGTCACCCGACTTCTCCTTTCGGTCCGGTTATGATTGGGAGACCTGTCATCATATAGAACCATGGATTAGACCGGGTTTTCAAAGTACGGTTCTTACACTGGATGACATTTAGGACTGGTTAGTTGCGAGCTCAATTTGTAAGCACTCTCCAATAAGGACTTACGTGTTAGTATGGGTAGGGCATCAGGAGAAGTGTTGGTGGTGTTTGATCCAGACACTTTCTCTATTCCATGATGGGTGCATGTGGGACGGTAATGGTGTTTGATCCATTGGGTAGATTCACACACTCGTGTATAGAGATGATGTGGCCGCCAATCCTTTTTATAGCATATTACAAACTTAAAAACAAAACCAAAGATATGAATTGAATGCATGCATATGTTTATTGCATTGTTTTGTTTGCTCACTGAGCTGTGATGTGTGCTTAGTGAGATGATGTGATGTGTGCTCAGTGAGATGATGTGATGTGTGCTCAGTGAGATGATGATGCAGGTCCTACTGTAGAAGAGTACGTAAATGGGCCGACATATGGACACATGGCGGCTATGGATGTAGAAGCTATTGAAGATGCGCATGATCCTTCATCCGAGTGCAATCAATGCATCTTTGATTAGTTTAGTTATATTTTGGTTAATGGACATGTAATTGATTATTATGTCTTAAGTTACTTGGAGATAACTAGATTAACTATTTATTTAACACTGTTAGATACTTGGTTCATTAATTATAAAGACTTCCGTTTATTTGTTTAATATCTCTGATTATTCTTGTGGAAGGTGTGTGTGGTTGATATGGTGGGTACTACCTAACAGAGATCCTAGTTGAACATTGGTTTATTGACGGTTCATCACACTATTTTGGTTAGTCCATAATTGGGGTGTGATAGTCATTCTTCACATAGCAAATGGCCATTAGAACTAGGGGTATCTGTAAAACCTATACCCGAAATCACCTACTAACTCAGATTTCTATTGTGTTAGGTCTTCCCATGTTGGTCGCTCATGATGTATCCGATGCAGACCCAATGGATATGTCTGGATCCTAGGTAAGGAATTCTATTCAGAACTTAAGTATTGTAGTAGACCTTATGTGGGCCCAACATCCCTACCAAGGTGTTGGGCATGAGAAACTGAAGCCAAGGCTATAATTTAGCCTTGCTGGCGGCATAAGGTCGATGGATGAGCCAAACGGCTTCTTGGCCCCTGCTTATCTACATAGGTCAGTTTCTCTCTCACCGGGCCCTATAAATAAAGGGCCAAAACCCTCATTAAGGGCTTTGGCTATTGTATGGAATTGAAGGGATGGTGCTGCTAGAGATTTATAGAGGGACTTGGAGAAACTTGGAAACTCAAGCTCAAAGCTTCCTTTGGACTTCCCTCACTCTCTAAAGGTTAGTCTACCTTCCTCCCCTTTATTATTGTCACACCCCAATTCCACACTGTTCAGAATGGTGTGATGAACCGCCAAATAACCAACGGTTCAACCAGGATCTCTAATAGGCTATCCCCGCGTTATCCAAACTTTACACGCATCCACAATCATAATCAGAGTAATACACAATAGCAGAAAATTTATAAATAATATGAACTGAGAACTAGAATGATACCCATAAATAATATCAAATTATTTTGTGTTTAACTAAGACATAAATATTTAAATACCAAATACATGTCTTATAAATCCAATGAAGAAACCTACAAAAATATCTAATCGAATACACACGAGTTGCACTCGCAAGAGGAGTCGTGTGTATCGTCTTCAGCTCCAACTTCCATAGCTGCTACAGTTCCATACGCTGACAGGTTCATATAATCTTCAACAGTATATCCTGCATCATCAACTAAAAATATTCGACGTTGAGGGGTGAGCACACAACACGGCTCAGTGAGTAGCCAAAACAATGCAACAATACATATGCATACAAAAAATCAATTCATATCTTTGGTCTTGGTTTATAGTTTGCAATGTGCAATAGAAAGGTTGGGTGATCAAAGGTTAACGGTTATTGATACCGCCTCTATACAAAGGGTGTGGAAGCCTGCCCGAAGTTTAACGGTTATCGTCGTCCCCATCCACCCTACCATAACATTATACAACAAAGGTTAACGGTTATTGCTATATAATGCTATACCAACACGTAAGCCCCTGTTAGCGAGGGCTTGCAAACTGGGCTCGCTACTAACCAATCCTAATGCCAAACAGTGTATCCAAGGCCTCACCCCAGCATCCCTCAGAACATCCATAGAGATAGAGCTAAGGCCCCCCGGTAGAGAGACTACAAGGACCGAGACCACCTCCCCTGATACTCTACGACATAATAGTTCTGCTAAGGTAATGGCGATACGATGATGCCAATGCACAAGACTTGAGTTAGAGATAGAGCTAAAGTGCTGAGACCCGCCAAAGGTTAACGTTTATTGACGTTCTCATCACACCTCCCCTGATACTCGCTCGCATCAAGCACATCAACCACACACATACAAGCACATGCCTATTCCTATCATCATCATCATCATCATCATGTTATAAACAATAAAGTAAATATGCATGAACAAGTAATAGAAATATTGGATGGCATCTTTGTATGCACATTACAAACATATTCGCATAGAATCAAACATGGCATAGGACTCAAGAAATAGAAAACAGTTTATTATTAACCAATTTAGTTTGGGGTTAAGGTTCCTCACCTTGGCTTGCTAAAAGATATTTTTCCAAGCTTTAGAATCACCTTTATAATGTTATTATATCGCTAGCAAACCTAACAAAGTCGATAGAATTTAATTAGAATTAATTCAGAATTTAAAAACCATTCTGTCAACTGAGGGTCGATGCTAGGGTCGATGGGTCTATCGACCCTCCCTCCATTCTGAACATCCCGAATGCTGAGGGTCGATGTTCAAAACACCTAGGGTCGGATGGTCTATCGACCCTCGGTGCGACCCTTGGTGCACTCTGGTCCAATTTCCACTTTTAATCCATTCTTCGTGTTTGGGGTCCTATGGCTTGCTTCTTACATTCATTCAACAGTCATTCCATGGTCTAGAACCATCTAAATAGTTTTCGTGCATCCTCCTATGGTTTTCCATGAAAGCCTAACCATGGATGGATGGTTTGGGTTTCTCCGAAATCCTACACTCAACCATATCTAACCTAAGGTCTGTAGAAACTCATGGAATTAGTATCCATACCTGAGAAGATTACTTTTCTCTGCAATTTCTTCCCCTTTTTGCTAATCCTTCTTCCTAGCCTCCTTTCTTCCTCTTTTCCTTCTTCTCTCTTTCTCTCAATTCAATTAGGGTTGTGAAAGGAGTGAAAGTGGCTTAGGAACGTCCTTTAAATAGGCTAGGAATGTCCTATAATAATCCCATTGAGATTTGGAAAGAATCCCAACCGAAAATTAGGAAATTTCCTAATTTCAGTTTTCGTCAGAAATCGAGGGTCGATGATCCCGTCGACCCTAGGGTCTTAAGCTGTCCGACCCTCCCTTCAAAACTGAGGGTCTGACTTTTCGTTTTGGGAGGTCCGACCCTGCTTCACTGGGTGTGCGACCCTCCCCTAGAATTAAGTGTTTTTGGGTCGATTTCGTACCTGGGATCTCGCTCTCCTTCATGCCCTTGGTCCATTTGACTCGACCATAATGGGTAAACCTGGTTTAAGATGGTAAGACCGGGTTAAATTGACACGGGTCTTGCAACTCCCCCCAACTTATAAAAATTTCGTCCTCGAAATTGTACGTACCTTCTGAATCAAACAAGTCAGGGTATTGCTTTCTCATAGCGTTTTCTTCTTCCCATGTAATCTCTTCCATGTCTCTACTTTTCCATGTGACCTTAACATAGTAGATATCTCTGTTGCGTAGACGTTGAACCTTTCGACTAGTGATTTCCGTTGGTGTTACTTCAAATGTCAAATCATCAGTCAGTTCCGGCAAATCTACTGTCAACACATGTGTTGGGTCTTTAACATACTTCTTCAATAAGGATATGTGAAATACGTCATGCACACTTGACATAGATGGTGGTAGTGCTAACTGATAAGCTACTTTCCCACGCTTAGCCAGAATCTCATATGGTCCGACATATCTTGGACTTAGTTTTCCTTTCTGTCCGAACCTCTTCAATCCTCGCATAGGCGATACTTTCAAAAATACTTTTTCGCCTACGGAGAACTCTAGATCTCTTCGTCGAGTATCTGCGTATTGCTTCTGACGGTTTTGAGCTACTCTTACTCTTTCCTTGATGATGTCGACCACTCGACAAGTCTCTTCAAAAAATTCTGGTCCAACAATACTACGTTCTCCAACTTCATTCCAAAACAAGGGAGTTCGACACTTCCTACCATACAGTGCTTCATAAGGTGACATCTGTATAGTAGCCTGATAGCTGTTATTGTAAGTGAACTCGATCAATGGTAACTTTTCGTCCCATGATCCCTTGAAATCAATCACACATGCTCGTAGCATATCTTCTTAAATCTGAATTGTACGCTCCGACTGTCCATCTATCTGTGGGTGGAATGCAGTACTGAACTTCAATGTTGTACCCATAGCCTTTTGCAGTCCTTCCCAAAATTTGGAAGTAAATCGTGGGTCTCTATCGGACACAATGCTTTCTGGAACACCATGTAACCGAACAATATTATCCACATACAGCTTTGCTAACCTTTCGAGTGTATATTGGGGTCGTATCGGTATGAAGAGAGCTGTTTTAGTCAGACGGTCTACAATCACCCAAACTGCGTCAACTACTCGAGGAGTCAATGGTAGTCCTGTGACGAAGTCCATAGTGATGCAGTCCCATTTCCATGCTGGTTCTGGTAATGGCTGTAACAGTCCTGCGGGTCTTTATCGTTTAGCCTTTACTTTCTGACAATTTAGGCATTGAGACACGAACTTAGCTACATCTGCCTTCATTCCCCTCCACCAATACAGTTTCTTTAGATCATGATACATTTTTGTACTTCCAGGATGTATCGAGTAGATGGTGGTATGGGCTTCTTTCATGAGTCGGTGTCTAATGTCCACACTTTCTGTTTCGGGTACACATATTCTTCCTTTGTATTTCAGTACCTTCTCGTCATCCAAGGTGAACTCAGGGTTAGTCCTACCTTTCTCAATATCTTCTTGTACTGTTCTCAGATAAGGATCTGCTTTGATAGTTGTCTTCACTTCATGCACTATATCCGGTATTATCTTCAATGCCGCGAACATATTTGAAAACTGATGAATGAATCCTTGGTTGGTTGGTCCATCCGGTGTATCGATCACATACTGCTCGTTACCGTGGTTGAATACCATCCCGGTAGTACACATTGCTGCAGTTGTGCTAGTTTCTCCTTGAGATTTTATCATTGCTTTTCTACTCAATGCATCTGCTACTACGTTCGCTTTTCCCAGATGATACTGGATATCACAATCATAGTCTTTCAATAGTTCCAGCCATCTTCTTTGTCTCATATTTAACTCCTTCTGATTAAATAGATACGTAAGGCTTTTATGGTCCGACTTAATCTGAAATTTTTCTCCGTATAGGTAGTGTCTCCATATCTTGACAGCATGTACTACTGCCGCTAACTCCAAATCATGAGTAGGGTAATTCTTCTCATGTACCTTCAACTGTCTCGATGCATATGCAACTACTTATTCTCCTTGCATAAGCACACATCCTAATCCCAATCCCGATGCATCAGTGTATAAGGTAAATGTCTGTCCTGGAACGGGAATGGTTAAAATTGGGGCGGATATCAATCTGGTCTTCAGTGTTTGAAAGCTCTTTTCACACTTATCCGTCCATACAAACTTTTCTCCTTTCTTGGTCAAACTGGTGAGAGGTACGGCAATCCGAGAATAGTCTTCTACGAATCTCCGATAATAACCAGCTAGACCCAGAAAACTTCTAATTTCTGAAACGCTCTTTGGTGCTTCCCACTTTACTATAGCTTCGATCTTACTGGGGTCCACTTTGATTCCTTCCGCGGATACTACATGGCCTAGAAAGGCGACTTCACTTAGCCAAAACTCACACTTCGAAAATTTGGCATATAACTTCTTTTCCCTTAAACGCTGTAGGGCTGCGTTTAGGTTCTTGACATGGGTTTCCTTGTCCTTGGAATATACCAATATGTCATCAATAAATACTATGACCGACGTATCCAACATATCGTGGAAGACCCGGTTCATAAGTTCCATGAATGTTTCCGGTGCGTTAGTCAGTTCGAAGGACATCACTAAGAACTCATAATTTCCGTATCTTGTCCTGAAGGCTATCTTCGGAATGTCCCCTTCTTTAATCTTCAGTTGATGATAGCCTGATCGAAGATCGATCTTTGAAAATACCTTCGCTCCTTGTAACTGATCGAACAAGTCATCGATCCTGGGTAGTGGGTATCGATTCTTGATGGTCAGTTTATTTAATTCTCGATAGTCGATACATAATCGAACGCTACCATCCTTCTTCTTTACGAACAACACCGGTGCTCCCCATGGAGATATACTGGGTCTAATATAACCCTTATCCAGTAGTTCTTGTAATTGCACTTTTAATTCCTTCAGTTCCGTAGGAGCCATTCTATAAGGTGCTTTTGATACTGGTGCGGCTCCAGGTATAAGGTCTATTACAAACTCCGTGGCTCGGTCGGTTGGTAGTCCGGGTAATTCCTCCGGAAATACATCAGGAAAATCCCGCACGACATCAATATCTTCCATTCGTGGCACGTCCTTGGTTAGGTCGACCACTGATACTAGATATCCGACCGCTCCTTTCTCAAGGCACCTCTTAGCCTTTAATGTTGAGAGTATGAGCTTACGTCTCATGGGAAGTTTGGTTCCCAAGAAACTGAATTCTGCTCCTTCTTTGTCCTTGAACGTTAGCTTCTTCTCGGCGCATAACAGATTTGCGGAGTGCCGAGCTAACCAATCCATTCCTAAGATGACGTCAAAGTCTGCCATCTCAAGTTGTATTAAGGTTGCATCCAAGGTCTGCTCTCCGATGAGAACTGGACATGGTCCATAACCTTTCTCTAATTCCACTTCTAATCCCATCGGTGACCGTACAAGTAATTGTAGTCTAATGTTTTGATGGGCAGATTGGTCTTCTTTCCAAACGACACAGATATAAATGAATGAGTAGCTCCCCGAATCAAAGAGTACTCTGGCGGGTACGCCATTGATAGGTACGATACCCGTGATTCGTTTCTACTTAGTCTACATACTCAATCGGTGTGATTATAATCTTAAAGTTTCGGTCATACCGTGACCACATCGGGCGATGCGGCTGCATCCTCTGATGTAACAGCATATACCCGTCCTTGATGTAATTGCTTCTTGGGTTTTGGGCACTCTCTTGCCATATGCCCTGGTTGGTTGCAGTTATAACACCTCGGGGCTTCAACATTTGGCTTTGGCTGTGATTGAGCTGCGGGGATAGTCTTGGTTGCAGCATTAAAATTCTGAGGACGGAAAGGTTTATACGTCCTGTTATTGCTTCCATTATAAGAATTCCCAGCTGGCCTTTTTATGCCTTTGTTTTGAGTGAAATAACTCTCTTTTTGGCTCGATTCAATCACTCGAGCGATCTGGACAGCTTCATTATATATGTTCTTCTCTAATCCCGGAACATGTTCCCTTATACTTCCTCTTAGTCCCGCGACGAATCTACGGGTTTTTGTATCTTCTTCTTGCATACTTAGTGGTGCGAAGAAAAACAGCTCTTCATAACGCTGTTGGTACGCATCCACCGACATCCGTCCCCGATAAAGACTCGGGAACTCCTTCTCCATCGAATCTCGAAGCTTCGTGGAAAATATTTCTCAAAGAAAGCTTCTTTATATATAGCCCAAGTCAGTAGGACGTGCTTAGTCAATAGATAGGCCCGGGTCGATCTCCACCAATGATGTGCGTCGCCTTTGAGCATGAAGGTGGCACACCATACTTTCTCTTCTTCAGTAATAGTCATCATAAGAAAATTTCTTTCCATCTCGTCTATCCAGTGTGCTGGCCACAGTGGATCAGACGGCTTGCCATTGAATTCTCTTGGTTTCATTTTCAAAAACCTCTCTTGGAATTGGTGCAGCCGGTTGTGGAGGTGTCTGTTGAGCTGGGTGGTTACCCACCGGTGCTGCACTAGCTTGCCCAGTGTGCATGGCTGCAGCCTAAGTGGCTTGAAACATGACTCCCATCGCAACCTGCATTTGAGTTTGTGCATTTTACATTTGTTGTAGCTGTTGAGCCAGATTCATTACCACTGTTGTTAGCTCAGGTGGTGGTGGTGGCAAATTCGTAGGGTTTGCCGGCTCGGGATTACCCTGTGCGTAATTGTTCTCTTGACTAGTCTCATCCGCCGGTGGTGGTGGTGGGGACTGTGTTTCGGGTCTGTCGGGTAACTCTACGGCTAGACATATTTACTTTTGAGGTGGGTGGTGCCTGAAAATCATCAAAATCAGTGAGAAATCATTTATACTTCATGTAGGCACGCTAACCGATATAAAATTTGAATCCTCAATTCATTCTGAAAAAATTTACTGTCTTTTCTATGTAGGGTCGATGGTGAGGGTCAATAGTGTGTCCGACCCTGGGTATCCGACCCTGGGAATGTCCTATTCTTCCCGAGAGCTGAGGGTCGATGCGAGGGTCGATGGGTGTCCGACCCTCAGTCCGACCCTTGAATTTCTGTCAGATTCTCGAGAGCCGAGGGTCGATTGGAGGGTCGATCCGAGGGTCGATGGTGTCAGTCGATTTGTCCGACCCTCAGACCAAAAATCAGATTTTTAAGATCCGATTCTGGATCAATTCTCACTATTCTTCCTCCGTTTCGACTCGTCTCTACTCTCCGAGTTGCTACAGTGTTACTTCACTATTGTGGATCGTTCTTACTCCGAGTTTCGACGTCCACATCACTTCTACAGGTATAATTTCCCAACTTCCCCTGTTTTTTTAGGTTTTTATTCCTGGGTTTTTACTCATTTAGCTCGTCTTTTCCAAATTAAACTTTTACCAACCGTAAAAATTTGATTTTTATTGGGGGCTTTTGTTATTGGGGTCTTGAGGAACGAAAGCCCTCAAAAAATTTTCAGTTTCATCGGTTGGTTATCGAGAAACTTAAATTTTTCTCTTTTTGCCCTAATTTGTCGAAATTTTGATTTTTCTTGAATTTCTTCAAATTGGACCTTATCTGTTAAAATTTTCTACTGCATGTAGATTGTAGGATATGTTTAAACCTTCGTAAGTCCTTATGCCCACTTGTATGGTAAGAAATGGGGCTTTATGGTCAACTTACGTCGTTATTTACTCAAATTTCGGATTTTTATCCTACCAACTCCTTGTTTCCTTTCTCTTTCTTATTTTGCAAATACTATGGCCCGTACCAAAGTGCCAAGATTGCGTGATCCACTTCACTTCCATTCGAATGAAGCTGAGGCACAGTATGCTGACTATGCCCGTAAGAAAGTGGAAGGGGGTCGCATGGTGAACTTGGCTGAGCTAGCCTTGTTCAATGTAGAGGGAGCATTCGGTGACATGGGGTGGCTCCCTGTCGTCACATCCGACGCGTGCACGTGTCCAGACTTGGTGCGCCAGTTCTATTGTAATCTCCAGGTGGTGGGGGATTACAATGATGTCAAGCATGGTCAGGAGTTGCGCATCACTAGCTACGTCAAAGGGGTGCACATCTCCTTTGATTATCGGCAGCTGGCCGATCTGTTGGGCATTGCCTATGATGGCCCTATGGTGTACGTGCGCCCGGGAGAGCCACAGTTTGTTGAGTTGGAGATGAGAGCTGAGATCGACAATCGGTTGCTCCGTCCCGATAGATGGCAGATGAGAGCTTGCTACTTGCATCCATCTCCACGAGTCTTTCGCAAGATTATCCAAAGCATAATCTGATTCCGCAGAGTGGGCACTATGAGAGGGTGTCTCAACTGACCCGAGTTCTTGATTTACAAGATATGCACTCGACAGCCGGTCTGCCTTCCTTACATCATCATGCGGACGATGATCAGTGCCACATTGTCCAGTCATAGGGGTAATCTACCCTATGGACGCATGATTACAGTGCTACTGACCCGTTTGGGGGTGGATCTGGTTGATGAGAAAATCCAGGAGAAGACCTTCTCGTCGCCTCTAGATTGGGAGGCTATCTGCAAGATGGGGCTACGAGATGCGGAGGTTAGTGATGAGGAGAGGAACGCGATGGTGCGCCCTCACATTCGGGTTAAGATGGCTGATGCCGAGGCTGCCGCTAGGGCTCGTGGGGATCCGGTCGACGATGATCGCTTATATATGGATGTCGATGCGATACCACCGCCATCACCTACGCATGCGGAGCGGGCTGGTACCTCGCTGCGGCGGCTTCGGTACCCGAGACCAGTCCTTCTCATGATGCTGGTCCTTCACGCCCTCCTTCTGATATGATGGAGATGTTGCGCGAGATCAGAGAGACTCAGCGCAGATCGGACCTGAGGATGGAGGATTTGCTAGATGCTCAGCGCATGAGAGTGGATGAGATGTTGGCTGCTCAACACACATCTGACGCACGGATAGGTGAGCTCATGGAGATCCAACGTGCGACTGACGAGAGAGTAGCCGATCTCATAGCTAGTCTTCGGACGACCCGGACTCGGATAGCCCGGTTGACTAGAGTCTATGCCGAGGACTACGACAGAGATCGTGAGGCACCGCCTCCTCCTTCGCCTCCAGCTTCTTGATTGTACTTTACTTTTCTTGTCCTACGCAGTAACCTGTCCGGGTTGTGGACTGTACTCTGCTTTAGCGATGTATATACGTTTTGTTTTCTTACTCATTGTATGTAACTGGTTCTCCCTTTAATAGATGCATTATTCTCTTTTTTAATTCGGTTTCAATCATCACTTGTGCTTACAGTGTGTTTGTATTAAAGCTTTTAATTTATCCTATCTCAGTTCACAATGGTCTTGAATGTGTGTCAGTTCGACGGGCAAGGCCTGAGACGCTCCGATACCAAGTTGTCACACCCCAATTCCACACTGTTCAGAATGGTGTGATGAACTGCCAAATAACCAACGGTTCAACCAGGATCTCTAATAGGCTATCCCCGCGTTATCCAAACTTTACATGCATCCACAATCATAATCAGAGTAATACACAATAGCGGAAAATTTATAAATAATATGAACTGAGAACTAGAATGATACCCATAAATAATATCAAATTATTCTGTGTTTAACTAAGACATAAATATTTAAATACCAAATACATGTCTTATAAATCCAATGAAGAAACCTACAAAAATATCTAATCGAATGCACACGAGTTGCACTCGCAAGAGGAGTCGTGTGTATCGTCTTCAGATCCAACTTCCATAGCTGCTACAGTTCCATACGCTGACAGGTTCATATAATCTTCAACAGTATATCATGCATCATCAACTAAAAATATTCGACATCGAGGGGTGAGAACACAACATGGCTCAGTGAGTAGCCAAAATAATGCAACAATACATATGCATGCAAAAAATCAATTCATATCTTTGGTCTTGGTTTATAGTTTGCAATGTGCAATAGAAAGGTTGGGTGATCAAAGGTTAACGGTTATTGATACCGCCTCTATACACAGGGTGTGGAAGCCCGCCCGAAGGTTAACGGTTATCGTCGTCCCCATCCACCCTACCATAACATTATACAACAAAGGTTAACGGTTATTGCTATATAATGCTATACCAACACGTAAGCCCCTGTTAGCGAGGGCTTGCAAACTGGGCTCGCTACTAACCAATCCTAATGCCAAATAGTGTACCAAGGCCTCACCCCAGCATCCCTCAGAACATCCATAGAGATAGAGCTAAGGCCCCCCGGTAGAGTCAGAGACTACAAGGACCGAGACCACCTCCCCTGATACTCTACGACATAATAGTTCTACTAAGGTAATGCCGATACGACGATGCCAATGCACAAGACTTGAGTTAGAGATAGAGCTAAAGTGCTGAGACCCGCCAAAGGTTAACGTTTATTGACGTTCTCATCACACCTCCCCTGATACTCGCTCGCATCAAGCACATCAACCACACACATATAAGCACATGCCTATTCCTATCATCATCATCATCATCATGTTATAAACAATAAAGTAAATATGCATGAACAAGTAATAGAAATATTGGATGGCATGCTGTATGCACATTACAAACATATTCGCATAGAATCAAATATGGCATAGGACTCAAGAAATAGAAAACAGTTTATTATTAACCAATTTAGTTTGGGGTTAAGGTTCCTCACCTTGGCTTGCTAAAAGATATTTTTCCAAGCTTTAGAATCACCTTTATAATGTTATTATATCGCTAGCAAACCTAACAAAGTCGATAGAATTTAATTAGAATTAATTCAGAATTTAAAAACCATTCTGTCAACTGAGGGTCGATGCTAGGGTTGATGGGTCTATCGACCCTCCCTCCATTCTGAACTTCCCGAATGCTGAGGGTCGATGGTCAGAAACACCTAGGGTCGGATGGTCTATCGACCCTCGGTGCGACCCTTGGTGCACTCTGGTCCAATTTCCACTTTTAATCCATTCTTCGTGTTTGGGGTCCTATGGCTTGCTTCCTACATTCATTCAACAGTCATTCCATGGTCTAGAACCATATAAATAGTTTTCGTGCATCCTCCTATGGTTTTCCATGAAAGCCTAACCATGGATGGATGGTTTGGTTTTCTCCGAAATCCTACACTCAACCATATCTAACCTAAGGTCTGTAGAAACTCATGGAATTAGTATCCATACCTGAGAAGATTACTTTTCTCTGCAATTTCTTCCCCTTTTTGCTAATCCTTCTTCCTAGCCTCCTTTCTTCCTCTTTTCCTTCTTCTCTCTTTCTCTCAATTCAATTAGGGTTGTGAAAGGAGTGAAAGTGGCTTAGGAACGTCCTTTAAATAGGCTAGGAATGTCCTATAATAATCCCATTGAGATTTGGAAAGAATCCCAACCGAAAATTAGGAAATTTCCTAATTTCAGTTTTCGTCAGAAACCGAGGGTCAATGGGAGGGTCGATGATCCCGTCGACCCTAGGGTCTTAAGCTGTCCGACCCTCCCTTCAAAACTGAGGGTCTGACTTTCTGTTTTGGGAGGTCCGACCCTGCTTCACTGGGTGTGCGACCCTCCCCTAGAATTAAGTATTTTTGGGTCGATTTCGTACCTAGGATCTCGCTCTCCTTCATGCCCTTGGTCCATTTGACTCGACCATAATGGGTAAACCTGGTTTAAGATGGTAAGACCGGGTTAAATTGACACGGGTCTTACAATTATGGTTGTTTACCATCATTAACGGTAGTTGTTGGCCACTAAAGAAAACCCTAGATTCGGTTAGAGACCCTCACACCTCCAATAGAGGTGTTGTTTGACTTAAAAACATCACCAAGGGTGTGGAAAACTTTTCCAACCATGTATTGTTGGAAGGAAGTGAGTTGGGTGAGCAAATCCCTAACTTTCACTTCATCTTCCTTGGTTTAGTTTCGTTCTTGACTCAACTGACAGACTAGAGCTGCTGGATGGGGCAAGCCCTTGTCCCTGGCTCTGTTAATTTGACCTAGGGGGTCTTGTCGGTGGATGTAGCAGATGGATGCTCTGTCGGGTTTCATCTACTGCCAGACTAGTACTCAAAATATTTTTGGGCATTAGCTCAACCGGTAAACAAGTCAGCAGTACCTATCCATCGAGATTACTATCCATTAACTACCTCCTGGTGCCAGCTGGTTATGGGACCGACTTACTTATGGGGCTGACTTATGCCTTCAGCTAATGACCCAGAGGCTTACTGGAGCTGGTGGACTCGTCAACTGAATTGATTATTCGGCTCATTCACAGAAGGATTATGTAAGACCCGAATCAAACTAACCCAGTCTTACCACCTTGAACCAGGTCTACCCATCATGGTTGAACCAAATGGACCAAGTGCCTGAAGGAGATCACGATCCCAGGTATTAAACTGACCAAAAAACACTTAAATAAGGGGAGGGTCGCATACCCAGCAAGGGAGGGTCGGACCCCCCAGTATAGAAGTCAGACCCCCAGTTTTATATGGGGGGTCGGACATTTCAAGGACCAGGGGTCGACGGGATCTCCGACCCCCCCTATCGACCCCGGTACTCGGTAAAAATTGAAATTTGGAAACTTTCCTAATTTCAATGGGATTCCTTCCTAATCTCAATAGACTTATTTTATGAGTTTATACTCTATAAATAGGACGTCCCTAAGCCTCTTTCACTCCTTTAAGAACCCTAATTGAATTGAGAGAAAGAGAAGAGAAGGAAGAGAAGAAGAAGAGAAGGAAAGAAGAGAAGAAAGCAAAAGGAGAAGAGTTGTAGAGAAGGAGTAATCTTCTCAGGTATGGATACTATTTCCATGAGTTTCTAAAGACCTTAGAGTAGATAATGAAGAGGGAATGATCTCGGAGAAACCAAACCATCAACCCATGGTTAGGTTTTCATGGAAAACCATGGGGGAAATCATGAAAGCTATATAGGTGAATGAATCATGGTTCTAGGACATAGATCATGTGTGGAATGGATTGTAGGAGCAAGCCATAGGACCCCAAATACGAAGAATGAGCTAAAGGAAGAAAAATTGACAAAACCCACAGGGGGTCGCATGGGGGTCGATGGCCAATCTACCCTACCAGACCCTGAGCATCGACCCCCAGTGTTCGGGAAGCCCAGAATAGGGGTGGTCGCACCCAGGGTCGATCAAACTCCGACCCTAGGCATCGACCCCCAGTTAACAGCATGGTTTTTAAATTCAGAATTAATTCTAATTAAATTCTATCGACTTGGTTAGGTTTTCTAGTGATATAATATCAATATAAAGGTGATTCTTAAAGCTTGAAAGAGGACTTACTATCAAGTTAAGGTGAGGAAACAAGACTCTAAACTAATTGATTAATAATAAACTGTTTTTATTTTCTTGAGTCTAATGCTATGCCTAATTTTATGCGAATATGTTTGTAATGTGCATACAACATGTCATCCAATATTTTTATTATTTGTTCATGCATATTTACTTTATTGTTTATAACATGATGATGATGATAGGAATAGGCATGTGAATGTATGTGTGTGGTTGGTGTACTTGATGCGAGCGAGTATCAGAGGAGGTGAGATGGGAACGTCAATAAATGTTAACCTTTGGCAGGTCTCAGCACTTTAGCTCTATCTCTAACTCAAGTCTTGTGCATTAGCATCGTCGTATTGCCATTACCTTAGCAGAACTATTACGTCATAGAGTATCAGGGGAGGTGGTTTTGGTCCTTGTAGTCTTTGACTCTACCGGGGGACCTTAGCTCTATCTCTATAGACGTTCTGAAGGATGCTGGGGTGAGGCCTTGGATACACTATTTGGCATTAGGATTGGTTAGTTGCGAGCATAGTTTGCAAGCCCTCGCCAGCAGGGGCTTACGTATTGGTATGGCACTATATAGCAATAAACGTTAACCTTTGTTGTACAATGTTATGGTAGGGTGGATGGGGACGACAATAAACGTTAACCTTTGGGCGGACTTCCACACCCTGTTTATGGAGGCGGGGTCAATAAACGTTAACCTTTGACCACCTAAACCTTTCTATTGCACATTGCAAACTTAGAACCAGACCAATGATATGAATTGACTGCATGCATATGTATTGTTGCATTGTTTTGTTTGCTCACTGAGCCATGATGTGTGCTCACCCCTCGACGTCGAATATTTTTAGTTGATGATGTAGGTACTACCGTTGAAGACTATGTAAATGCTCCGGTGTACGGGTACGTGGCGGCGATGGAAGTTGAAGATGAAGTGGATACACATGACTCCTCTTGTGAGTGCAACTCATGTGTATTCGATTAGATTTTGTTTTCATTATTTGGATTTAGTAAAGACATGTATTTGATATTTATTTATGTCTTAGTTGATACAGAATAATTTGCTATTTAAATATTAATATCATAGTAGATTCTCAGTTCATTTTACTATAAGACTTCAGCTATTGTGTATTTATTCTGATTATGAATGTGGATGTATGGAGTTTAGATAAAATGGATATCGTCTGTCCGTGATCCTGGTTGAACCGTTGGTTTGCTAGCGGTTCATCACACCATTCTGAATAGTGCGGAATTGGGGTGTGACAACTTGGTATCAGGGCATCTCAGGCCGTGTCCGCTAAACTAGCATACCTTCACGACGAATTGTGAACTGAGATAGGATAAAAGTAAAAACTGTAATATTAACACACTATAAGCACAAGTGATGTTTGAGACTAAATTTGAAAAGAGAATAATGCATCTATTAAAGGGGGAACAATATTAAATACAATGAGAGTGAAACAAATGTATATAAATAGCTAAAGCATAGTACAGTCCACAACCCGGATAGTTACTCTGTAGTACAATGAAAGAAAATAAATACAATCATGAAGCTGGAGGTGAAGGAGGAGGCGGTGCCTCACGATCTCTGTCATAATCCTCAGCGTAGACCCTAGTCAACCAGGCTACCTGAGTCTGGGTCGTCTGAAGACTAGCTGTGAGACCAGCCAACCGCTGATCAGTCATGCCCTGAGCACCCAAAAGCTCCTCCATACGCATGTCTGACCGGTGCTGAGCCTCTATGAGCTCTCCCATCCGCATGTCTGATATGCGCTGGGAGTCTAATAGCTCATCCACTCTCACACGCTGAGCGTCTAGTAACTCCCCCATCCTCAGATCAGATCTGCACTGAGCCTCTCTGATCTCATGCAATACCTCCATCATATCAGAAGGTGGGTGTGAAGGACCAGTCGCATGAGAAGGACCAGCCGCATAAGAAGTTTTAGCTCCAACAGAATGTGTAGGTGAAGGAGGTGGTATGGAGTCCACATCCATGTACAGGCGGTCATAATCACCAGCAGGCTCCATATGAACTCCAGCGGCGGTGGCAGCTACCTCAGCGTCAGCTATCTCTACGCGAGTGCGAGGGGGCACCATCGCGTTCCTCTCCTCATCATTGACCTGGGCATCCCGCATGCCCATCTTGTAAATAGCCTCCAAATCTAGAGGCGATGAAAAGGATTTCTCCTGAATCTTCTCATCCAATAAGTCAACCCCCAGGCGGGTAAGCAAGGTAGTGATCATACTTCCGTAAGGAAGGTTGCCGGTGTGACTGGGCAACGTGGCAGTGATCATGGTACGCATAATGATGTATGGAAGGCAGACGGGCTGCCTAGTGCATATACAGTATAGGAGATACTGGGTCAGCTGAGAGATCCTCTCGTAATGACCACTCTGTGGTATCAGGGTATGCTGTATGATCTTGCAATATACCCGTGGATCTAAACGCAGATAGCACGCTCTCATCTGCCAGCGATCAGGTCGGATGAGCTGACTGTCGATCTCGGCCCTCATCTGAAGAGAGAATAACTGGGGCTCTCTAGGGGCACAGAAAACCATGGGGCCAGCATAGGAAATGCCCAGTAGGTCGTCCAGCTGCCGATAATCAAACGAGATGTTAACCCCCTTGACATAGCTCGTGATGCGAAGCTCATTACCCCTCTCAACATCATTGTAATCCCCCACCACCTAGAGGTTACAATAGAACTGGCATACCAAGTCAGGGCAGGTACACACGTCGTAAGTGATGACAGGGAGGCATCCCATATCACCAAATGCTCTCTCCACATTGAATAAGGCTAACTTAGCCAAGTTCACCTTACGACCTCCCTCTACTTTATTGCGAGCGTAGTGGGCATACAGTGCCTCTGCTTCATTGGAACGGAACCAAAGAGGATCGCGAACTCTAGGTACTTTGGTACGAGCCATAGTATCTACAAATAAGAAAGAAAAAGAAAACAAATAATATGTTAGTAGGGTAGAAAAATCCAAAATTTGGACATTATAACGACGTAAGTTGGCCAAAAGCCTCACTTTTCACACATACACGTGGGCAGGAGGACTTACGTAGGTTCTAACATATCCTGCAACACTCAAACAGTATGAAACCCTAACTAATGGAATCCAATTTGAAGAAATTGCGAGAAATCAAAAAATTTTGACAAATTAGGGCAAAAAGAGCAAAATTCGAGTTTCTCGATAACCAACCGATGAAACTCAAATATTTTTGAGGGCTTTCGTTCCTCGAGTCACCAATAACAAAAGCCCCCAATAAAAATCAAAATTTTACGATTGGAAAAAGTTTAATTTGAAAAATACAAGGTAAACGAGAAAAAACTTAGAAAAGAAAACCTAAAAACATGTAAAGGTATGATACATACCTGTAGGAATGATGTAGAAGTTGAGACACGGAACCAAAATGACCAATGTAGCGGAGTTGGCACTGTAGCAACTCAGAGGAAAGAGACGAGTCGAAACGGAGGAGGAAGAATGGGAAATGAACTCCGAATCGGACCTTAAAAATCTGATTTTTGGCCCGGGGGTCGGAGAATTCGACCAGGACCATCGATCCCCATATCGACCCCCGTATCGACCCCCAGCTCTCGGGAACCTGACAGAAAACCAGGGGTCGCACCTGGGGGGTCGGATACCCATTGACCCCCGCATCGACCCCCGGCTCTCGGGAAAAACAGGTGATTCCCAAGGTCGGATATTGAGGGTCGGACATACCATCGACCCCCACCATCGACCCTGCATAGAAAATACTGTATTTTTCACAAAATGATCTGAAAATTTTGAAATAACATCGGTTAGCGTGTCTACATGAAGTATAAATGATTGCCTCACGTATTTTAATGATTTTCAGGCACCACCAATCTCAGAGAAACATATGGCTGGGCGTAGAGTAACCAGGCAGAGTCAAAACGCAGTTCCACCACCACCACCCGTGGAGGAAGTCAGCCAAGAAAATATATATGCACAGGGTAATCCGCAGGTTGCACCACCAGTAAACCAGGGTCAGGAAAATCCTATAAATTTGTCACCTCTACCACCGGAGCTGACAACCGTGGTTATAAACCTAGCACAACAGCTGCAGCAAATGAAACGAGCACATGCTCAAATGCAAGCAACAATGGCAATGATACTTCAAACAACACATGCTACACCAATGCAGACTGGACAAACAAGTGCAGCACCAGTGGGTAACCACCCAGCACCTCAAATACCTCAACCACCAGTTGCACAGATTCTAGTACCCGGTCCTGAAGCAGTTCAGGTTAATTACTAGTATCCACAACCTATGTTTGGGGCACACCCTCAAAATCAGATGGACCACTCCCGACTGGTTGAGCGATTCTTAAAGATGAAGCCCAAGGAGTTTAACGGTAAACCGTCCGATCCTTTATGGCCAGTACATTGGATCAACGAGATGGAGAGGAATTTTCTTATGATGACTATTACAGAAGAAGAGAAGGTATTATGTGCCACTTTCATGCTAAAAGATGATGCACATCATTGGTGGAAATCGACCAAGGCCAACTTATTAACCAAGCATGCCCTATTGACTTGGGCTATATATAAAGAAGCTTTCTTTGAGAAGTATATTCCCCGAAGCTTCAAAGATTCTATGGAGAAGGAGTTCCTGAGTTTATATCAGGGACAGATGTCCGTGGATGCATACCAACAGCGTTATGAGGAGCTGTTTTCTTTAAACCACTCAGCATGCAAGAAGAAGACACTAAGACCCATAGGCTTGTCACGGGACTTAGAGGGAGCATCAGAGAGCATGTTCTAGGTTTAGAGAAGAAGATATATAATGAAGCTGTGCAAATTGTTCGAGTTATAGAATCGAGCCAGAAGGAGAGCTATTTCACACAGAATAGAGGTATGAAAAGGCCAGCCGGAAATACCTATAACGGGGGGAATAACAAGACATTTAAACCCTTCTGTGCTCAAGGCTTTACTGCTGCACCCAAGACTACCCCAGTAACTCAACAGCAACCAAAGCCAAATTCAGAAAGTCCAAAATGTTCTAACTGCAATCAAGCGGGGCATATGGCAAGGGAGTGTCCCAAGCCCAAGAAGCAGTTACATCAAGGATGAGTTTATGTTGTTACTTCAGAGGATGCTGCCGCATCACCCGATGTGGTCACAGGTATGACTGAAACCTTTTAAGTTGTATTACATTGTGTGAGCATGTAGACTAAGTTAAAATAAATCACAGGTATCGTATCTATAAATGGCATACCCACCAGAGTACTCTTTGACTCAGGACCTACTCATTCTTTTATATCTGTGTCATTTGGAAAGAAGCTGAATTTACCCATCAATACATTAGACTACAAAATACTTGTACGGTCACCGATGGGGTTAGAAGTGGAACTAAAAAAAGGTTATGGGCCATGTCCAGTTCTCATTGGTGAGAAAACCTTAGATGCAACCTTGATCCAACTTGGGATGGCAGACTTTGACGTCATCTTGGGAATGGACTGGTTAGCTCGGCATTCTGCGAACCTATTATGCGCCGAAAAAAAGCTAACATTTAAAAACGAAGAAGGAGCAGAATTCAGTTTTACGAGAACCAAACTTCCCCGTAAACGCAAGCTCATACTCTCAGCACTAAAGGCTAAGAAGTGCCTTGAGAAGGGAGCAGTCGGATATCTAGTATCTGTGGTTGACCTCACCAAAGAAGCACCACGGATGGAAGATATTGATGTCGTGCGGGACTACCCTGACGTATTTCCTGAGGAACTACCAGGAATACCACCCGACCGAGCCACAGAGTTTGTGATAGATCTTATACCTAGAGCCGCACCAGTATCAAAAGCACCTTATTGAATGGCTCCTACTGAACGAAAGGAATTGAAAGTACAACTACAAGAACTACTGGACAAAGGTTATATCCGACCTAGTATATCACCATGGGGAGCGCCAGTATTGTTTGTAAAGAAGAAGGACGGTAGCGTTCGATTATGTATCGACTATCGGGAGTTGAACAAACTGACAATCAAGAATCGATATCCACTACCTCGGATCGATGACTTGTTCGATCAGTTGCAAGAAGTATTTTCTAAGATCGATCTTCGGTTAGGCTACCATCAGTTGAAGATTAAAGATGGTGATATTCCTAAGACACCTTTCAGGACCAGATATGGACATTATGAATTCTTGGTCATGTCTTTTGGATTAACAAACGCACCAGCAACTTTCATGGAACTTATAAACCGGGTTTTCCACGATATGTTGGATACGTCGGTTATTGTATTTATTGATGATATATTGGTTTATTCCAAGGACAAGGAAACCCATATTAAGAATCTAAACGCCACTCTATAGCGTTTAAGGAAAGATAAGCTATTTGCCAAATTTACCAAATGTGAGTTTTGGCTAAGTGAAGTCACCTTCCTAGGCCATGTAGTATCCGTGGAAGGAATTAAAGTGGATTCCAGCAAGATCGAGGCTATTGTAAAGTGCGAAGCACCAAAGAGCAATGCAAAAATTAGAAGTTTTCTGGGTCTCGCTGGTTATTATCGGCGATTTGTGGAAGACTATTCCCGGATTGCCGTACCTCTCACCAGTTTGACTAAGAAGGGTAAAAAGTTTGTGTGGACGGATAAATGTGAGAAGAACTTCCAAACCTTGAAGACCAGATTGATATCCGCTCTGATTTTGATCATTTTTGTTCCCGGACAGCCATTTACCCTATACACTGATGTGTCAGGACTGGGATTAGGATGTGTGCTTATCCAAGGAGAACAAGTAATTGCTTATGCCTCAAGACAGTTAAAGACACATTAGAAAAATTATCCCACTTATGATCTGGAGTTAGCGGCAGTAGTACATGCTGTCAAAATATGGAGACATTACCTATACAGAGAGAAGTTCCAGATTAAATCGGACCATAAAAATCTTACTTATTTATTTAATCAAAAGGAGTTGAACATGAGACAAAGAAGATGGCTGGAACTACTGAAAGACTATGATTGTGATATCCAATATCATCCGGGGAAAGCTAATGTAGTAGCGGATGCCTTGAGCAGAAAGGCAATGATAAAATTCCAAGGAGAAGTTAGCACAATTGCAGCAATGTGTACTACCGGAATGGTATTCAAGCACGGCAATGAGCAGTATGTGATAGATACAACGGATGGATAGCCAACCAAGGGTTTATTCATCGGTTTTCAAATATATTCGCTGCATTGAAGATTATACCGGATATAGTTGATGAAGTGAAGACAGCTATCAAAGCAGACCCTTACCTGAGAACGGTACAAGAAGACATCAAAAAAGGTAGAACTAACCCTGAGTTCACCTTGGACGAAGAGAAGGTATTGAAGTACAAAGGAAGAATATGTGTACCCGAAACAGAAAGTGTGGACATTAGACACCGACTGATGAAAGAAGCCCATACCACCATCTATTCGATACATCCTGGAAGTACAAAAATGTATCATGATCTAAAGAAATTATATTGGTGGAGAGGAATGAAAGCAGACGTAGCTAAGTTCGTGTCTCAATGCCTAAATTGTCAGAAAGTAAAGGCTGAACGACAAAGACCCGCAGGACTGTTACAGCCGTTACCGGAACCAGAATGGAAATGGGACTGCATCACTATGGACTTCATCACAGGATTACCATTGACTCCTCGAGTAGTTGACGCAATTTGGGTGATTGTAGACCGCCTGACTAAAACAGCTCGCTTTATATCGATACGACCTCAGTATACACTAGAGAGGTAGGCAAAGCTGTATGTGGATAATATTGTTCGATTACACGGTGTACCAGAGAGCATTGTGTCCGATAGAGATCCACGATTTACTTCTAAGTTTTGGGAAGGATTGCAAAAGGCTATGGGTACAACATTGAAGTTTAGTACTACATTCCATCCACAGATAGATGGACAGTCAGAGCGTACCATTCAGATTTTAGAAGATATGCTACGAGCATGTGCAATTGATTTTAAAGGATCGTGGGATGAAAAGTTACCACTTATCGAGTTCGCTTATAACAATAGCTATCAGGCTACTATACAGATGTCACCCTATGAAGCATTGTATGGCAGAAAGTGTCGAACTCCTTTATTTTGGAATGAAATTGGGGAACGTAGTCTCGTTGGACCAGAATTTGTTGAAGAGACCTACCGAGTCGTCGACATCATCAAGGAAAGAGTGAGAACTGCCCAGAATCGTCAGAAGTAATATGCAGATACTCGATGCAGAGATCTTGAGTTCGTCGTGGGTGATAAAGTATTCTTGAAGGTATTGCCTATGCGAGGTCTGAAACGGTTCGGACAAAAAGAGAAACTAAGTCCAAGATATGTCGGACCATATGAGATTTAGCTAAGCGTGGGAAAGTGGCTTACCAGTTAGCACTACCACTATCGATGTCAACTGTGCATGACGTATTTCATATTTTCTTATTGAAGAAGTATGTCAAGGATCCAACGCACATTCTGACAGTAAATCTACCTGATTTGACTGATGATTTGACCTTTGAAGTAACACCAACTGAAATCACCAGCAGAAAGGTTCAACGACTACGCAATCGAGATATCTATTATGTTAAGGTCACTTGGAGAAGTAGAGACATGGAAGAAATTACATGGGAAGAAGAGAATGCAATGCGAAAGTAATACCCTCATCTATTTGACTCTGAAGGTATGAACAATTTTGGGGACGAAATTTTTTTATAAGTAGGGGGAGTTGTAAGACCCGTATCAAACTAACCCGGTTACCACCTTGAACCGGGTCTACCCATCATGGTTGAGCCAAATGGACCAAGTGCGTGAAGGAGATCACGATCCCAGGTATTAAACTGACCCAAAAACACTTAAATAAGGGGAGGGTCGCATACCCAACAAGGGAGGGTCGGACCCCTCCAGTATAGAAGTCAGACCCCCAGTTTTATATGGGGTCGGACATTTTAAGGACCAGGGGTCGACGGGATCTCCGACCCCCCTATCGATCCCCTGTACTCGGTAAAAACTGAAATTTGGAAACTTTCCTAATTTCAATGGGATTCCTTCCTAATCTCAATGAGACTTATTTTAGGAGTTTCTACTCTATAAATAGGACGTCCCTAAGCCTCTTTCACTACTTTTAGAACCCTAATTGAATTGAGAGAAAGAGAAGAGAAGGAAGAGAAGAAGAAGATAATGAAAGAAGAGAAGAAAGCAAAAGGAGAAGAGTTGCAAAGAAGGAGTAATCTTCTCAGGTATGGATACTATTTCCATGAGTTTCTAAAGGCCTTAGAGTAGATAATGAAGAGGGAATGATCTCAGAGAAACCAAACCATCAACCCATGGTTAGGTTTTCATGGAAAACCATGGGGGAAATCATGAAAGCCATATAGGTGAATGAATCATGGTTCTAGGCCATAGATCATGTGTGGAATGGACTGTAGGAGCTAGCCATAGGACCCCAAACACGAAAAATGAGCTAAAGGAAGAAAAATCGATAAAACTCACAGGGGTTCGCATGGGGGGTCGATGGCCAATCGACCCTACCAGACCCTGAGCATCGACCCCCAGTGTTCGGGAAGCCCAGAATAGGGGTGGTCGCACCCAGGGTCGATCAAACTCCGACCCTAGGCATCGACCCCCAGTTAACAGCATGGTTTTTAAATTCAGAATTAATTCTAATTAAATTCTATCGACTTGGTTTGGTTTTCTAGTGATATAATATCAATATAAAGGTGATTCTTAAAGCTTGAAAGAGAACTTACGATCAAGTTAAGGTGAGAAAACAGGATTCTAAACTAATTGATTAATAACAAACTGTTTTTATTTTCTTGAGTTCAATGCTATGCCTGATTTTATGCGAATATGTTTGTAATGTGCATACAACATGTCATCCAATATTTCTATTATTTGTTCATGCATATTTACTTTATTGTTTATAACATTATGATGATGATAGGAATAGGCATGTGAATGTATGTGTGTGGTTGGTGTACTTGATGCGAGCGAGTATCAGGGGAGGTGTGATGGAAACGTCAATAAACGTTAATAAGGCGGGTCTCAGCACTTTAGATCTATCTCTAACTCAAGTCTTGTGCATTAGCAACGTCGTATCGCCATTACCTTAGCAGAACTATTACGTCGTAGAGTATCAGGGGAGGTGGTCTCGGTCCTTGTAGTCTCTGACTCTACCAGGGGGCCTTAGCTCTATCTCTATGGACATTCTGAGGGATGCTGGGGTAAGGCCTTGGATACACTGTTTGGCATTAGGATTGGTTAGTTGTGAGCCCAGTTTGTAAGCCCTCGCTAGCAGGGGCTTACGTGTTGGTATAGCACTGTACAACAATAAACGTTAACCTTTGTTGTACAATGTTATGGTAGGATGGATGGGGACAACAATAAACGTTAACCTTTGGGCGAACTTCTACACCCTGTGTATAGAGGCGGGGTCAATAACGTTAATCTTTGACCACCTAAACCTTTCTATTGCGCATTGTAAACTTAAAACCAGACCAAAGATATGAATTGACTGCATGCATATGTATTGTTGCATTGTTTTGTTTGCTCACTGAGCCATGATGTGTGCTCACCCCTCGACGTCGAATATTTTTAGTTGATGATGCAGGTACTACCATCGAAGACTATGTAAATGCTCCGGTGTACAGGCAGATGGCGGCAATGGAAGTTGAAGATGAAGTGGATACACATCATTCCTCTTGCGAGTGCAACTCATGTGTATTCGATTGGATTTTGTTTTCATTATTTGGACTTAGTAAAGACATGTATTTGATATTTATTTATGTCTTAGTTGATACAGAATAATTTTTTATTTAAATATTAATATCACAGTAGATTCTCAGTTCATTTTACTATAAGACTTCCGCTATTGTGTATTTATTCTGATTATGAATGTGGATGTATGGAGTTTAGATAAAACGAATATCATCTGTCCGAGATCCTGGTTGAACCGTTGGTTTGCTAGCGGTTCATCACACCATTCTGAATAGTGTGGAATTAGGGTGTGACAGCTTATATGAGCTTTAGCCTAGTCGACAGATGTCAGCCGGCGGCACCTATTGTCGGGGGCTTCCATTTGTTTCCATGACAGCAGATGACCATTTATTTGTCCAAATCCTTTGGGGACAACATGTAGAGTTCCCAACTTGTCTGGGACCCACATAACATCATTTTGGACATGTCAACACTAGTTTAAAAGCTGTTTAACAAACATAATAAAATGTATACACATGTTTAGGTAACTGACGTAGGTTCTTGGGGCAAAGCCTTTTGCCTGCTTTCAGTACTTCAGCACTATAGTGCCTACAAGTGAGGAGTCAGGCCCGTAGTAACTAGGACATATTTGTATGCCTATCTATGCTTGGAAATATAACATGCAATTCTTATTTGTAATATTCTGTTCATGCATATGCATACAAACAAAAACTATGTATGATGTGTAGAGAATGCATGTGTTTAGTCTATGTGGCGTGCATGCACCGATGGTACTAGTGGTGTATGGTCACATGGGCCCTGCTTTGCATAGCTAACACTTTACCGGGGGACATGGCGACCAAACGGTACCAGGAAATGGGATATCTGTTGGGGTACAGCCCCCTTTACATTATATGCACATGTTAGAAATAGGTAGTTATACATTCCTGAACCCTTACCAATATGAGGCTACGTATTGGCATAGACTCATATCCTTAGTGACGCTGATGTTAGTGTGTGATGGAGGAATCTGATCAGCCTAGGGTCTCAGATGCTAGGATGGAGCCTATTTTGGGAGGTGACTAGCCCTTGATCTGGGATTGTAGGGGGGTTTCACTTGTAGAGGCAATCTAACGGTCTAGAACCATGTACCTTGTCTTTACCTAGCCCAGTACATGAAAGTTGGAAGTCACTGATAGTAGATAGGGTCGAAAGCTGTGGGGGAATCTCAATATGGTATCTTCAGAACCATTATTTCAAGACTTAATAGATGAATTGCATTATCATTCATTTGCATGTGCATTGTGATACCTAATTTCCTCACTGAGTTGGGATGAGAGCTCACCCCTTATATCCATACTGTTTTCAGATTTTGAAGCATGTTTATTTTTTATTGCTGATTTTATGGAGTTTCCTTTGGTGGGGGATGCCACCCTATGGAGGATCATGGCGAGGACTGTGTCTGCAGTGATTACGTCTACAGTTGATGTGGCATGCCTTTTCTCAGTAGATCTGTAAATAGACGCCTTTTGTAGTTTATCTATATTAGTTTTTGTTACAGATTTACTCCATTTGGGATACTTGTATACTTGAAATGATTATGGATATTTTTTGTGAATAAGTTAATGTAAAGCATAACAAACATTTATTAAGTTATTGATATAATTAGAATGGGATCTCATTACTCATGAATTTTGCTTCCACTATTATTACTCTGATTGTTTACTTGATTTTGATGGATATTGCATATGTTGACTGCTTGGTGTGGTTAGTGATTACAACAGATCTGTAGATCCTAGGCAGATCGAGTCACCATTGGGGCAACCTGGGTATCATGCCCGTATCCTAAAATGGGCTATGAGTATCAACTAGTCGCTCGCGGTCAGTTTCAGTCGGGCCTAATTAATTTTTCAGTTATTTAACGCCTTGCATCGTGGTTTGCTAGTTTATCTATTTAGGATTCAAAAGCTAGGCATGGAAACATTTACATTCATTCGGTTGGTTCCCAGTTCATAATTTGGTTTATGAAAAACGGGCTATAACCAAAATGATTATAGACACTTTCTTGTGGGATTGTAAAAGGTTCTTATTGGGTTTCGAATCCATAATTGTTCACATGTTGTCAATTCGATACCTTCTTATAAGATTGTAAAAGGCTTTTATTGGGCTTGGGATCACCCATGTTGATGAAGAGGAAGATGGGAGGAACGAGTGGAAAAATAAGAAGGTAAGGGACATTTTTTCCATTTTAGGTTTTTAGCTTTAGGGTTGTATTGGTTAAAAGGATATTTGGTCCATTCAATCAATTTGGTTGTGCAAGATGTAAAACCCACACCCAGAAAACCTGATTTAATTTGGTTTTCTTCTTGTGCTGGGTTTTTCCTCTATGGATGGAACTGATGCGATGATAGCATAAGATTTTTGGTTGAACCAGGTAAGAATGTGTTAAGTTATTGGTGTCTTATCAAACTAAAACCAATAAGATTCTATCCGGTCGAAACCAGGATCCCAACCCCATGGGACCAGACATTGCATCTAGATAGGTTTAAAGCAAAAAAGAAATATTCCTTAATCCCTTGAGTGATTTTTTTTGGGTCTCAGCTCACTTTTAAATTCCCTCACCACGCATAGGAAAGTGAATCCTTTGTTTCTCCCTAGGATTGACATTTGTCAAGTTTTCCCTAATTCCCTTACCTAATGGAGAGTCTCACTTAAGAGGGAGACTCCAATTCAAAATAGGTCTCCATCACTCTCTCCCTTAAAGTTACACACCTATCTCAAAGTTCTGATGCATTCTCATGAGGGAGATTTGAAGGAAGAGGGTTAAGTTCAGTGGAAGGCTCTACCGGAGTAGTGTCAGCACAGCTAGAGATAACCAAGAATCTTAGGGAAGGATTGGTGTGCTAACTTCGAAGCTCTGACTTGGAGGTCGGCCGAAAGACTTCTATGGTGGAGGTCCAAAAGCAGGTCAGGTTACAAAACCCATGGAACCAGATAGACGAAATATCAGACCAGCCCAAGGAGTAGGTCCAGTCATGGGGTCTGGTCGCACATCTGTGTAACTGGACACCATTCGAAGGTCTTTGGAATGGTTTGGTCATAGGACCAATTGTATGATTGTGCAATCAAAGTTGCTACCAGATCCTTCCAGAAGGGGTCCTTGGCCAATCCGAAAGGAAGACTGGTCGCAGCCTCCAACAGGAGACTACAGCCAAATACCCTCTATATGATCCTAAATCATTGTCTACCATTTAATGGTAACCTATTGATCTCATATATAGTATCTAGGTGTCATGTACGTAGACAAAGTGGAGTTACATGGTGCAGAATAATAAATTACAAGTAACAGGTGAGGGATAAAACTTTGAATTTGTTTTGTGTGTTTCTAAATAACTTGCCTGTCTATGATGCATTCTTTAGTAAATAACATGTCATCCAATATCTGTATATTCTTGCATGCATTTGCACCTTAAATTATTTCTATAAATGTATGATCTGTGTCTTGTATGTGCGGGAAGTTGGAAAGGGTTTAAGGACCGCCAAACCAATTTGTTACACAAGTACTGTTTTGTACAACCAGGTAGCTTAGCTGATTAATAGCATCTAGGGGGGAAAAAACAGACAGTTAGGGATACCTACTGGGGTATAGTCATAGGCACACTTCAATGACATGTAGGATTGATTAGAAACACATTCCCCTACGTTTGTAATCCTGGCCAGTAGGGGTGTAGGTACTGGTGTGTGTTGGGGCATGAGGGGTTGGTCTTGACGATGTTCATTGAAGCATCATTTTTCTATTTAGTTTAATTTATTTTCCACTATGGAGGGATTATATATTTCTTAAGAATTTAATGGGTTATATTTGATGCTTTGAAAAGAAATGCGAACCAAAATTACTTATTTATGATTTATCATTAGATTCTTAGTTCATTTAGTATTGATCTTCCGCTACCTTATGATATCATTAATTTTGGTTGGTTCATTACGTTTGGTTAATTGTGGTTAGTGGGGTATACACAGCTTAATGAGGTTATGGGTTGGATTGCATTTGGTTGAGTACTGGTGTCACACCCCAAAATACTAGTACAAAAATTTTTGGGTTACGACTAGATCAACACTGTAGTTTAGATGTGATCCCACCAGGATCTCATAAGCAGTGCACACACATACCACTACAATGCCACATACATAATCTAGCGTAATAAATAGCGAAAGATAACTAGGTAACCATGAGCCTTCTTGTCACACCCCAATTCTGCACCAACCAGAATGGTGTGATGAACCGTCAATAAACCAATGGTTCAACCAGGATCTCGAATAGGCTATCCCCACCATGTTAAACCAAAACACATTCCACATTAATCAGAGATAATAAAGTAAATAACGGAAGTCTTACAGATAATGAACTGAGGTCTAGTCATGATAAATAATTAATATTCCATTTATCTCCAAGTAACCAAAACATAATTTAATACATATTACAAATATTCAAATACGAAAGTTAAACACTAAGTGTATCCACAGTTGAAACGCTCGCTTAACGAATCACAATAGTCCTCCACAGCTTGCTCATTATAGCCGCCACCAGTTTATATGTTGGCGTGTTGACATAATCTTCAACCGTAGTACCTGCAACATTAGAAACTAAAAAGAATTGCACACGCGAGGGTCAGCTCGTCAAATTGAGCTCAGTGAGTAAACAAAACAATGCAACAAACATATGCATGCATTCAATTCATATCTTTGGTCTAGTTCATAAGTTTGCAATGTACAATAGAAAAGATAGGTGGCTGCCGCACCTCTATACACGAGTGTGTGAAGCAGCCCAAAGGTTCAAACACTAATGTCGTCCCACATACACCCACCATGGAATAGGGATAGAACAAAAGTGCTTAGGACCGCACCGCATCATACTTCCCCTAATGCCCTACCCATAGCAACACGTAAGCCCCTATTAGCGAGGGCTTGCAAACTGGGCTCGCAACTAACCAATCCTAATGTCAAACAGTGTATCTAAGGCCTCACCCCAGCATCCCTCAATACGTCCATAGAGATAGAGCTAAGGCCCCCCGGCAGAGTCAGAGACTACACGGTCTAAGACCACCCCCCTGATGCCCTACGATGTAATAGTTCTGCTAAGGTAATGGTGATACAACGATGTCAGTGGACAAGACTTGAGTAGAGATAGAGATAGAGTCTGGTGACCAGGATGAACCACAGTGTCACATCCTTCCCCTGATGCCCCACTCGCATCAAGTACACTAACCATACACAAACATTCACATGCCTATTCCTAGCATCATCATCATCATCAGGTTATAATTAAACAAAATTAAATATGCATGAACATTAATAGTAGGAATATTGGATGACATGTGAAATGCACAATACACGCATACAAGCATAGAAACATTCATGGCATTGGACTCAATAAATAAAAACAGTTTATTATTAGCCAATTAGTTTAGGTCTTATTCCCTCACAATTGATTACTAGTTGATCCTCGTTCAAGCTTTATAATTCACTTTTAAACCACTGGAAAGACCTAACAAGTCGATAGATTTTAATTAAAATTAATTCCAATATGTTTAAACTAACTGAAACTGTAGGGTTGTAGATGGGGTAGCACCTAGGGTAGCAGTTTCTGCAACCACAGGGATAGGGTCACAGGTGGGGTCGCAACTGGGGTAGCAGTTTCTGTAACCCCAGGGTGTAGGGTCGCAAGTAAGGTCAGACATACTGTGACCCTACATGCGACCACACCCTCCCTGGAACTTCCCGAGGGCTTGTGGTCGATCATGTGGTCTCGTAGGGTCGGATACTATGCGACCCTACGTGCGACCACACGTGTTCATGGTCGACCTTTCACTCTCAACTTCATTCCTTCATATTTGGATTCTTTGGCTTATCATCATGGTCCATCCAATGATTGTTCTATGGCTCAAAACTATAATTTTATACACCATCCATTTTCCACAATGATTTCCTCCATGGATTCTCTTGAAATTTATCCATGGATGGATGATTTGGGTTTCTCCTAATCCTATCTTATTCATGAACTATTCTAGGCTCTCAATTCATGTAGGAAATTAGGTTCATACCTTAGGTTTGCTGAGATTCAGAGCTTTCTTTGAATTTTCCTCCTCTTTAGCCTTCCTCTTCAATTCTCCTTCTCTTCCTTCTCTTCTCTTTCTCTCACTTTCAATTGGAGTTCTAAAGGAATGAAAGAGGCTAAGGGACGTCCTATTTATAGAGAAAAACCCTCCAAATATGCCCTAATGAGTTTAGGAAAGAACCCCCTTCGGATTAGGAAGGTTTCCTAATTTTCAGTTTCTGTTGTTTTCGTAGGGTTGCAAAATCCGTGACCCTACGTTTTTTTAAAACATGCGACCCTAGGGTATAGGGTCGCAGGTAGGGTCACAAAATCCATGACCCTACGTTTTTAAAATGTGTGACCCCACAACCAAAAAGTCATGGGTTGGACTCTTTTGAGGTGGGGTCGGTCACACCTGTTTAGGCATGTGACCACACACTCATATTTGACTGTTTTTGAGTTAAATTTCATACCTGGTCTTGTGATTTCTTCACTCACTTGGTCTACTTCGCTCGACCATGATAGGTAGACTGGTCATGACACAAGAATGTAAGGTTAGATCAGGTTCATGGCGTGTGGATCTTACACTTCTAATGATCATTAAGAGTAATAATATCAGTGTATTACATCTTTTAAAACTTGTTCAACAACCATCTCCATCAATCAAACTTAATGTATCATTGCCCTATAAATCACGGGGTAACTAAATGTAATTTAAATAATCCAAAGGAAAAAAATACATAATAAAACTGTCATTGTTTAAGAAATTCTCCATCATGAATAACTATCCATCAAAAACATATGCGTCGCATCCACAATCTGCATCATGTGCTTCGTCTTTAAACGGCATTACTCCCAATTGGGCTAAGTGAGAGATTGTAGGTGCATCTAGTTAATCAGCAACAGTAGTACCTGTAATATCATCTAAAAAGAATGACGTACGCAAGGGTTAGATCTCCAACATGAGCTCAGTGAGAAACAAATAGGCAAGCAAACAAAATGCATGATCAGTTTATTATACACAGCAATGTAAAAGTTCAATATCATGTATGCTAGTATGCTATGGTAAGGCCTAGCCACACTTCCCAGAAGTTGACTATAACCTCCATGCACTGGAGTGTTTGGACACTTACCAGCCTACTCCAATAGCTCTGGTAAAGCCACGCGACATCCCAACTCAGAATGGTGATCGGGCAACAAGTCTAGCCAGTGATGCTCCAATGAACACTGCCAACCCTTCCCCCTCATCACTCTACTCTACCAATACCTGACCCCCTATTGGCTAGGGTTGCACATAGGGGTAGTGCCACTAACCAATTTCTACATGTCATTTGATGTATCCCTCTCACCAATCCCACCAGGAATCTCAGACCATCCGTTTTGCCCCCCCAAGTTGCTATCATCCTATTAGGGGTGAGCGACATACCCTTCAAGAATTACATAGCAGGTTGGATCCAACAGTCCTTGACCTTTTCATTACTACTTACTAACTCTCAGTCACATACATCCACACAACAATCATAATATAAATGCAAATGCATACACAAAGCAGATATTGGATGACATGTTATTACAACAAGCATGTGGCACGACAGTCATATATTATAAACACTCCAAAATCCATTAGGGTTTCTGTTCCTTACCTGGGTCCATGGAATTCCCACTACCTGCATGATGTGAGTTGATGATATCTACATGCGTGATACCTTGATTGAGAAATTTAAAGTCAATCTCTTGATTTATTCTTAGCATGTCACACCCAATTCTAAAAGAACCAGAAATGTGAATAAACCATCACTAAACCATCGGTTCAAGCCAGGATCACATAGGACTGTGTCAACAATCAAACCATACTCATTCTACACAATTAGAATATATAAATAGATTAGCAGAAGTCTTCATTAATACTGAACTGAGTATCTACAACGATAAGTAATAATAAACCAGTTATCTCCACAAAACCAAAACATAAATAAATATCTGTTTACATCCATAACTCAAAATATGAAATTTAACTAAGCATAAATACACTGAAAATACTCGCATGAAGAGTCATGCTCGTCTTCCACAACTTGCACGTCCATAGCCACCACGTGTCCACACGATGACATGTTCACATAATCTTCCATAGTAGTACCGGCATCATCAACTAAAAATATTCAATGTCGAGGGGTGAGTACACAGCATAACTCAGTGAGTAAACAAAATAATGCGCAAACATATGCATGCAGTCATATTCCTATCTTTGATTTGCTATAAGTTTGTAATGTATTATGGTAAAATAGGCTACAACCACACCTCCATACACGAGAGCGAGAGTGTAAGCACACCCAACAGATCATACACCTTTATCACCCCACATTACCCAGTACGAAATAGAGATAGAGCTAGAGCCTAACAGATCACACACTGCCAACACTCCCCCTAATACTCTACCTATACAAGTACGTATGCCCCTACTGGCGAAGACTTGCAAAATGGATTCGTATCTAACCAATCTTAGATGTCATCTAGATGTATCCAAGGCCTTACCATAGCATCCCTCAATAGCCCATAGAGATAGAGCTAAGGTCCGTCGACAGAGCTTACAGCCACACACATCAATCACCTCCCCTAATACCCTATGATGTATTAATTCTGCAAAGGTAACAACGATACGACGATGTTAATGTGAAGAATGATTCGATGCTATAACCTCTTCCCATTCAGCACACCAACCACACACAAGCACATGCCTATTCCTATCATCATCATCATAACAAAATAAAATAATAAACAAAATATGCATGAATAGGAATAGCAGTCATTGGATGACATGTGAGATGCACAAACAATCATACAAGCATGGACATCAGTCAAATTAACAGAAAGTAAAGGCAACTTGTTATTAATCAATTAGTTTAGGTTTTATTCCCTTACCTGTGAGTGATGTTTATTCCTCTTCCAAGTTTTAGAACTATCTTGAGCTAGTGAAAAGCCTGAACAATTAATAGAATTAAATTCGGATTTTATTCTATCAAGTAATTGTACTCTGTATCATTGTCCGGTCTCCTATATATGTCCTTCGGATACTGTCTGATCGAGTCACCGGTATTGTATTGGTCGACTGATGAGTCCACCGGATAAAATCCTATAGACTTCCCGAGAGTCATCGGTCGCCTCACCGGTCTCCTATATAGTCTACCGGTCAAGGAATTGGACAACTCCTGAGTCATACTCCAGGTTTGTCTTTCAGTTTGAATTCCTTTTGAGTCAATTCTTCGGCTTTGCAATGTGATCCATCCTAGGGTCATTCAATGGCCTTCATTTCCTTAACATTAAACCCTTCAAAGAACCCTAGCATTTAACATTAACGTAGGTTTATGTAACAGTCTTTCAAATCATAATTACTATGAATCAGAATTACTAGCTTGGATTTGATCTAACACATTGGTATCTAGATCTAACCCTAACATAGCCTACTGTAGAGACAAAGTACTTATCATGGATCCTTATTGCGGTAGGTTGAAGTTCCAACGGCAATTCCTCCTTCTGCGAAACCTCTTATCCTTCCTCTAAGTTTTCTTCCTCTCCAAGTATTCTTCTCCTTCTTCTCCTCTCTTTCTTTCAGTTCTAGGATTTGGGAATGAGCAAAAGAGTGAGAGAAGGTAGAGGGACATCCTCTATAAAGAGGAAAAATGTCAATATAGAGTCCTCTCTCAATTAGGAGAGTGACCTCTCTAAATTAGGAAAAATTCCTAATCAGGGAGTTAAAATTGGGCTTGACCAGTTGACTCACTGGTCACAAAATATGAGGACTGAACAACCTAAAACTCTCGATCGGATAACCCTTGAAAGACTGATTTCTCTTACCTGGCTTGGTGGTTCTTCATACAGTTGGTCCTCTTGAGGCGATTATGATAGGAAGACCTCGCACGACACGATTAGACCGAGTTAGTGGGGTGCATGTCTTACAACTCCCCCCTAAATAAATTTCATCCTCGAAATTCATATGTACCTTTTGAGTCAAACAGGTAAGGATATTATTTTCGTATAGCATTTTCCTCTTCCCACGTCATCTCCTCCACATCTTGGCTTCTCCAGGTGACCTTAACATAATAGATATCTCGGGCGAAGATGTTGAACCTTCTGACTAGTGATCTCCTTAGGTCCTCTATCAAATCCGATGGATCAGTGGTCAGAATGTGCATTGGATCTCTGATGTATTTCTTCAATGGTGACACATGGAATACATCATGTACACCAAACATAGACGATGGTAGCGCGAGTTGATATGCTACTTTTCCACGCCTTATTAAAATCTCATAAGGTCCAACATATCTGGGACATAGTTTACCCTTTTTACCGAACTGTTTTAAACCCCGCTTAGGTGATATCTTTAGGAATACTTTATCTCCCATGACAAACTCAAGGTCTCGATGTTGATTATCCACATACTACTTCTGACGATCTTGAGCTATCTTGACCCTTTCCTTGATCATGTCTACCACTTGATAGGTTTCTTCGACAAATTTAAGTCCTATAATTCTTCTTTCTCTGACTTCATTCCAAACTAGAAGAGTTCGACACTTCCTACCATAGAATTCTTCATAGGGTGACATCTATATAGTAGCCTAGTAACTGTTGTTATAAGCGAACTCGATCAAGGGCAACCTCTCATCCCAAGCTCCTTTAAAATCGATAGCACAAGCTCAAAGCATATTCTCTAGAATCTGGATGGTTCGCTCCATTTGTCCATCGGTTTGAGGATGAAAAATTGTACTAAACTTCAACTTCATTCCCATTGTTTTCTGTAAACCCTCCCAAAACTACAAAATAAAGCGTGGGTCTCTGTTAGACACTATGCTCTTAGGTACACCGTACAGTCTGACAATATTATCTAGATATAGCTTGGCTAGTCTCTCCAAGGTATACTGAGGTCTTATAGCAATGAAATGAGCTGTCTTGGTAAGATGATCGACAATCACCCAAACTACGTCAATTGATCTGGGAGTTAATGGTAAACTGGTGACGAAGTCCATTGTGATACAGTCCCACTTCCATACAGGTTCAGGCAATGGTTGTAGTAAGCCTGTTGGTCTCTATCTTTCAACCTTTACTTGCTGACAATTTAAATGTTGGAACACATGTCTGGCTACATCTGCCTTCATTCCTCTCCACCAATATAATCTCTTCATGTCATGGTATATTTTAGTACTTCTAAGATGTACTGAATATGGAGTGGAATGGGCCTCTAACATTATTCTGCCTCTAAGGTCTGAGTCTTCACTTTCAGGTATACATAATCGTCCTGTATATCTCAGTACCTTATCTGCATCCATTGTAAAGTCAGGATTTGGCTTACCCTTCTCCAAATCTTCTTTTACCATTATCAGTGTGGGTCTTGTAAAATGGCTTCTTTCACTTCGTTCGTCAAATCAGGTAGAATCTTCAATGTTACGAACATAAACGAAAATTATGAATTAACCCTTGCTCTATCGGATCTTCATGCGTTTCTATTATATGTTGTTATTTATCCCAATTCGAAACTATTACTATGGAACACAAGGCTGTGATTATACTAGATCTTCCTTCTGGCTTAATTATTCTTTTTCTACTCGAAGCGTCAGCTACTACATTAGCCTTACTAGGTGATACTAAATATCACAGTCATAATCCTTTAGGAGTTCCAACCATCTTCTCTGTCTCATGTTCAACTCTTTTTAAGTGAAGAGATAAGTAAGACTCTTGTAATCCGACTTAATCTAAAATTTCTCACCATACAAGTTATGCCTCCAAGTTTTGATTGCATGAATCACCGCCGCTAACTCCAAGTCATGAGTAGGGTAATTCTTCTCATGCTCCTTCAGTTGTCTTAAAGCATAAGCAATCACTTGTTCACTTTGCATCAGCACGCATCCTAGACCCAATCCAAAAGCATCGGTGTATAGGGTAAATTGTGTAAGTATCCCATTTTTTGTCTTTCCTAACTACGCAGAGTCTTGGTGTGTAGACAACAAAGGAAGAGAGGCGAGCGAAAGTTTAGATTTTTAGCTGTGACTTCAAGGAGATTTTCAGTGGGCTCCATAGTAAGGTTATAGCTTGCAACCTACATGAATGCGTAGGTCTTGGAATTACCTTCAAAATGAGACCAGAATCGTTTAATTCTGATATCAAAAGAAGAAGATATGACCATTTTAGTCGGATGATACGTATAAGGGGGTTTTTGAAATTATCATAAATATCTAGGGGATTGCATGCAAATTATCATAAATTTAATTATTTAAACTTTATTTGCTCATATCTTGCTCATCCGACGTCCAAATTTGATGATTCAAGCGTCATTATTCTTCATTTTTAATTCCTTACAAAGTGGATGTAAGAAATTTGGGATAGGGGTCATCGGAGGATTCCATACAAAGTTGCAAGCCAAAATGGCCCATGAAATGATAAAAGAGAAAGAGAAAACCTAGTCAACTCAATTCAATCCAAGCCAGTCTCCGCCCAACCTAGTCAACCCATCTCAATCAATCCATTCAAGTCAAGCTCAGCCAGTTCAGTCTGGACCAAACCATATCAGTCAATATGCATGTACATTGTATTATATAGTATATAATATGTTATGTATGTTACATATATATCATATTATTATATATATTTATGCATATGTGTGCTGGCCGAGAAATGCTTAAGAAGTAATAAGGGAGTGAGTCTAATAAATGTTTAAGAAGTAATAAGCGAGTGACTCTAATTCTCAAGAATGAAAATATAGAAAGAAGTGGAGAGAAAGCTTAACCGAGAGATTGGGTGAGAGGTTGAGAAGTCGAGGAAAAGGAAATATGGGCTGTAATTGTTGAGATTTTTGAGAGATTGAGAGAAGAAGAAGGAAAGAAGATAAAAAAATGTAATACAAAGAATGAGAGGAGAGGATCAGTGGAGGTGGACAGGATTTGGAAGGAAGAAATAGAAAAAAAAAGAAGAAAGAAAGTGGGAAAGAATAGGAAAGAAGAGAGAGAGAGAGATGTTGGGATATATAGAGAAAAAAAAGAGTTTGGAAAGAAACGAAGAAAGGGAGCTCGAGAAGACGGACAGATTGAGAGAAGAGAGATGGGGCAGAGAGAGATATCATAGAGATCTAAAAGGAGAGAGAACCAGAGAAAAAGGAGAGGAGAAGTAGAAGATGATCAGATAAGAAGAAGAGGAAGAGGATGGAATCGGAAAAGAGAAGGAGGAGGAGCGGATCAGGTAAGAACATAACCTGCAACTCACTGCTTGCACCACCCATAAGCACCGTCACCCTGCTGAAACCCCAACCATGCCGCCATTAGTCGTGACTAGCACCATCCTCACCGACTATCAACTACCTTATCACCGAAGCACCACCATCAACCACCTGCGTCACCATCTTCTGTGCACCGAACCGCCACCATCGCCATTAGATTTGCTAACTTCATACCCCAGCCATGCTATCATCTTCCCATCGGCAAACCAATCCCTGCACCTGCAACTCTCTTCACCCCTCATCGGATCTTCTCAATTACAACTCCTTTGTAACCCAAACTCGATAGCCTAACCTACTCCATCATCTCACCATCGAGCATCAACCAAATCAACCTGCTGTAACACCCTTCATCCTTCACCTGCAACAGAACCTCACTCACTCCTACCTGCAAATCCATCTGCGACTACACCCAGCCGCAACACATACCCCACTCCCTTGCTCACGATCCTAGCAACTGAGAACACCACCATGCAGCCATCTGTCAGCTTATATCCCACTTTACCATCCACCTCACATTGCCTACACCGAACCTAGTCTACACGATCAATTCAACTCAAATCACATACCTCTACCTCTTGCTGTCCAACCTTACATCTGGTCCAACTCTCTCAACCACCTGTCTGCGGCCTTGCCATCCACCAACAGATCCATCTTTGCCCTTTATTTCCACCTGCACCACTACACATCTGATCATCCTCACTCCCTCACCATTTGGCCATAAAACCCGTGACACCTATCCCGCTGATCATTGTTGTATCACCGGCCACCGTAACCATTTGTTTCATCCCTCCATACCACCTCTTGTTCCAGCCACATGCATCTACACCTTCATCCATTCCTCCTTGTCACACATTTCCATTAATCAGACCACCTTAACGTGGCCATCTCCTACTCACCACACATGTTCACCACAGCCACGATCTCAAAAGTCATATCTCCATCACCACCCAAATCGAATATGCTGCATCCCATAAGCCACCATGGCTGCACCAGAACTATGTCACTTTAATCCACCACATTAATCCCACCATCCACCACCGGTCCATAACTCCAAGATCGACTCCCTTAGAACCTGAACTGATTACATAGCCGACACTTCCATGCACCCCGTTACACCTGTCCTTCACATACATTGCAACATACACTTAGAAAATCTCTCATTGCTGATCCAGTACTATCCATACCTACTCACCCTCTCTCTCTGATCTAAATCATGGGAAAATTCCAGTTTAACCATTAATCTGAATTTTATGTGCTTGATCCGATGTGATTTGAAATTTAATGAATTGATCTCATATGCTTGGAGTTTTATGGGATAAAATTGATCCGATGCCTGAATTTTTACAAAATTGGTCCGACCATATGCTTGGAATTTTTATGAAATTGGTCCGACCACATGCTTGGAATTTGTATGAAATTTGTCAGACCACATCCTTGGGATTTCTATGAAATTGATCATGACTATAATAATTGGAATTTTAATGAGTTGATTATGGACCATTGATCTTGCAATTTTTAGGTGAATTAAATGGACCATTGATCTGGAAGTTTTATGTGATAAAATATGGCCATTGGATGAATTTCATTGTGATTGAATCCGATCTTGAATTTGGAGTAATTTTAGTCAATCTAAATGGTTGGATTATCATGATGAGTTATCTGAACCGTTGGATTATCTTTAGGAGTGACTTTAATCAATTTGAACGGTTGGATTATGATCTTGAGTGATTTGAATGATTGGATCTTCAATGTGAGTGATCATGAGTGATTTCAACCATTGGATCTTCATCATGAGTGATTTTAATGAATCTAAACCATTAAATCATGCGTATAAGTTGTTTTGATATATATTTGGATGCACACTAACATTGCTATATTTGGATACACACTATCATTGCTATATTTGGATGCTCACTCTCACATATATACTTGGATTACTCACTTGCTATTTTGGATGCTTACATACTATATTGGATGCACACTATCATTGCTATATTTGGATGCTCACTCTCACATATATATTTGGATTACTCACTTGCTATTTTGGATGCTTACATGCTATATTGGATGCTTATTATCATATTTGATACTCACATTCTCACTACCACATTTGTTTACATGCTACTATATTTGGAATGCTCTCACATGCTATATTTGGATTGCTCACATGACATATTTGAGTTGCTCACATGCTTACTGCCATATTGGAATTATGATTTTCTACGTTGAGATTTACTGTCATATTGGAATTTTGATTGTTGCTTTGATTGCTCTACAATAATTAGGACAAGATAAACCCTAGAATGGGAAGAACAATTAGGGTAAGATAAATCCTAAAATGGAGAGAACAATTAGGGCAAGATAAAGCCTAAAAAAAATGAAAAGAGTAAAACAGTAGGGATAGATAACCCTGGTAAACCTAATGAACATAACAGAACAATAAAGAATTGAACAAATTAAGAACCAAACAGATAGAGAAAAAAAAACTAAAAATAGAAAGAATAGAACAATAGGGATAGGCAACCCTTGTAAACCTAAAAGAACAGAATAATTGGGACGGACAACCCTTGAAACCTAAAAGAACAGAATAAGTAAAGAATAGAACAGATAGAGAAAAAACTAAAAAATGGAAAGAATAGAACAATAGGGATAGACAACCCTAGAAACCTAAAAAATAGAACAGAACAATAAAGAATAGAACAAGTAAACAACATAACAAAACATGACAAATAAAGAACAAAATAAATAGAGGAAGAACAAAAATGGAAAGAATAGAAAGGGAAAGGGAACCCTAGAAGCCTAAAGAACACCATCATTTTTGAACTACGTCGTACCTGATTTTTAAGGCACACCCTAGAATACATAGGCAGTTTAAGAGAGTCCCAAATACGGTACAAAGCCACCCATGAACCATCCATTAAGCATAAACTTTAACTTGAACAAAGAATCTAATTAAAGCACATGCATAAATCACTTCCATAAATCTTTAATCACACAACCTGTTCGAACTACGTTTTGGACTTGATTTCCACAATGAAATACATAGGCCGTTTGAGATAGACGTCTCAGATTCAATCCAAGACCGAACCATCATTTAGTTTGGTTCATTGTATAGTATTTTGTATATTATTTGTTTATTTGCTTCAAAATATGTTTGGCTGATCCCTAGGATAGAATAACGTAGCAACTTGATTTAGGACATCCCCCATTGAACCCTAGTCATCCAGTTGACGAAGCACAGTCAGAATTAGAGTCTAAGAAAAGTTTAAGAGGCTGATCTTGATCGAATGGTTTGGTTGCCTAACACCTTCCCATAATCGTACCTTGAATACTTATCCGATCTTTTGTAGACCAAAGAATTGATACATTGTGTTATGAGTCAATAAAAGTCCAACCTTAGGGTGAAACTATATTTTAGAGGTCTTAGACCTTAATCTATGTGGAAACTCTAAACATACATGATCATCTTGAGGAGGATCGTCTCCCATTGTCCTTACAAATGGCTGTCCTGGTACAGGGATAGTCAAGATGGGAGCCAATATCACCCTTGCTTTTAGTGTTTGGAAATACTCTTCACACTTGTTGGTCCAAATAAACTTCTTCCCTTTCCTGGTTAGCTTGGTAAGAGGCATGGTGATCCTAGAGCAGCCCTCTATGAATCGTCTGTAATAACTAGCTAATTTTCAAGAAACTTCTTATCTCTACAACGCTTTGCACCCTACAATTTTTTCAATCTTATTGGGGTCCACCTTTATCCCTTCTGACTATACTACATGACCCAAGAAGGCAACCTCATTTAACCAAAACTCACACTTCTGGAATTTGGCATAAAGCTTCTCCTTTCTCAGCCGTTGTAAGGCTGCTCTAAGATCCGTCGCATGACCCACTTCATCTTTGGAATATACTAGAATATCATCTTTAAAAACTATGACTAAAGTGTCCAACATGTCATGGAACACTTGATTTATAAGCTCCATAAAAGATGCTGGTGCATTGGTCAACCCAAAAGACATAACCAGGAACTCATAATGCCATAATGCCCATACCTGGTTCTAAAAGTTGTCTTTAGAATATCTCTGTCCTTAATCTTCAATTGATGATATCCAGACCATAAATTAATCTTGGAGAACACCTTTACACCTTGCAATTGATCAAACAAGTCATTAATCTGAGGTAATGGGTATCGATTCTTAATCGTGAGCTTGTTCAATTTTCGGTAGTCTATACACAGTTAAACACTACCGTCCTTCTTCTTTACGAACAACATTGCTGCTCCCCATGGTGATATACTTGGTCGGATAAAACCTTTGTCTAATAACTCTTGTAGTTGAGTCTTCAGTTCCTTTAATTCCGTAGGAGCCATCCGATAAGGTGCCTTAGATACAGGTGCTGACCTTGGTAACAAGTCTATAATAAATTCCTTTGCTCTATTAGGTAGCAACCCCAGTAAATCTTCTGGAAACACATCCAGAAATTTTCATACAACTTCAATATCTTCCATCCATGGCGCTTCTTTGGTAACATCTACCACAGATACTAGATATCTGACTCCACCCTTTTCAAGAAATCTCTTTGCTTTAAGTGGAGAGAGAATAAGCTTTAACTTACGAGGAAGTTTGGTTCTAACGAAACCAAAATCTGCACCGTCCTTCCCCTTGAATGAAAATTTCTTTTCGATGTAAAGCAAACTCACAGAATGCTGAGATAATAGTCCATTCCTAAGATGACGTCAAAGTCTATCATCTCGAGCCGAACTAGATTTGCATCTAAACTCCGTCCATTAATAAGGACTGGGCATGGTCAATAACACTCATCTAATACAACTTCTAGCCCTAATGGTGATCGTACTAAAGGTCTGAGGGCCATGTTCAATTTTTTTCCAAAAGAAATGGGCACGAAAGAATGGGTAGACCTAGGGTCAAAGAGAACTCTGGCGGGTACACCAGCTATGGTTACTATTCCTATGACCACATCAAGTGATGCTGTTGCATCTTCAGAAGTCATGGCATACACCTTTCCTTGTTGCAACTGCTTCTTGGGATTAAGGCAGTTCTTTACATAATACCCAATTTGGTTACAGTTGAAGCATTTGATATTAGCAATCACTTGCCCTAGTTGAGGTAGAACTATTTGGGTAGTCCTGGCAGCTCCATTAGAATTTTTTTATTGGAATTGTTTGGAAGTTTTTGAGTTTTTTCAGTTGAACGAATTTCCATTTGGCTTCTTCAAACCATGGTTTTGAGCAAGGTAACTCTCTTTCTGACTAGACTCCAATACTCGAGCAATCTGCAAGTCCTCATTATATATTTTCTTTTCCAATCACATCACATGGTCTCGAATACTTCCTTTCAGTCCCATAGTGAACCTTTGGGTTTTAGTCTCTTCCTCTTTCATTACTGGTGGGTGCAAAGAAGAATTAACTCCTCATAACGCTGTTGATAAGCATTAACAAACATCTGGCCTTGGTATAAACTCAAGAATTCTTTCTCCATTTGGTCTCTAAAGCTTTTGGAGAAATACAACTCAATGAAAGCTTCCTTAAATATATCCCAAGTCAGCTGAGGATACTTGGTCAGTAAGCAAGCATGAGTAGACTTCCACCAATGATTTGCATCCTCCCTCAGCATGAAAGTAGCATACAATACCTTATCTTCTTTAGTAATAGTCATCATTAGAAAGTTTTTCTCTATCTCGTCAATCTAGTGAGCTGGCCACAATGGATTTGACATCTTCCCTAAGAACATCTGAGGCTTCATCTTCAGGAGGCACTCCACAAGTCTCAAATGGTCCTGTTGCCCATAAGCTCCATACACCAACGGTAGATATTGGTAACCACCCTGGTATGCACCCTACTGTGCTCCAAGGTTCTACAGTGGGGTGTAAATCACTGGAATCTACTATGCGATGGGCACTGTATTACTGCCAACCGGTGTAGGAGGCACAATATTACTACCACCCAGTACCGTACTTGTCTAACCTAGAGGTGTTGGGGTCACATTGGAAGTTGGAGTTGCAATTCCCATAGAAACTTGCATAGCCAGTAACATTTGCTATTGTCCTTGCATTTGTCGAGCCAAATTCATTACAATCGTGGCCAAATCATCTGGCAGTCCCAGTAAGTTGGTTGGATTGGCCTGATTGTTAACCCCTTGTGGTCCAACATTCTGATTCCCATTAATTCCAACTTGCTCCTTAGGATTTTCATTCACATTTCCCACTCTAGGTAATGGTGGGGTTGGGTTATAGCCTTTTCGATTGTTTTCGTGGGTATGGCGTGTCATTTCAAACTATTAGTGTAAGACCCGCACTCCGTAAACCCGGTCTAAACCTTGGTTTTATGTCGTAGCAGGTCTTCCGATCATCACCGGGCCAGACGGGACGAGCGGATGACAAACAGGTACGAAATCGGATCAAAGATGGTCAAATAATCATCATTTTATGTTGACCGATCGATGGTACCGGTCTTGGTACCGGTAGACCGGTCAACTCTGCGCAGCTGACTACGGAGATCCAAAAATTGATCTCTGCGGGTTCCACTTTCCTAAACCCTAATACTTGGACCTTCCTAATCCTAATAGGGTTACTAAACCCTAATTCTAGCCTATATAAATACCCTTAAACCTCCTCAAATCCTTTTCATTATCTCTCACAAACCCTAAAGAAGAGAAGGAGGTTGGAAAGGAGAAGAAGCTAGGAAGAAGAAGGAGGTGCCACCATTACCGTTCGACGACGCTCATGTTACGCCAGTCAACGGTAAGTGTTTTAATCATTCTTCTTACCCTATGATAGTTATAGGGGTGGATCAATACCATGCAAAGTAGGTATTGATCTAAAATCCTAACTGGACCTTAAAACCCTAAGTTGCCGTCAAACCTTAGATTCGAGTTTTGAGATGATATTCATCGAAATAAGACTTGAATGAGTTGGGGATAACTCTAACTCAAAGATTAGACTTAGAATGGATAGGAGAAACCCTGAAAATCTAAGGAAATCGATCAACGACAGTCGAAAAACCAAGTGTATGGTCTTCCGGAGACATACTGGTCGACCATACCGGTTGCTAGTTTGCTCACAGAGCTGCAACCGGTATGTTGCGACCGGTCAGCTCTGAAAGGCTGGTTTTGGACTTTGTTGGTTTCCGACCAACATGAAACCCTAAGAAAACTATTTTAATAAAACCCTAATAATATTGTAGGACTTTGTGACTTTCCGTTTGGATCTTGCGACGTGGAACAAGCTATCAAACGAGCGTCAGGTAAGGGAATCCGACCTAAACCTAATAATTAATGGATAGTAAATCTTTTTTAATAACCTGAATATATATGATGTGATGTTTGTGGATATTCACATGCCATCCTTTACTTTTAGTTATTATTATTGTTTATGCATTGATAGGATGTGATTGTTAGGCATGTGATTGTTTTCGTTGGTGTGTGGAGTGGGGCATGGGCCTGGGATCATTCCCCACACTGGCACTTTTTGTAGTATTCTATCTTAACATGTTTGGTACGGGTGGGGCATCAGGGGGAGGTCGTGGTACGGTGGTCTCCAATGTTGATGCTGGCCTGGCCATGGTGATGTGGCACTGTGGTCTCCGAGGTCGACGCTGGCTTGTCCACGATGGTTTAGCTCTATCTCTATGCCGTAGGGAGTTATATTGGGATAGGGTCTACCTGCGTATTGTTCTCTCCTAGTGGGTTAATTGCGGATAGGGTATCAGGGGAGTTACGGGGATGCCTTAGCTCTATCTCTATGCCGTAGATGGCTGTGCTGGGATAGAGCATACATTGATGACATATAGGATTGGTTAGTTGCGAGCCCAATTTGCAAGCCCTGGCCAGTAGGGGCTTAGGTACTGGTATGGGTAGAGCATCAGGGGAGGTACGGGGTTATCTTAGCTCTATCTCTATTCCATGATGGGTGCATGTGGGCCAATGGGGGTGTGATCCATGAGGTGCCACACACTCGTGTATAGAGGTGCGGGGGCCACCAAATCTTTCTATAACACATTGTAAACTTAAACCAGACCACAATATAAAATGATTGTTACTCATGCATAATATTGTGAAACTGTCTGATTGTTTTACTGAGCTAAGTTGTGAGCTCACTCTTTGTACGTACATTGTTTTTAGATATTGATGCAGGTTACATAGTGGACGACTTTATGAATGCTCCGGCGTATGGTGATGTTGATGCTCTGGATGTACAGGCAGGAGAGGACGAGCATGACGCTTCATGCGAGTGCCCTTTCTGCGTGTACCTTTGATTTTAGTTTTATTTATTTTTAGTTATTTTTAGTTGGATTAAAGTGAATGTAAGAATATTATATTTTATGTTTGAATCTGAATAATTGGATATTTTATTTACATTTATCAATAGATTCTCAGTTCATTCTATTTAAAGACTTCCGCTGTATTATTTATATTCTGATTGTGGTTATGTGCAATGGTTTGTGTGAGTGGACACGGCCTATTCGAGATCCTGGTATGAATTGTTGGTTCAATGATGGTTCACTCACACCATTCTGGTTGGTTCAGAATTGGGGTGTGACAACTTGGTATCAGAGCCCTCGGGCTCTGTCCACAGACCATATTGCACTTAAATAAGTCGATGAACTGAGTTAGGAAAAATTTAAAAATTTTAATACAGACAAACCCTAAGCATTGTTTGATACCTGAGACGGACTAAGAAAGAGCATAATATACTATATTAAATATGAAATTTAATATTACACATGCACTAGTTAGGAAAAACCATGAAAACTTTCATTAAATAGAAAATGAGTATCAGATAAAATAGTGCTACAGGGTACAGTCCACAAACCGGACAGTTACCCTGTTATATAAACAGTCGTAGGAGAGAAAAATAAAAGGGACAATCATGGGGTAGGGGGCCTAGGAGGATTAGGGTCCGCTATGTCATAATCTCGCTCGTAAGTGACCCTAAGCCAGTGTACCTGGTCCTGTGTCACCCGTAGACTACGAGCCAGACGTCCCAACCCTTGACCCATCTCTCGCTGAGACTCGAGGATGACCCTTTGGGTGTCCCTGATCTCAGTAAACATGCTCAACACCGGGTCTGAAGGGGATGAGATGGTCCAGCTGTAGATGTAGATGGTGGTGCTGCAGGTGTAGGCTATGGAGCTGGCGCTGGTACACCCTCTGCCCTATCCTCGTCATCATCACGCTGGGCTACTGCATAGGCCTCATTGGCTGCTGCTGCTGCTGCTGCTGCGGCTGCTACCCTCTTGAGTGGGTGAGGGCGAGCCTCCAATTCATCGTCGCTAACGGGCAGATTGTCCATCTGCACTGAATGGCATCCCAGTCGATGTCGGATGTCATGGTATCCTCAACAGTCACCTCGCCTCTCATGCTCACACCTAGGCGACGTAGAAGGAATGTGATGAGACGACCGTATGGAAGGTTACTGGCCTGATCGTCCAGGCTCGCCTGATGTATGGTTCGGATGATGAGGTAAGGGAGAGAGACCCACTCCCCGGTGCAGACGCAGTAGGAGATGTACTGAGTGAGCTGAGATAACTCACTGTAGTGGCCGCTCTGGGGCACAATGTTGTGCTGGATGATGTGGCTATAGACTCGAGCTAGGGGCTTCAGACTAGCCGGCTTCATAGGAGCCCCAGGATTTAGGATCTACTCTGCTATCTCTCGGCGTAGGTCCTCGCTCAGATAGCCCTTCACCTTTGGAGGGTAGTATACCAAGTCTCCATCATTGGGTACCCCCAGCAGGTCAGCCAATTGATGGGTGTTGAAGGAGATATGGACACCCTTGACGTAGCTGGAGATGCGCAAGTCCCTACCCTGATTGGGATCGTTGACATCCCCATGAAGCTCCAGATTAGCATAAAAATGCTTAACCAGGTTGGGACGAGTGGTATCTGTGTAGGAGATTACAGGCACCCACCCAAGCGCTTCAAAAGCTGCCCGCACATCGAAGCTGTCCAACTGATCCAAGTTAACTCGCCGCCCAGATTCGATGTTTTTGCTATCAAACCAGGGGTAACGAGCTTGTGCCTCCATGGAACGGAAACAATGCTCGTCGAGTTGTGGAGCTGGTGGCTGAGGAGTGCGCACGCTAGAGCCATGAGGACGTTTGCCAAGAGCACGTCGTGGAGCCATTTAAACTGCAAAAACAAAAAGAAAACAAGAAGAAAATGTTAGATTTTATCAAAATTTCGGTAGCATAACGACAGTAATTTGGGAAAAAACCTCGAACTCACCCAAAAACTTGGGGGAGGAGGACTTACGTACCCCCACACTCTTCAACAAATCAATCACAGGCAATTACAATAAGAAATTTCAGAAATTTAAGAAAAATCAAGAAATTTCGAAAATTTTGAAAACCTAGGTCAAAAATTGTAAAAATTTGATTTTTCCAAAAACCGTTCGGTGGAACCTCAAATAGGTTGAGGGCTTTTGCTCTTAGGGGTCCCTAAACCCTTTCTAAGCCGAAGGAAAAGAGTTCCTACGGTTGGAATCTCTCAATCAAAGAAAAACCTAGAATTCTAAATAAAGACGATATGAAAAATTTATAAAAAACTTGTTAGAGAGGGAAGAGACCTACCTGGAGACGATGTTCTAAGTCTTGAATGGAAGAAATCGGCTTCTAAGGTCACCAATCGGACTGTAGCAACTCAGAATCCAGAGGAGAATCGCCACCGGAGGAGAGGAAAGAAAGAAAAGTGAGAAATTTCTCACTTTTCGCGATTTTAAAGCCCTTTCTGGGCATACCGATCGACATACCGGTCGACCGGTACCTCGACAGGGCTGCGACCGCTATGTCTCGGTCAGAATTTTCATTCCGACCGGTCGACTATACCGGTCGCGCAGTGTTCTACAGAGTGTCGACCGGTCAGCACCAGAAAAGCCAGAAAAAGTTTTTTTCTATAAAAATTTGTAAAAAATTGAAACTTATATTTTTCGACTGTTTTGCCTTATATTGTTCAAGACTAACACCACTATTGCTTCATTCTCATGTGTTATGTCTTCTTCTCAGATCCAAACAGAATAGTTTGAGATGGTGGGCGGAAACGGTCGTAGGGGTCGAAAGCGTCACCAGGCTAGGATGCGCCTCGAGGAAGAAGAACAGGTTGAACCAGGCCATGTTAGGGAGCCAAGCCCGGAAGTTGAGGAAGAATAGGTCCCAAGTGTACCTACAAATTTTCCTGGCCCACCTCACAGGAATTTTGAGACCATCGTTACAAACCTGGTCTATCAAATGCAAGCTCAGCAGAAAGAATTCCTGAGCGAGATATTGAAGATGTTCAGGCCACCGGGTTCTGTTCCCACTGGAGGTACACCCGAGTCTGGAGGGAATAATACTACACAGTCGACGCATGGTAGTCCAGGGCCGATGGGCCAACCCCAAAATATACCACCACCGCACCAGTTCCCGTCGTCTTCTACCTATCAGGGAGCCTATCCGTATCCACCACCATGGTACGGAATGAATACACAGGGACAGCACGATCTGAGTCGGGTAGTGGATAGATTTCTAAAGCTGAAGCCTTCTTCATTCACAGGTAAGATAGGGAAACCATTGTGGCCAGAACAGTGGATTGCAAAAATGGAGAAGAATTTTCGACTGATGACTTGTACAGAGGATGAAAAGGTCCTGTTTGCCACTCATATGCTGAAGGAAGATGCGAATGCTTGGTGGAATTCTACACGGGCATATCTGGAGACGAAGCATACACAGGTGCATTGGGAAGCATTCAAAGTTTCCTTCTTCGATAAATACTTTTCGAAGAGTTTCAAGGATCAGATGGAGAGGGAGTTCCTCAATCTACAACAGTCTCAGTCAACTGTGGATGCTTACCAGCAGAGGTACGAGGAGTTATTTTTCTTCACACTGGCAAGTATGCAAGAACAAGAGACCAAGATACGCAGGTTCACCATGGGACTGCATGGAGGCATCAGAGAGCACATATTGGGGCTGGACAAGAAAATTTATAATGAGGTTGTACAGGTTGCGAGAGTGATAGAATCCAGTCAGAGGGACAGCTTCTTTGCACAGAACAGGGGAGTGAAGAGACCCGCTATTGAGAGTTCAGGTGGCGGTAACAATAGGCCTTTCTGCCCATACAGGGCTCAGACCGCTACAGTGCCTCCAAGGAACAATCCGGCACCACCTGTGCCACAGTTCGCTGGACACAACCCGAACATTAAATGTTTCAACTGTCAGCAAGTGGGTCATATTGCGAAGACCTGCACTCTACCTAGGAAACAACCTCCCCAGCAAGGAAAAGTATATGCGGTCACTACCGAAGAGGCAGCCGCATCACCTGATGTGGTCACTGGTACGACTCTATCCCTTACTATTTGGCTTACTATTTTCATTGTGTGTATGCGCATGTAGAACTAAGGGATAATAAAATTTCAGGAATTGTAAATGTAGCTGGAATACCTGCCAGAGTACTATTTGACTCTGGGGCCACGCACTCCTTAGTTTCTATTTCCTTTGGGAAGCGAATGGAGTTACCAATTAAGCACTTGAACCCAAGTTTGATAGTTCGCTCTCCACTAAGAGTCGAAGTGGCTTTGACTGAATATTATGGACCATGTACTGTATGTATTGAGGGTCGAGACTTAGAAGCAAGTCTGGTACTACTCGAGATGACAGACTTTGATGTCATCTTGGGAATGGATTGGCTAGGCCATCATTCAGCTATTCTATTATGTGGTGAAAGGAAGCTTGTGCTTACAGACAAAAAGGGAAAGGAGTATAGCTTCACTGGGATCAAGCTACCTAGGAAGCGGAAGCTGATCCTCTCCACCCTAAAAGCTAAGCGATGCTTAGAGAAAGGGGGAGTGGGGTATCTAGTATCTGTAGTCGACATCACGGCGGAGTCACACAAGATGGAAGATATAGATGTGGTTTGAGAGTTCCCAGATGTATTTCCAGAGGAGCTTCCAGGTCTACCATCGGACAGGGCTACAGAGTTTGTAATAGACCTTATGCCAGGTTCGGTGCCGGTGTCTAAAGCACCATACAGAATGGCCCCTACCGAGTTAAAAGAGTTGAAGACCCAATTACAAGAATTGTTAGATAAGGATTTCATACGACCTAGCATTTCACCTTGGGGAGCACCTGTATTATTTGTCAATAAGAAGGATGGAAGTGTAAGGATATGCATTGACTACCGTGAACTGAACAAGTTGACTATCAAGAACCGGTATCCTTTGCCTAGGATCGATGATTTGTTCGATCAATTACAGGGTGCAAAGGTTTTCTCGAAGATCGATCTCCTATCGGGGTATCACCAACTGAAGATCAAGGCCAGAGATATTCCAAAGACTGCTTTCAGAACACGGTATGGGCATTATGAGTTTCTAGTTATGTCGTTCGGTTTGACCAACGCCCCAGCGTCATTCATGGAACTGATGAACCGAGTGTTTCATGATATGTTGGACACTTCGGTCATCGTATTCATCGATGACATATTGGTTTACACAAAGGACATGGAGACTCATACAACACATTTGAGGACAGCCCTACAACGGCTAAGACAGGAGAAGCTTTATGCTAAGTTCAAGAAGTGCGAGTTTTGGCTGAAGGAAGTGGCCTTCTTGGGCCATGTAGTATCTGGAGACGGTATCAAGGTGGATCCAAGTATGATAGCTGCTATAGTAGGATGGGAAGCACCAAAATCTGTTGCGGAGATTCATAGTTTCCTTGGGTTGGCTTGTTATTATAGAAGGTTCGTGGAAGACTACTCCAGGATCACTGTTCCACTCACCAGATTGACCAAGAAGGGGGAGAAATTCATATGGCAAGATGAATGCGAGAAGTGTTTTCAGACTCTGAAGTCAAGACTAGTCTCTGCACCTATCTTGACCATCCCAGAACCAAGCGTACCGTTTACCTTATATATGGATGCTTCAGGGTTGGGTATTGGGTGTGTATTGATGCAAGGAGAACAGGTGATTGCTTACGCATCAAGACAGTTAAAAGAGCATGAAAAGAACTATCCTACACATGATTTGGAGTTAGCAGTGGTTATACATGCAATCAAGACTTGGAGACACTACTTGTACTGTGAGAAGTTTCAGATTAAGTTAGATTACAAGAGCTTAACTTATCTTTTCACTCAAAAGGATCTGAATATGAGACAGAGAAGATGGCTAGAATTGTTGAAATATTATGATTGTGACATCCAGTACCATCCGGGCAAAGCAAATGTTGTGGCTGACGCCTTAAGCAGAAAGTGGGCATCCAAACCTGAGGCCGGGCCAAGTACAAATGCTGCATTGTGTGCTGCAACCTCAAGTTCAATGGAAATTGATGAAGAACATATTATAGAGATTGCAGAAGACCCAGTTGAATAAGGCTTAATTCATAAGTTCACCATGATGTTCGCCGCTTTAAAGATCTCACCGGATCTAGTTGATGAAGTCAAAATAGCAATTCTACAGGATCCACATCTCAAGACAGTACAAGAAGACCTAGAGAAGGGTACGAGCAATCCTGACTTTACCTTGGATTCAGACAAGGTACTCAGGTATCATGGACGGTTATGTATACCTGAGAGTGAAGACTGCAATATCAGAGATCGAGTTATGACTGAAGCTCATTACACTCCATATTCGGTACATCCAGGAAGTACCAAAATGTACCATGATTTAAGAAGACTTTATAGGTGGAGGGGTATGAAAGTAGATATAGCTCGTTTCGTGTTCCAATGTCTGAATTGTCAACAAGTTAAAGCAGAAAGGCAGAGACCCGCAGGTTTATTACAGCCATTATCGGAACCTGCATGGAAGTGAGAATGCATTACTATGGATATTGACACCAAGGTCAGTGGATGCAGTATGGGTTATAGTCGACTGACTCACCAAGACAGCTCGATTTATTGTGGTCAGACCTCAGTATACCATGGAGAAACTGGCCAAGTTATATGTTGATAATATAGTCAGACTTCATGGTGTCCCAGAGAGTATAGTATCTGACAGAGATCCCCGTTTCACATCAAAGTTCTGGGAAGAATTACAGAAAGCTATGGGAACGAAGTTGAAGTTCAGTACAGCTTTTCATCTTCAGACGGGCGAACAGTCAGAACGAACTATTCAGATTTTAGAGGATATGCTCCGAGCTTGTGCATTAGACTTCAAGGGAGCTTGGGACGAGAAACTATCACTTATCGAGTTTGCTTATAATAACAGCTATCAGGCTACAATTCAGATGGCTCCATATGAAGCACTCAATGGGAAAAAGTGTCAAACACCTTTGTTATGGAACGAGGTGGGAGAAAGAAGAATTGTAGGACCAGAGTTTGTCGAAGAAACTTGTCGAGTGATTGATCAAATCAAGGAGAGAGTAAAGACAGCTCAAGTTCGACAGAAGCACTATGCGGATAATCGACGTCGAGATCTGGAGTTTGCAGTGGGTGACAAAGTATTCTTGTAGATATCACTGGTGCGAGGTTCGAAACGGTTTGGTAAGAAGGGAAAGCTATGCCCCAGGTATGTGGGACCATACGAGATATTGGCTAGACGGGGTAATGTAGCATATCAATTGGCTCTACCACCATCTATGTCAAGTGTTCATGATGTGTTCCATGTATCATTGTTGAAGAAGTATGTCAGAGACTCATCGCACATCTTGACAGTAGACCCCCCAGACTTGACTGAAGACTTAACATTCGAAGTGGTGCCTGTGATGCTCTCAAGCCGAAAGGTACAACAACTTCGAACCAAGGATATCCATTATGTGAAGGTGCATTGGAGAAGCCAAAATGTCGAAGAAATTACTTGGGAAGAGGAGAGCGCAATGAGGAAGGAGTATCCTAATCTTTTCGATGATCAAGGTACGTTCAAATTTCGAGGCCGAAATTTCTTTTAAGGGTGGGGGAGTTGTGAGACCTACATGCAAATTTTGGGATGAAATTCTTTTAATGGTGGGGGAGTTGTAAGACCCGCACTCCGTAAACCTGGTCTAAACCTTGGTTTTATGTCGTAGCAGGTCTTTCGATCATCACTGGGCCAGACAGGACAAGCGGATGACAAACAGGTATGACATCGGATCAAAGACGGTCAAATAATCATCATTTTATGTTGACCGGTCGATGGTACCGGTCTTGGTACCGGTCGACCGGTCAGCTCTGCGCAGCTGACTACGGAGATCCAAAAATTGATCTCTGTGGGTCCCACTTTCCTAAACCCTAATACTTGGACCTTCCTAATCCTAATAGGGTTACTAAATCCTAATTGTAGCCTATATAAACACCCTTAAACCTCCTTAAATCTTTCCATTACCTCTCACAAACCCTAAAGAAGAGAAGAAGGTTGGAAAGGAGAAGAAGCTAGGAAGAAGAAGGAGGTGCCGCCATTACCGTTCGACGACGCTCACGTTAGGCCAGTCAACGGTAAGTGTTTTAATCATTCTTCTTACCCTATGATAGTTATAGGGGTGGATCATTACCATGCAAAGTATGTATTGATCTAAAACCCTAAGTGGACCTTAAAACCCTAAGTTGCCGTCAAACCTTAGATGTGAGTTCCGAGATGATATTCATCGAAATAAGACTTGAATGAGTTGGGGATAACTCTAACTCAAAGATTAGACTTAGAATGGATAGGAGAAACCCTGAAAATCCAAGGAAATCGATCGACGGCAGTCGAAAAACCAAGTGTATGGTCTTCTGGAGACATACTGGTCGACCATACCGGTTGCTAGTTTGCTCACAGAGCTGCAACCAGTATGTTGCGACCGATCAGCTCTGAAAGGCTGGTTTTGGACTTTGTTGGTTTCCGACCAACATGAAACCCTAAGAAAACTATTCTAATGAAACCCTAATAATATTGTAGGACTTTGTGACTTTCCGTTTGGATCTTGCGACGTGGAGCAAGCTATCAAACGAGCGTCAGGTAAGGGAATCTGACCTAAACCTGATAATTAATGGACAGTAAATCTTTGTTAATAACCTGAATATATATGATGTGATGTTTGTGCATATTCACATGCCATCCTTTACTTTCAGTTATTATTATTGTTCATGCATTGATAGGATGTGATTGTTAGGCATGTGATTGTTTTCGTTGGTGTGTGGAGTAGGGCATGGGCCTGGGATCATTCCTCACACTGGTACTTTTTATAGTATTCTATCTTAACATGCTTGGTATGGGTGGGGCATCAGGGGGAGGTCGTGGTACGATGGTCTCTGATGTTGATGCTGGCCTGGCCATGGTGATGTGGCACTGTGGTCTCCGAGGTCGGTGCTGGCTTGTCCACGATGCTTTAGCTCTATCTCTATGCCGTAGGGAATTATGTTGGGATAGGGTCTACCTGCGTATTGTTCTATCCTAGTGGGTTAGTTGCGGATAGGGTATCAGGGGAGGTACGGGGATGCCTTAGCTCTATCTCTTTGCCGTAGACGGCTGTGCTGGGATAGAGCATACATTGATGACATATAGGATTGGTTAGTTGCGAGCCCAGTTTGCAAGCCCTGGCCAGTAGGGGCTTTGGTACTGGTATGGGTAGAGCATCAGGGGAGGTATGGGGATATCTTAGCTCTATCTCTATTCCATGATGGGTGCATGTGGGCCAATGGGGGTGTGATCCGTGAGGTGCCACACACTCGTGTATAGAGGTGCGGAGGTCACCAAACCTTTCTATAGCACATTGCAAACTTAAACCAGACCACAACATAAAATGATTGTTACTCATGCATAATATTGTGAAACCGTCTGATTGTCTTACTGAGCTAAGTTGTGAGCTCACTCTTTGTACGTACATTGTTTTTAGATGTTGATGCAGGTTACACAGTGGACGACTTTATGAACGCTCCGGCGTATGGTGATGTTGCTGCTCTGGATGTACAGGCAGGAGAGGACGAGCATGACGCTTAATGTGAGTGCCCTTTTCGCATGTACCTTTGATTTTAGTTTTATTTATTTTCAGTTATTTTCAGTTGGATTAAAGTGAATGTAAGAATATTATATTTTATGTTTGAATCTGAATAATTGGATATTTTATTTACATTTATCAATAGATTCTCAGTTCATTCTATTTAAAGACTTTCGCTGTATTATTTATATATTCTGATTGTGGTTATGTGCAATGGTTTGTGTGAGTGGACACGGCCTATTCGAGATCCTGGTGTGAACCTGTTACACCCCAATTCTGATCCAACCAGAACGGTGTGAGTGAACCGTCATTGAACCAATGGTTCACACCAGGATCTCGAATAGGCCGTGTCCACCCATACAAACCAATTACACATAACCACAATCAGAATATAAATATCAAAAGGAAGACTTTAAATAGAATGAACTGAGTATCTATTGATAATTTAAATAAATATCCCATTATTCAAAATCAAACACATAAAATAATATCATTACATCCCTTTAATCCAATCGAAAATAACTGAAATAAATAAATAAAACAATCAAAGGTACACGCAGAAAGGGCACTCGCATGAAGCGTCATGCTCGTCCTCCCCTGCTTGTACATACAGAGCAGCTACACCACCGTACGCCGGAGCGTTCACGTAATCATCCACAGTGTAACCTGCATCAACATCTAAAAACAATGTACGTACAAAGGGTGAGCACACAACACAGCTCAGTAAGATAATTAGACAGTTCCACAATATTATGCATGAGTAACAATCATTTTAAGCTGTGGTCTGGTTTTAAGTTTGCAATGTGCTATAGAAAGGTTTGGTGGCCCCCGCACCTCTATACATGAGTGTGTGGCGTCGCACAGTAAATCACACTACCACCAACCCACATGCACCCATCATGGAATAGAGATAGAGCTAAGGTATACCCGCACCTCCCCGATACTCTACCCATACCAGTACCTAAGCCCCTAGCGGCAGGGCTCGCAAACCCGGGCTCGCAACTAACCAATCCTATATGTCAACAATGTATGCTCTATCCCAAACACGCCGCTCACGGCATAGAGATAGAGCTAGAGCGTCGGCTGGGCCAGAGACCACAATACCTCACCTCCCCCTTATACCCTATCCACAACTAACCCACTAGGATAGAAACAATACGCAGGTAGACCCTATCCCAACATAACTCCCTACGGCATAGAGATAGAGCTAAAGCATCGTGGACAAGCCAGCGTCGACTCGGAATCCTCAGTACCACACAACGATGGCCAGGACAACATCAATATCGGAGACCACCGTACCACGACCTTCCCCTGATACCCCACCCGTACCAAGCATGTTAAGATAGAATACTACAAAAGGTGCCAGTGTGAAGAGCGATCCCGGGCCCATGCCCCACTCCACACACCAACGAAAACAATCACATGCCTAACAATCACATCCTATGAATGCATGAACAATAATAATAGCTGAAAGTAAAGGATGGCATGTGAATATGCACAAACATCACATCATAGTTATTCAATGATTAACAACGATTTACTGTCCATTAATTATTAGGTTTAGGTCAGATTCCCTTACCTGACACTCGTTCGATCACTTGCTCCACGTCGCAAGATCCAAACGATAAGTCACAAAGTCCTACAACATTATTAGGGTTTCATTAGAATATATTGTTTAGGGTTTCATGTTGGTCGGAAACCAACATGGTTACAAAATACCCTCACGAGGCCGACCGGTGGCATGTACCGGTCGCAGCTCCGTGGGAAGACGGTGACCGGTATGGTCAGCCGGTCC